>CAHIKZ030004777.1:162500-200000 GCA_903632075.3 Acanthosepion pharaonis
TATATGATATCCTTATTTTGGAAATGTTAAACAAATGTACCATTTATGATACACGACATTATTTTTTGTCAGGCTGAACATTTTTTTGGGTGGCTTATTCTGTTTAATCACAGCCAGGTGATTAATACTCTCAAATTATCTCCCCTTGTTTTCTATAATTTTTCACAGCGAAATAAATTATGTAATTCCTTCTAAAAGGACAATTCCACTTTTCAGTAGGTGAATACTTCGAATAATTTTCCATTGTCTTCAAAATGTTGGAATTTCTCGGAGCTGCCTGGAGCTACATAAAAAAATAAAAAAAAAAATATTGTCTAACGACGAAATTTGTAGAGAATAAATGGTATGTAGCAAAAGTTCCCATTTTTGTTCCATGATCGATTACTGTGTCCTCATTTGCAGTAATTCAACCAAAGACTTAATCGACTTACTTGTCAAGATTCAAGCAATTTATAATAAACAATATCCTGTGAAACCATCTAAATGCAGAGATGATCTCCTCATGAGAAGAATATTGCTTTTGGGGTGACATATTGATAGCTGTCCTTGTTTCTTCGTTGCGCAGTCTCGTTATAAATCCATTTTTCATTTTGACTGCCTTGTCAAAAAACAAAACAAACAAAAAAAAAACAACATAAAAATGAGATCTTCTCTTGAACAAGAAGAGAACGAAACAAGTTCGAACGTCGAGTGCTCATCGTCTCCCTCAGTTCACTTTTCTTCATTTCCAAAGGTTTTATTCAAACGACTGTTCTACATCTGGGTGATTGTGCAACAACAACATGTTGTATCTTGAAAGACATTTATTGCAATTGGCGAGAGAGGGCGTTGATAACATTTTCATCAGTATCTATCTATCTATCTAGCTGTCAATCTATCCTTTTCTTTTTTTATCTATCCCTTCCTTCCTTCCTTCCTTCCTTCCTTCCTTCCTTCCTTCCTTCCTTCCTTCCTTATTATTTTCATTATCTATCTATCTATCTATCTATCTATCTATCTATCTATCTATCTATCTATCTATGCCTACTACATCCCTCCCGCCCTTCCTTCCTTAATTACTTTTCTTCTTCCATATATTTTCATTATCTATCTATCTATCTATCTATCTATCTATCTATCTATCTATCTATCTCTTCCTGTCTTCCTTTCTTTCTTCCATCCTTTCATATTATTTTAATTATCTATCTATCTATCCTATCTATCTATCTATCTATCTATCTATCTATCTATCTATCTATCTATCTATCTCTTTCTTTCTATCGACATATTTTCATGTTCTATCTATCTATCTATCTATCTATCTATCTATCTATCTATCTATTCCTTTCTTTCTTTCTTTCTTTCTTCCTTTCATATTATTTTCATTATCTATCTATCTATCTATCTATCTATCTATCTATCTATCTATCTATCTATTTCTTTCTAACGACATATTTTCATGTTCTATCTATCTATCTATCTATCTATCTATCTATCTATCTTCCTTCCTTCCTTCCTTCCTTCCTTCCTTCTTTCCTTCCTTTCATATTATTTTCATTATCTATCTATCTATCTATCTATCTATCTATCTATCTATCTATCTATCTATCTTCGTTCACGCATAATTCTCTTGGATCGATTTAATGTCTGTTTGATATAATTACATTATATTAACTGCATCCGAATTCATCGTCTCGGAGTGGGGCGAATGTAGAAATTTAGCTATACCTAACTAGCTCAAACAGATACTATAGAAAACCAAATAATCCAAAGCATATATACATGTACTATATGATCAAAGCAAACAAGGACCATAAAAAAGTATTTAACTTGAGATAAACTTCTTTTTTTTTATCACACGTTATCTACCATCGCCGGAGGAAGTACAATCATAGTACTGAAGCATGAAAACTTTTTTGTAGTGAAGTAAAATGTTTGTATTATAATAATATTTCGTTATAAAATGGACACGTTAGGCCGGTAAATCTCGTTAATACTGTTTATTATAAGCAGAGCATTTACTTAAATATTTGTATCTAGAAAAAGAACGTATAAACATAAAAATGTCTGAGAATAATTGTCGGACTTGGTCCATTTCATAATGTGTGGCGTTATTTGTTTACATTAGGATACGCATCGAGTAGATATGAATGTACGAAAGAAAATCATGGAGAATTGTAGTTTAAAAACAATAAAATCGACCATACTAACCGAAACGCTCCTCTGTGGCTCGATCGGTAAAGCACGTCAGGCTATATGAAGGTTCGGTATAGGATACAAGTCCGATTCCTGTCAAAGTACGCATATTTTCTATGAAAATTTCTCGGATATTCAGGCCGGTAAATATCATTAATACTGTTTATTATAAACAGAGCATTTACTTAAATATTTGTATCTATAAAAAGAACGTATGAACATAAAAAAATATCTTAAAATATTTTGCTTTACTTTGTATTAAACACTTTAAAAAAAATACTACGAATTGTAGATTTTTCTTCCATCTGTTCTTTCTCTTGTATACATATCAAATATTTTTGAAGGTACAAATATAATTGCAGAACTAAAAGTGTGTGGCTTAATATTACAAGACATGTTAAAAGCGAAGCAACCGGTTTCGCTCCCGCTGTTCAGGCCTCTACGGGAGATTTAACTTAAATTAAAACAACAGAAAATATGTAAAGAGAAGAGAAGAAAGATAAACACAAAGAGCCAGAGACAAATAACAACGAGCCCCAACAAACATTCACGCTGTTTACACAGGGAATGCTTGCGGGACCTGACATAAAAGTGCCTCCAGCACCTTGAGATGAAATAACAAATGTGAGCGGGACAAAAGAGTGATCCAGTCTGCATAAAATTAGCAGCACGCCCTCTGTTATCTAAGAGGCGCTCACATATGGCGGAACCATAAGTATTTGAGATACGTCCATTCAAAGATAAGGTGTGATTCCTGATCTTGGTGGGAATATGTTGTTTAATTCTCATGTCCAGACGTTGAGTCGTTCTCCCTATGTAGTCAGCAGAGCAACTACAGTTATATTTGTAAACAATAGAATTAATTTGATGTGGAGTGAGAGCATCCTTGCACCCAGAACGAAACATAGGCCGGGTTTGGAAAACTATACGGACCTCAACCGAGAACAAACAACGCCAAACATTAGCTGAAATCTGCCTAATTATGCTTTCACACTTGGATCCAATCCAGGGCAATCTAAGATAAACAAGGCACTTTTTTTAACTGTACAATGTTTGACCTTTCTGAACTCCACAATCTTGTTCCGAATGACCGAATGAACAGTATCGGGGGGATACCCTAAATCACGTAAGGTTTCCTTCACAAAATTCATTTCATCATCCAAGAAAGACTCTGAGCATATCATTAATGCCCTATGAAGTAGGGTTCTAATAATGTTTATCTTATGTTTTCTAGGACAAAAGGAATCCCAACATGTATATAACCCCGCAAATGCTGGTTTCCTATAAACAGAGGTGAGAAAAGTTGTCGGTGTCCGATGTAATAGAACATCCATGAAGGCTAGTTGAAAATTGGATTCCTTCTCGACCGTAAACCGCAGCGCTGCATGAATAGCATTAAGAAAAGAGGGAAACTGATCAGTCTCAACTGCATTATTAAATAAACAAAAGTATTGTCAACATATCGACAATACAGTTGAGGACGAAATACATTACTACGTATTCTGTCCGCGTGAAAGCCAACAAAAATATTGGCAAATGTCGGACCCAAAGGGGAGCCCATAGCAACACCGTCAATCTGTCGATACATAGTATTATTAAAACTGAATTTGACAGACACCGTGGAAAATTTCTTCAAATCCACAAATAAAGACTCGGGAATACTAGGGGAGACAAAGAACTGCGATAAAGCAAATCGCAGTAAGTATTAATTGTTTCCAAAAGAGGGACACAAGTGAATAAGGAACAGACATGAAATTACTCTTGAGGTGGGTAAAAACTGGGGTTCTATACACAAGAAACTTCTAATGAAATTCGACCGTTTAGTCTAATTCGTCCCAGGTTGTATGGGCTTCCAAAAATTCACAAGTATGGGGTACCATTGTGACTAATTCTGTCAATGGTTGGTTCAGCCCAACACAAGGTAGCCAAATGGCTCTCATCACTTTTGGAACCAGTATTGCAGCACTTAAGTGGATTTTGTATAAATGATTCTTTTTTCTTTGTTGACCGCATCCGGAATTTGTCTCCTTCAGGTAAGTCCATGTGTTCCTTTGAAGCGTCAATGGGCTACTTGCTGAACGAAGTGAGTAACGGGAAGGCTACTCTCGAAGGCAAATCTCTAGTTATAATCCAGTCAGTTGATAAGATTTGTATTTTATGACCGACATGTTTCCAGAGCAAAACCGGAATAGAATTGTAGTTATACTTCTTTTTCGTCTGCTTAAGACGCAATAAAATTTATTAAAACAAAAGAAATCGTCTAATTTTGTCTCTTGTTGATCAAAGGTCTGGCAAGGGGAAGCGACTGGTTATAAGTTCCAGATGCAACTGACACCACAAAGACGCGATAAGAATTCCCCGTTGATAGAAATTTTGGATGATAATTGAATTTAGCAATTTGGGATGGACCACGCCTAGCCCCTGGGAACAGGTTTGATCAGGAAAGGAAAAAAGCCCAGGTAGAATTTCAAGGAAGGCGGAAGAACTCACTGCACTCTTGTGATGGTGAGAGTTACCCACGCGAGATGGAAGGAGTTGGACGGATCGATATTCTGACACCACCACTCCTCGGGTAAGGGACCTCTCCAAACTTGGTCAGGCAATCAATTTCCCAAATAACTCATGTCCCGCGCCGAGTTTGCGCGAGGGTCCATAAATACAGACGAGTGAGGTGAGAGGTAAAGAAGAAGCAACCAAACGGTTCGAGGTGCTGTTTGCGAGAGAGCCGCGTTGCCAGTTGCTTCAAGACCCGCTTTGTCAAACTCCGCGCGGCTTATACAGAAAAAAACTTAGACTCCGGCCTTGTTCCAGAAGACCAAATACAACTGAATGGTCGGCCCAATGAAATCACAGAGTGGAAGAGATCAGACGACAGCTTTGTACCAGTTTACCGAGCGTAGTGTCACAGGGTATTAAGTGCGGGGGGGGTCTTGAAAATCTGCATGTTGGTAATTAAATGAATAGAACGTCTATTGTATGAATCTTTGATATAAAGTTATTATGTTACACAACTGTCTCTTATTTTGTTTCTTGTTACCTCATCTTCACCAAAGCAATAGGATAAGCGAGGTCAAGTATACAACTTAGCCTTCACCCGCCCTGTGAAAAAAAAAAAAAACACAACGTGGACAGGATGGGACTAAGGATCAGAGCAACCAACTCCAAGGCTGACCGAAAGGACATGCCCGATGACTGAGGGCGGGATTGTGATTATTATCACAGTGTGTGGATAGCTAATAACAAAAGTCAAGGAAACAAAAAAAAGCAATTAAAATTATATATATATATATATATATATATATATATAATCCATAGACAGATCCTTTGGCTATATCACAGCTCATGAGTGTGGTTAGACGTCTGGTTGACTCTCGCTGGGATCGAAACCAGACTGAATTGGTATTACTAGCCATAAGCCGTTGGCGCATGGCAGGGATGGAGGTGAATTTAAGCTTATTTATTTTTTAGATAAACATTCCTATGACTGAGAGAACTCGATTCGTTTTATCAAAGCGTAGTGCATTAGTAGCCAGTAATAGTCACTGTTTACAAACTCACACTTCTTCCACAGAGAGCTCAGCCGAAATAATTTTTCAGGAGCATATATATTGTCATCCACAGACAGACTGTTTCACTGTATCACAGCTCATCAGTGTGGTTAGACGTCCGGCTGCGTCGAGCTAGTATCGAAACACGGCTGAACTGGCGACAGTCGAAGAATCTAAACACACACACACACGCACGCATCCCTTGTTCGTGCGCATGTGTAGTCGCATCAGCGAAACAATTTTATTCCGATGAAGTTCTAAAGGACGCCACACCAAAACTATTTTCCACTTTTTCATAAATTTTCCCCAATATTATATATATATATATATATATATATATATATAAATTCCCAAGAGGATAGAATCCAGGTAGAACTCAATGTCCAGGACAGAGTAAGAATATAATATAAAAGGCTCAAACACTAATATTCCATGGTTATAATTTATTACATTGGAATCGTAATTACGATCCAATTCATCAGACCTACAAATTCAAAAAGAAATCGGAAAATATAACACCGGGTATAAAAAATAAAATTTCAGTGAGAGTGTTTGTGTGCGAGTGGAAAAGAGGTGTGAGGGGGAAATATCTGAAAGCTTTAGAGAGAGGTATAACAGAAGAAAGAAGGACAGGAAAGCCTAAAGATAAAGGTGCGGATTAAAATTTAACAAAGTGAATTTTTAAAGAAAGGAGTTAAATAATGGTTTAAATGAATGTGATACATATAAATATGAACGATTTTCAGATGCATAATTCGCTACCGATTCGATGACCTAAAATGAAAATTATAAAACAGACACCGGAAACGTGTATATACAATTTGTGATGACACTACGCAAAATAAAAAAACAATATGATCTAAACGTAAAATCCAAAAGATGAGAGAGAGAGAGAGAGAGAGAGAGAGAGAGAGAGAGAGAGAGCAAACAATAGGTGGTGGACAAGCTAAAAGTGAAGGGCATTTATAAGAGAACCGATGCTTAATCAAGAAAATTTGACAAAGCAAGTAATATCACCTACAGGTTACAAATTTAACATAAACATATAAAACTTAAAGAATATTTAATCTAGCAAGTACCTACTATTTATATGCCCAAAAACACATACATAGATAAACACATACACAACAACATATCTATATCTACTCGAACATGCATACATATAAGTGCACACACACACACACAGACACACACACACATATATATGTATATATATATCAATACACATACACTCATGCATACATATACACATGCACACATGTACACATAGACATACACATGTGCACATAAACATATATGCATAAAACCTAACACACATCCATACATATACATACACACACTCATATAAACTAATATACAACGTATCTATCTATGTATGTATCTATCTATCTGTACACACACACACACACACACACATATATATATATATATATATATATATATAGATAGATAGATAGATATAAATTAAAAAGGTAAAAGATAAAAAAAACACACATTCATACATACATTTAACATATAAAAATAGATGGGTAGAATTAAATTAATTTGTACTTAAAATCTACTGAGGAAGAAAACGTTAATAATATTAAAAACCCACGGAGTGATTAACGCGTGTATATCTCTTAAGTCTACATATATAGCTAGGTATATAAAAATATCAGAAAACTATCAGATTTTGTATATCAGTTATTTTGGAAAATTTTTTAACTACATACCAAAATACACATATACCAACACATGAATAAAGTTTGTTAACACAAATTAAATGATCAAAAAATATATAGAGCACCACATAAACACAGATAATGATATATATATAGATAATCATGAGAGTCATTCTATTTAAATGTCATGTCCGATGTTAGTGATCCAGGATGGAACTGTTATAGGTAACAACACGTTATAAAACCGTGTTTATGTTTTAAAGCGTTTTTTACGTCTATATTTGGGAATGATTTCACTACAAAGATTCAGCAACTTATCTGGATTTTTATCTTTAATAATAAAAAAATTATCCGCAATGCATAGATCCTTCCGATCGCGGAAGTTATTAGGGGTTCTCGCTCTTGATAAGAATCTCCATTCGAAATGCGGGGTTAGTCCCTTATCCACCATATCCCAGCAGTGTTTGGATAAAGAAGTTTGATTTTTAAGGTATCGATATTTAAAAGAGCGTCTATGGTTGTATGGACGCTGCTTCCAATTACCAGCGGATATACCTATGTATCTTTTTTTCTGGTTGATATTTTCTCCGGGGAAGATTGTTGCTTCATATATTACATTCTCATAGATATATTTTTCCCCGATTTGACAATTAGATCTACTTCTACAATTGCAGTTGGGGCTCCTAGATCGAATTTCACTACTATGGTAGTCCTAAAGTATTTTACAATTTGTTGGAAGATATAATTTTCTCCATATTACATATGATTAATTAATTTTTAGTGTCTTCCTATTGAAAATTTTATGTAGTGGATGTTTACTATGAAAGTGTTTGTCTATTAACCTTAGGAAGAAACTTCCTATATCAATGTTGGAAAGCCAGCAATACGGTAGGTTAAGCCATATTGCTTTCCTCTTTCTGTTTTTAGATCAAGTATCACTATGATTATATATATATATATATATATATATATATATATATATATATATATATATAGAGAGAGAGAGAGAGAGAGATTAAAACAACGTAGAAGGATTCATATATTAAATGAAATAAAGCAGTATTTAGATTTAAATCTGCGCTTTTATAAAAATAATAGTCAAGATCAAAAGAATGAAGCAAAAAATTTGCTAGCCGAGAAAAACTAACGGCGAACAAAGAAGAACGGACGCCTCGCATTCCGTTGAGATTCGATTGATCACGTGACAAAGCCCTTTTTCTAAAGTCTGTCTGTTTGAATTGTAAATCTTCCCTGGTGTTGCGTACGATCAATCGTGCTTCTATTCTTTCTGGTCATGCGTAATGACGCCCGAGATGGCACGTACAGGAAACGGCTTCCGATTATTGGCCAGCCACTGTACAATCTCTCGGCATAAAAACCGAGGCCCTCTGGTCACATGCATTCCAAAGGGTATGAAAAGTTGGAAGAGAAGTCGATGTTGCAAAAATGGCTTGGGCAGTTGTGGCGAGCTGTTTCTTTTACGTCTTATAAAACGTTTGCGATTGTTTATGTGTTTTATTGGCTTACTCGAGGTTAACTTTGTTTTCGCTTAACGCACGGATATTGGCGATAGATAGAGAAAGAAATCAGTCTTCAACGGGAATAAAATGGAGATAGATAGATAGAGAGATAGATAGATAGATAGATAGAGAGATAGATAGATAGATAGATAGATAGATAGATAGATAGAGAGAGAGAGAGAGAGGGAGTGGGGGATAAAAACAAAGTCCAAAATTTCGTACCAACACAAGATATATATATATATATATATATATATATATATATATATATATATATATATATATATATATATATATATATATATATATATATATATATATATATATATATGTATGTATATATATATAAGCCTCTGTGTATGTGTGACCCTGTGTGTGTGTATGTCTGATGATAGCAGCGGAAGAACTCGCGCATTTCGCACAAAACTTGTCTTAGAATATGAAGCTAACATAAAAACAATAATATTCAATAAATAGAAAATCAGGGTAACGAGCTAGTCTTTAGAAAAAAAAATGGCAAACCACAATCTTCCTAACTTATTTCTTCAATGCAAAAGTATCGAAAAATATATATACATACGCAAGTGCACGCGCGATCATATACACACATACACACACACACGCAGACACATGTATATGTCATAGAATATATACAGTTGGCGCAAAAGTTTTCCCTATCTACTTTTATCCATACGTTTTGTCAGTAATACGTTAATTCATAGTTTTCTTGGTCTCCTTCGAAGTACAAATTAGAAGAAAAGTATGTTTTAGTGTGGGTCACGTTTTACCCTTTGTGTTCAAATTCTCTTATATGTTGTGGAGATCTATCTATCTATCTATCTATCTATCTATCTCAATGTCTCTATATCTATCTATCTATCTATCTATCTATCTATCTATCTATCTATCTTAATGTCTCTATATCCATCTATCTATTTATCCATCTATCTATCTTAATGTCTCTATATCTATCTATCTAGCTATCTAGCTATATAGCTATCAATGTCTCTCTATCTATTTATCTATCTTAATCTCTATATCTATCTATCAATCTATCTTAATGTCTCTATATCTATATATCTATTTATCTATCTATTTATCTTAATGTCTCTATATCTATCTATCTATCCATCTATCTATCTAGCTATCTAGCTATCTAGCTATCAATGTCTCTCTATCTATTTATCTATCTTAATGTCTCTCTATCTATTTATCTATCTATCTTAATGTCTTTATATCTATCTATCTATCTATCTATCTATCTATCTATCTATCTATCTATCTATCTATCTCTAATCCTTTTACATGAGCTGGACAGCTGTTGTATTTTGTGTTTACTTGCATGTATTTTAATCTACCAACAAATGTGCCTACTTTCACTTCTGTCTTGGTTAGCCTATGAACTTTCAGGTCAACCCTCGTATACTACCCGGACACGCCGTGCTACCCCCAGGGAGTCGAATCAACGTCATTTCATTAGTGTTCCATTTGTAATGAGAAAGTTTCACTCAGACTGATTTGTTTCCAAGAACTCCTACATTGCGGGGCAAATTTTTGCAGGAATGTTTCCATAAATACGACGCTCTTAATCTGCACCTTCTCAAAGTCATTCGTTATCTGCTCGCCATGTCCTCATCATCTTCACATCGTACAACTTATATTCAATTACTTCATTCCGTATCTTTCTATTTTGAGTGACTCTTGAGCCTTGTAAAAAGTACACTATTATTGTGAGACCGTAACATACCTACAACATGGACTCTTCCAGGACTATATAAAGTATGCGATATAACACTCTAGAAGAGGAGGAGGAAGAGAGAGAGAGAGAGAGAGAGAGAGAGAGAGAGTAAGTATTCTAATTCCGTAGTATCAGCCGCGTACGACTACCAATATTGGACACTAGCACATAGTAAGCACCACTTACACTTATTCTTTGTAACCTTTTGTTTAATATATCTTTCTTACCTCTAATCCGTGTTCCGTCTTTTCTTTCCGTGGTCCCAACTTTGGGCCCACATCAACTATATTGCTATACATTATAACAATATATTCTCCTTTTAACTATGAATTAAATACCAGTGAGACTAATCCTCATCATCATCATCATCATCTCTATCGCCTATGAGCTAACCCAGATCATCGGAGAACCTATCCGGGTCCTCCTCGACCTCTTCCTTACCTACTACCCTGATAAATGCCTATTAAAAAAATTACTAGGCATGTCAGATATTCCCTGATCAGTATCAAGAGTGATGCCAAACCTAACTCATCCCCTGATGTATAGATCCATAGAACAACTTTTCGCTATGCGAAAGCATACTGGGACAGCATTCGATCCTAAAAGATGGAAGCTCCCCTTCCCAACCTCTTCAAGCGTGCTGTCTCAAAAACTGCAGCCCTTGTTACTGACTGGAACCTTTCTAGAATGGAGAGTTTTATAACTCCCAAAAATTTTCAGCAAAAACCAGTCAACCTATGAACCATCACCCCTGAATATGCTACAGTCATAACTCACTGAAAACCACAACATCTATCGTAAGGAGCGAAATAATTTGGCCTTCACTACATTCAGAATTGCCCTCAATCGCTTCAGGAAAGTTCTAGAAAACACCAAGAAAAAAAAAGAAAAAAAAGAAAAAAAAAAGAAAAAAAACAAAACAAAAAAAAAAACAAATTGGATCACATGAATTCTGGAAAACTACAAACCGAATCATGAACATACGTAAAGTGCCCGAAATAATAAATGGCCCTGAGGTTATATCTTCCTCGATAGATAAAGCAAACCGCTTCGCCTCCATCTTTGTCTCTTACTCAACATTAGATGACAAAACCACCCCATTTCCAAGTTTCCACGTCTCGCTTCGCAGAATCACATTAATATTACCATCACAGCATGTAAGGTCTCTAGTATTATCAAAAGCTTTGACCCTAAGAATGCCACTGGTCCAGACAAAATTCCAGTGGTTGTCTTTAAGAAGATCGACCCGGAATTATACCCAATCCTAGCTAAATTATTCAACTGCTGTTTGAAGGAGAAATCCTTCTCAAACCTGTGGAAAGTGTCAGGTGTGTTCTCAGTTTTTAAGAGTACAAACAGATCAGTCTCCCCAGTATCGTCAGCAAGCTTTTTGAGGCCATAATCAATAAGAATGTCATTGTGCACCTAGAAAAAACAGCCACGAGTAGTACAGGTTTCCGTCGGCCCGATCCACTGCTGATGTCCTAACTACTATTACTCATAGAATCAATGAGGCTCTTGACGACAAAGAAACTTCGAGGACCATAACACGATATCTCAAAGGAGTGGCACAAATGCTTACTACACAATTTATGGAATCAGAAGTCCTCTCGATCATAAAACCCTTCCTAACAGGTAGGGCCTTGAATGTGGTTATCAATGCCCCCCACCAGAGAACTAGAGGACAACGCAGGCGTTCCCTAGGGATCATTTACGCACCAACTCTCTTTTTGATCTACATAAGTAATCTGCTTAAGAATATACTAAGATCATTTGTAAACATCTAAGCCGATGATACGACTATATACAGGCATACATCTAAAATTCCCGATGCTCAGAGATTGGGGATTGATATTCTCTTCCATCTTGCACAAACTACAAAATAGGGTAACAACTGGCTGGTTACATTTAATTTCTCGAACACCAAGCTAGTTACATTACATCATCGCTGATCTGACCCCGAACTATCAACAATCAGTATGAATGGATAATTTTCTCTGGGAAGTGCCCTCTCTTGAAAGACTGTTGGGCATCAAACTCGACCTCAAGTGGAACTCGTACATACGATCCAATGCTAAGGATGCAGGTAAAATGGTCGGCTGTTTGTTTCGCTCCAGTAAGTAACTGACTCCTCTTGCTATCCTTTACCTTGACAAGAGATAGACCAGGTCTAAATTGAAATAGTATTGTCATATTTGGGCGAGACCTGCCCTCACGTCACTCCCCAGCCTTCATAGAATTCAAAAACCTCTCCGAGCACTTGTGGGTGACGCATTAGTCTTCCCCTTCAATCTCTCTCCCACCGGCGGTATGTGGCTAGCCTCTCGCTGTTCTACCGCTACTTCCACGGAAAGAGATCGGAAGAACTACATTCCCTAGTCCTGCCGAGGTAAACCTTCTCAGCAAGAACACACCATGCCACTTACATAGTAGTAAACCACGCATATTCTCTCCGTATTCCATCGGTGAGGAGTAAGTTCCACCCGAGCAGCTTCTTTCAGCAAACCACTGCTCTGTGGAACTGACCCCAACAGGATGTTTCGACGATCACCATAATATTAACCTGTTCAAGGCTAGGGGTAACCGTTATCTTTCACTTCTATGCACACAAATGGCCTCCAAATATAACCGTTTAGTTAGAGTTGCCCCAGGCATTGGAAAGGGTGAACCTCGCTATAAAAATAATCAGTCCCATGACTGGGTGTGATCGTTAATGCCAATGTGCTGCGTAGAACCTGAACTGCCTCCTCCAGATGCGTGTGAATGACTGGAATTTTGTTAATGATCTTCCAGTCCACTTTGTGATGATATCAGCCCTTTTTCCGACTCTCATTAACTCTTCTTGTTTTTCCTCTGACGAAAGCTAATAGCAGGTATCGATATATATATATATATATATATATATATATATATATATATATATATATATATATTTTTTTTATAAAAAAAAATATATGAGATAATGTTATGTTATAAAATCACTACAAAAATCGCCATTTTGTTTCAACACCCTCATAATTTTTTTTTTTATAAAAAATAATTATATCTGCTCTACTTTGTATTGAGCACTCTTTTAAGAATAGTTATTGTTGTTTATTGGAATTCATTCCGTATATACCAATTATATACTTGTATATATATTCATGAATTATTCACACAAAAACAAAAGCAAAGGTTAATGATTTAATTGGCGAGAAATCCATCATCGCAAACAATTCAAATAATATACAAAAACCTCCGAATCCGTTATGAATGAATTGATCCTTGTTTCCATAAATTTCTGCCGTATTAGTTCTTATTTTTACTACAAGCTTTCGTCTGTTCCTACAGACATCTTCAGGTATAGAATAGATGTTGTTCTTGTTTTTTCTCTTAGTAATAAGAGGACAACGAAAATATATGTATTGTTGTATCCGAAAATGCTATTGAAAATGAGTTATTGTTTTTAATTTAAATTTAAAATTAAACTCAGCGTTGCTACTGCGCGCTCCAAAAACAATAACTCATGGTTGGAAAAAAGGGTCCCGCACAATTTGTCTCTAGTGAATTGCAAACAGCCTGTCAATTGTTGTTTACATGAAAACTTCAAGTAATCTTCTTGGACAGGTTGGTTACTACGAGGGGAAATGCATTTTTTGGCATAATGTTAAGTACCGACTTCAGTGGATCAGTCGAAGAAACAGTTGTGTCTTAGTAACTCATGTGGATTGGGATAAAAAAAAGATTAAAAATATCTGCTGATGTGAGAGAGGAACTCATTTCATTTCCTTTTTAGAAGAAAACTGTTATTTTTCAACTAATCTTCTAGCAGGAAAAAGTAACTCAAATTATTTTTTAACTTCAAACTGCCAAGACCGAAGAATTCTAGATTTATCGACGGAGTTAATCAGTTTAAACTCTTTCACCTCGACGCCTTGGTTCTTCATAGGTGTGACTATTGGTGATTTAGTATTGTATCAAATTGCAACATATACAATTAACACCAATTGACTGTCATCAAAAAGAGTGTTGTCTTCGTCATAGCTTAGCTGGTGTACACAGGAATGTCAGGCATAATGGCAGTTCTGTAGATCAATTATCAATTACCCGAATGTCAATTACAATAATTTCGGATTATTCCAATAAAATTTTAATTTTATGACTTTGCCCCAGTAAAAATCTGTTACAAGTTCATGTGAGGAGCAAGGGTCAGTCAGTATTGATGACATTTGGTTACTTTAAACAGCGTCAGCATCATGTTAATCCATAAATCATCGTCTAAAATGCCGTGGGTGATACGCCCGTGCCCTGTCTCAGCCTTGTGTTAGAACTATTGTACTAAGCTCGCCGGTTGTATTATTTTTTTCTTCGAAAGTTAAAACCACTGTATTAAACCCGACGAGACAAGCCTTAGAGTACCTAGTTAATGTGAGTAAGTGTTGTTCCTGTCCTGTTCCCGGTTGCCTCTTTGGTTATGATTCAAGTCGAGATTCCCCCCTCCCCTAGTTTGTTTTGGCCCGCCCTTTTTCATCTCGACTGGGTCAGCTTTATATTTTCCCATGCCCGTATTATTTTTATCGTTTTCTCACACCCGTAGTGAGAGAGCATCTTGATTTTGTCCCATGGGCAGAATACAGCGGCCTCTCCTTTTTAAGCGTTGGACGGGCCCTACTAACATCAGTTATGTTTAATTTGATTTGTGTTAATATTTCAGTTTGTTACTGGGTTCATCTCCCTCCCGTCTCATTTTTTCATCACAGATTTTATATATATTTTACTATCATTACATTTTTATGACATGGGGCGCGTTTTGTAGGTCCCTCTAGAGAGGATGTGGCATTATGGTGCATGGAGGATTGATTGGTGATAGACGAGTTCTTGTGGTGAATGGGTAAATTGTAATGAGTGAATAGGTCGTGAATCCGATTAGCTAGGTATAAGATAGTGTGGACCAGTCTTAACTCCTCCCCCTTTTCGACCTTGTGCCACAATTATGTAATTTTTACATAATAAATATCTAGAAGCATTGTAATAATAAGCTGGACGATTCTATCATTCCTGTCTCCCCGAGTTAGAACCATTGTATTAAACCCAACGAGTCTATTATTCCTTTCTTGGAAGGTTAAAACCATTGTATTTAGAGATTATGTATTACAGTCAAGGTGTATGAATTGGAGATAGCAAAATCGGTAGTTCATGGAAGACTGATTGGTGATGGATGAATTCTTGTGGTGAATATGGAAATTGTAATGAATGAATGGGTCGTGAATAGGATTAGCTAAGTATAGGATAGTTAGTGATGACCAGCCTCAACCCCTCCTCATTTTGGCCTTGTGCCATAACTGTGTATTTTACACAATAAATAAATAGCAAAATCGGACAAGGACAAACATTTAAATAAATCGGAAGTGGACGGGGAAGGCTTAAGTATATATTAGTAAATATACATATCATCTCGCACCGGAAGCCCGATTCGTAGTGTTATGTACAACGTGATTTTTAGGTGCTGAGTAAGGACTTACAGTTACATAATTTAAATTTTTATAAAATATCTGGTTAACACAATGCAATATATATATATATATATATATATATATATATATATATATATATATATATATATATATATATATAAATATTTAATGAACAACAGACACTTTAAGGTACCATTACAATAATTTATTTCACCAAAATCCTTTTTAAAGGATTTCGGATCATCAGGTAACACTTCCAACAATGAAATGAGAGGAAAAATGGGATTAGAAATTGATGGGTAGTGTAATTTTTGTAATTAAACAGGGAGGGTGAAGGTGGCGGTTAAAGAGACAATACAAAATATAGTGAGGGTTAAATTTACATCTCTCTTAAATAAGCCTTAAATTGTGGTAGGAGGAGTGACCTAACCTTGATCTATTTATGTGGTAAAAGAAAAAGGAAGTGATATATAAGAATAGTGAGGAAAGGAAATAAAGTAAAGGGAAAAAGAAAGAAAAAGTGGAAAATAAAGCAGACGTATCCAAACGAGTTTTATTGCAAAGAGGGAGGGGGAGAGTGAAGTGAATCGAAAGAGAGAAAAAGGGAAAAGGCCAGATATATATATATATATATATATATATATATATATATATATATATATATATATATATATATATATATATATAATTGTATACGGAATGAATTCCAATAACCAACAATTACTATTTTTAAAAAGAGTGCTCAATACAAAGTAGAGCAGATATAATTATTTTTCTCCTCAGTAATTTTATAATTTTTAAACTTAATACTGATTAAATTTGGATTTTAAAATTGGCAGTTTTTAATTTTAATATGAAATTTTATCATATAATTAAATAATTATTGGTTAGAATAAATTCTTTTTTTAATATTACCCGTATTTTAAAGATCTGAATAGCTATCATAACATGACTTCGTTGTCAAGCTTTTTGAATTTTCCTATACTTGTATTTTGATTGGGCCATCTAGCTTTTGTAACAACGTTTTCCCCTTGAGAAGGATCGTTAATTAATTTGAAACTTTTAAAACATTTATTTTACATTCAACATCATCCTTGATAAGACACCGGAGGTGTTGAAACAAAAAGTGGCTATTTTTGTAGTGATTTTATAACATATTTATGTTATAATTTAAAAAAAAAATAATATATATATATATATATATATATATATATATATATATATATATATATATAATATTATAAATTAATTGATTTGAAATATGTTTTTTTCGCTACACACGGATGTTGGATTTCATTGAAAAATACATCCCTACCCACTACCAAAAGTTTCAATAACTGATACATTAAAATATAGACATATTGAACACCTAGACACCTCTGTCTAGAAAAAATAGATTTATCTGTAACCTTGGAAACATGAATTTTGTTTTAGGGGTGTATTTAAAACCCAGTAATTTTAAAAGTTACTCCAAAATTCGCTTGAGGATGAAATGGAAATAATGTCTTTAATTTAATTACAAAATTAAATTCGGAGCTTCTAGATTCAATTTTTGAAACATGGTTAGAACTGTGTAGCGAAAAAAGCATATTTTAAATCATTTAATTTATAATATTAATGCTCTGTAAATTTACATCGAGCACTATTTTGTAAAAATAAAAATATCTATAAGAACACCGGATTATATATCTTACTGTTCTTTCTTTATATATATATATATATATATATATATATATATATATATATATATATATATATATCATCTAATACAAGGAAAGACTCAAAACTCTGGAAGCTATTATTATCTATATCTATAAAACAAGATGTTCATGTGTGTGCGTGTGTGTTTCTGTCTCTGTTTGTGTCTGTGGGAGTGGGTGTATGCTATTTATGCACGTCCGCATTTCTCGACCAATTTCTATGAAATTGTACACATATGTTGCAAATATAGCAAGGTAGGTCAAGACCAACTTTTAATCTCCAGCTGCCCCACCCGCCGGGTTTGGCAGAAAAATCGATAAAACTGACAGTGGGTACGACTTTTTGGCAACAAACAAAGCAAAGTTACACGCGAACAGAATTTTTACTGAATGAGCTGATGTACCCTGCACTTAATGCAAAAACATAGCTCACGTTTCAAGGTTTATGTAGAGTACTTGATAGTTTTCTTGCGACATGGGTTTCGCCAAAAAAAATTGAAAAAAAATGAAAAAATTGGGTATTTCTTACTCCTTAAAATAAAACTTGAACAACTTCATTTTTTATTCAATTTTTTTCAAACAAATCAAAAAAAAAAAAATGTCCATCATTCAAGAAATATGAGTGTGGTTTTAGTCCTGTGCGCTTTCTCGCGTATAACGAAAAACGACGAAAAACGACGAAAAACTGTTCAAAACGCCCATTTTTCCGGCCAGAATTCCTTGGGTTTTAATCGTTTGAGAAGGATTATTGAAGAAGTAAAAGGGAAAAATTCCCGAAGAACCTCTTATTAACACCAGCTTTACGGTAAACGTACGAAGAAGGAGACGGCTTTCATGCGTTTGCACTTGCAGTTAAATGAAGGTCCGAAGCTTCATCCCTATTTTTATTTGATTATTAGATTTGTGAACAAAGCTATACTATTTAGAAAGTTATATCTGAAGAGCTAAAACATTGAAACAATTTAACCCCGTCAATGGCCAGAGAAGAAGGTTTTATCGATGGAATTCCTTTATTAAGAACAATTTAACACTTGCGAAAGACATACCGTAAAAAAATGATGAGAAAGAATAGCTTAGTATATCAACGGATGTTGCATACAAGCGGGGACACAGGCAGACTTTTCTAGACAGGGGGAGTGGGTATACAGAGGGTGCGGGTATAGATGGGGTGCGGTTATACAATTGTAGTTATGTACGTCCGGGGAACGCGGTGTACCTCAGCTAGTACAAAATAAAACATCATTCACTAAAGAAAAACGGTATTACTTATTTTATTTAATTTTAAATTTTTTTTATTAATTCAAGAAAAAAACTCACTTTCGTTTATTGGACATTAAATGACGTCATGGTATTGAATCCTTTCTGATGTAATCACAGTTTAGATGGGCTGGTCATGTCATCAGAATGAGAGATGATCAGATGTCCAAAAATCCTCATGTATAGCCAACTTTTTCAGTGTAAGCGTAATGGTAGGCCGTTCTTGGTTACGTTTCAAGGACAAAATTAAATACAGTTTAATTGCTGTAAACATCCCTTTAGAGAAGTTCGAATTTGCTGTTGATAACCGTGCAAACTGGAGAAACACCTGCTAGCGAGGTATAACTAACTTTGAAAAGAATCGTCTCAACATTCTGAGAGAATTAAGAATTAACACTAAATCTCAAGCTTATACATCGGCCCATATGACGGTCAACCCTTCAGTATAACTTCGAAATCCTCTATAATCTACCGAGATATTTTAGTTAATCTGAAGAATATTTATGAACGACTTAAAAATTTTCATAATCTAATACCATTTTTACTTTTGTAAAATCATAAAGGGGAAATGATTTTTTGTGTGATACATTTCATCTATTAAGTCATCATTATTCGTACAAACTGATTCAGTTTGATGGCGAATATTTGACCTCCTAGCTTATAGTGCAGCTCTTCATGTTCAACATATTCGATGAAACCGCGTGGGCTTCCGTGACGCATCACGAAAAAAAAAAAAAACAAAAACAAAAAAACTGTATGGATTTTAGAAAAGTTGAAACCATTTTCTGTTAGTTCGCAAGCTTATATTTTCTAAAACGTCCTCAAAGTAAGTTTAACACTTAAAAAAACAAAAAAAAAACAAAACAAAAAAAACAATGCTAACGTGAATAATTTAAACACTATCATATTGCGTTAATTTGTCAGAGATACTGCGATCAAAATGATTAAGGGGACGCCAATTAGCATTCATTTTTGTTAAATAACCAATAAAAGCCAATTAAATGAAGAAAGTAAGAGATTAAATATTAATAACCAGTAAGAAAATATCCGCAGGCTATAAACGTAATTAGATTAATTTCTATTTCCAGTCGGATTTTCGTCTTGCCGTTCTCTCACATTATTTGAAAAAGAATTCGCAATTGTCTGTTTTTGTTTGTGTAGGATTTAAGTTTAGATTTTTGTTATACGTTCTCGATGGGTTGGATGTTCAACAACTGCGACAGTACAAAGTTAGTGTATTCAATAAAGGCTCTGAATTACTTGTTACGCGCCGTTATCATGGTGAAATTCACAATCAAATGTTTACGAATTGTTCGCCATTTTAAAAGTAGAAAACAAAACAAAAAAAAAAAACGATTTGAGCATATTTTGTTCAGTTACACCATAAGCTTAAATTGCTTTAAAATATTTAACTGTGTCGTGCCAAAAGGTTTTTTTCTCGTCAGAATCCATCTTACATATCTACAAATTTACCATTCGTCTGTGCTTTGAGTACAGTTGACATATCTGGTCTTGTACCACAGCTGTTCATCTCGAGGTTCTGGACAAAATCCAAAGAAGGATCTGCAATGAAATCAACCCTGAGCTGGCATCTAAACCCCGGTCACTTTCTTACAGACGTGATGTGGCTTCTCTCTATTTTTTCAACACATATTTTCCTGGCTACTACTTTGAGGATCTATTTTCACTGGTGGTCCAACTACGAGTGTTTAAATGGGCTACTAAACTGGCATCTAGGTCCTATCCTTTTACCGTTGAAATAGTTAAATGTAATCGACAATTTATAATCTAACTGCTTTTTTCTTTGCACTTCTCGCTTGTGGAATTACCTTCCGTTTACTTATTCCCTGATAACTACAATCTTCAAAAATTTAAATGAAACGTCAAACACCATCTTCTAAAGTCTTGAACCTCGTTCATCTTTTACCCTTTCTTCATTCCCCCTATACAGATTTTTTCTCTCACTTTCACTCTATGTAACCCCTTGCGAAACAGTGGCACTCCCGTCTTGCTTGGGGTGAAGTGTTTAAACAGTTAAAAAAATGTAGTAACATCCATTTTTCTTTTAATCATTTAATTCCAGGGTCTTCAGTGGAAGAGTCCAAAATCGTTCGGAAGACGAAGGAGGCAAGACAGTCGAAGCCCGATATCAAAATCTTGATCGCGTTCTTCGATGAAAAAATAGAGAGAAGCCACATCACGTCTGTAAGAAAGTGACCGGGGTTTAGATGCCAGCTCAGGGTTGATTTCATTGCAGATCCTTCTTTGGATTTTGTCCAGAACCTCGAGATGAACAGCATCGATCAAGATAGTTCATGCCACGGGGCCAGACGACCAACCAGCAAAGAGATCCGTGTCACTTGCTTCGTTCAGTGCACGAGAAGATGCGACGTTTGTTGCAGGACAACTAGTAACTGCTTCACCACGACATAGCGCCGGTTCGAAACGCCCTGAGCATCCGGCTGTCTCTTGCCGAGAAGAACATCGCCACTACCTGCCTACTCATCCGACTCCGTGTGATTTTTCGTTTTTTCCCCCCAACTCAACCAGATGATCAAGAAGTTTTACAGAAGTGGAGGTGATCAAGAGGGCCGTGACAATGGATCTGCGGAGAATTCTTCCAGGATTGCATTGAGGCCTGGCAGAAAAGGATGTGAGCGGATGTTAGAGTCGAGGGGGATAATTTCGAATGGGAAAACTTGTAGTTAGGGTTTGACATATTTTTTTTTTACTTAAGTCCTATTTCCTTTCTAAGACATCTCGTATATAATTCCGTAGACATCCTTTTGAAATTTATTCATCATGGTTAACCAGTTGACTTCATTTTTTCCAGTTATTGTATTTTTCGGCATATTGGACGCACCCACGCATTTCTCGTACACAGATATTGACATGGTATATTTAAGGAAGAATGTTCACATCAAAACCCCCAAAATTAAAATTATAACCGTACCCTTATGCGATATTATCATTATCAATAAAGAAACACTTAGAATATTAGCAGAAATTACACTACTGATACTTTTTTTAAATATAAGTGAGTTAAGTTTTAATTACCAAGACATTTTTTGAAAAAGAAGAATTTTAGTACATTTCACCATGCATTTATTAAAAATTGTTTTAGTTGTTATGCAAGGAGCAACATCTATACATACACTAAATTCATAATAGATACAAAGAAATCTGGTATCAGTGAACACTGGCACATATGGTAATAAGCTAAAAAAAGAAAAGAAATATGGTACTTGTTGGTAAATGAAGGCCTATACCATATGCAATGACAAAAGTACGTTGTTGTAGGCTTTAAGAAAGCTTTATTCAACCGAGAATACAAGATTCGCGTATAGTGTCCTTTTATGGTCCCAGTAAACAGAAATACCTCTCTCAAAGAGGAGAGTAACGAAACAAGCGGAGACCACATTTAATTCTTTATAACACCATACATGCAGAAAAGCAAATTCTAATATATAAACAAAAACACACACAAAGCAAGCAGCAATAGACGATCCAAAGCAAATTTTCCTGAAAAAATTTGTTATTTCGACAAAACAAGCAGCAAAATATTTTGCAATTCCATAAATTTCCTTTTTTTTTGCCTGGGTGATTTTTTCAGAGATATTTTTGATTTATAACATGTTTGTCCTAATTTCAGATATAAGCTGTGTGTCTGCACTGATTCCTGGTGAAACTCACTTTTTCGTGGTTTTCATGGCCTTCTCATACATGATACTGCTGTAGTGAACACAGGGTAATTCTTTGGGGCATTTCTTTTTATTCTATATCCAATAGGATGGTAAATACGGTATTTTGTTTTTAAATATTTCCTGGGGAAAGCAATTGTATAATCTAACTAATGTTTTCTATTATCCAAGTGTAATATCAATCGACATCTGATACCTTGATCTTGTTCTCCGTCCTTCTCACTATCCCCTCCCCAAACACGCCTCTTTACTCTTGTTCTCAATCCTCTGTAACCCCTTTGCGTGCAAGTGGCACTCCCGCCTTCCTTGGGGATAATTACTTTAAAAAAATATGGTAATAAACAAAAAAACAAACAGAAATATAGTACTTGTTAGTAAATGAAATCCCATACCAAACATGTAGAAAAGCAAATTCCAATATAAAAACAAAAACACACACTAAGCAAGCAGCAATATGCCAGTCAAAGCAAATATTTCTGTAAAATCTGGTATTTCTACAAAACAAGCAGCAAAATATTTAGCAATTCTATAAATTTCTCTTTTTTTTCCTGGATGAATTTTTCAGGGATATTTTTTATTTATATCATGTTTGTCTTAGTTTCAGAGCTAAGCTCTATGTCTTCAATGATTCCTGCTGAAATTTTATTCATGTCCTTCTTATACATTGAGTATTAGACACAGACTAATTTTTGGGAAAGAAATTGTGAGTCGAATAGGACGGCAAGTAATGTATATGTTTTGTATAATTCTAGAACCAATAGGGCAAAATTACTTACTACTCAGACTAATCAGCAGTTGTTTAGTTACGAATTTTTCGATTAACACGCGGTCGTTGGTGCATTTGTACCAGCTTTATTCTCAAGGCCATGTAAACATTGGACACTATCATTATCCTCTTTGCGTTAGAAACTAACAAGACTGTCATCAGTTGAGTTTCCAGAATTCCTAGCAATTACTAAACGTGACCTTTAATTCTTAATTAGCCTTCGGGTGTTTGCTGTTAAACACCCGAGGGTAATAAATCATAGGAAGAAAGGAAGTTCCAAGTGAAAAACAGGATTCGAAAATTTGGTTATTGGTCATGAAACTTCTCATGTTTTGATTCTAAAGACACTAATTGGAACTGCCGACCGTTTTGATGGTAAATGCTATTAAGGGAAACATTGAATCAAAGTTTGCGTTTACAGATTTCATCTTTTGATTAAGTAAATAAATGTTTTGATAAAAAAAAAATAACAAACACATAAAACTATGTGGAAGCTAAGCATATTTGGAGAGGGCGGATTAAAGTGAAACTGGAAGCGAAAACAAGGAAGGCAAAATAAATATAAGAGAAGAAGATTGTAGAATAATTGCCCATGGTTAAATGTAATTAGCAGAAATGTCCAACAATCAGAACTGTTTCCAATAAACAATATGAAAAGGAAAAGACGGTCAAGGCAAAAATAATACCATCCGCCCCCCATATATATATATATATATATATATATAGTAAATATTTATCGACGTGGGATATCATGTATATTCATTAACATATAATCAATAGCTCTGTTATATAACATTAAGCTATGTTTTTATAAAACCTAAGAGAGAGAGAATAATTATATATACGTTCAAGTATATGTGCATATACCTATGCTTTATTATAATACCCATATCTACATATATATATATATATATATACATATATATATATATATTTATATATATATATATATATGTGTGTGTGTGTGTGTGTGTGTGTGTGAAAATATAAAGAAAATCGGAAAGAACTCGTTAGGTAAACAATCCAAATTTCGGCTCTCGTTTTGAAACATGATAAATCTTATGTAGCGATCGAATCATATTTTTAAATAAATAATTATATATATATATATATATATATATATATATATAGAGAGAGAGAGAGAGAGAGAGAGAGAGAAAGGAGAAAAAGGAAATAGTGAGAAAACTGAGTAATGTATTGAATGGGTAATCGCTTAGATGGGTAATTAGCAGAAATGCCAACAATAGGAACTGATAAAGTTTCCAATAAACAATATGAAAATGAAAAAAGAAGGTCAAGGCAAAGATAATATATATATATATATATATATATATATATATATATATATATATATATATATATATATATATATCAGTGAATATACATAATATCCCATGTCGGTAGTGATCGACGTGGGTTATTATCTATATTCAATAATATATACTTAATATTTCTGTGTTATATATATATTTCCGCCAAATATATGTGCATATAAGTATGTTTTTTATAATACTCATACTACATAATATCTACACACATTATATATATATATATATATATATATATATATATATATATATATATATATATATATATATATATATATCTACGAAGACAAAACTCATCGTGGCCGAAGGGCATAAATGTCCCTGAGCGAGCGTCTGCAATAGGGTTTGACTAGCCGTAATTGTAGACGGGTATCCTCGAAATATATATATATATATATATATATATATATATATATATATATATATATATATATATATATATATATAATCTACGGTTTTAATGCACGTGGTACATGACTGACCAATTAGAATCGACTCAAACAAAATACGAAAGTTCAGTCTTTTGGCTATTTTTTCTCAAACTCTGACGAATCTTTAACAGAAGAGAACCATGTTAGAAATACAAATGTTTCCTATTTGTTCTTTATCTTATATATATGCAAGATTGACGTTGGCAAAAAAACAGTAATGAAACACAAACTTATCGAACTAAGAATCGTGTTATCACACAAAGGGATACAGACATATGATCACTCCGTTCTGACTTCAATAGAAGAAAGAACAAAAGTATGGCAGGTAAGACCAAGAAGAGGTTTACCTTATTTGCTAAGTAGAAATCCCAGCATGTGTCTGTAAAATTTCTCTATAAATTTGGGAAGGGGAAGTTTTAACTATGATTCCTACAGAAATATATATATATTGAGTGTTAGTTAGGGGGTCCGTTCATGATGATCTGATTGACGAGCTCGGTCTTCCGAAGCAGGAGGCTCCCTCGATCTGGCCTTGGGCTCCCGGGTTGAAATGTCTCAATAACGATGAGGCATCCCTCACCTGGCTGGTGATGCGTGGGGCCCTCTGGGTCGCCAAAAAGCTTTGCGCAGCGGGCTTGGAGAAATATCCAAACTGCCGACGTTGTAGTGGGGAAGTTGAGACCCTAGGTCACGTTATGTAAGTTCGTTGAAGGCCTCATGATTCGCATGTTGCACGGGAAGTTCTTTGTCCTCGAGGCCTCTTCTGTTTGTAGTAATGTGGCACCACCGTTGACGAAGGCTGAACTTTATGTGTTCCACTGCTTGCTAGGAGTTATGAGAGTCGTGATTTGGTCGACACGTCAGAAGGGATTCTATTGAGGTGAGACGTTCACCTCTTCCCAAACCGAGAAGTGATCTGTCTTAATGGCTAAGAAGAAATCCTAGCGTGAAGATATTGTGATTTGTCTATAAATTTTGGGTGGGACATGCTTTTTTTTCTCTCATGATTACAACCGACAAACGTTGAGAGAAAAAAAAAAAAAAATAAAACACTTTTTTCAGAGTGGTCGGGGGAGAGAAAGAAAGAAAGAAAGAATCTACGTTAAATTAAATCGAAAGTAAAAAGATTAAAATGAATTACAAAAGCTAGATTTAATATAATTATAAAAATGAAGAATGAAAGAAAGAAAGAAAGAAAGAAAATAAAGAAAGAAAGAAAATAAAGAAAGAAAGAAAATAAAGAAAGAAAAGAAAGAAAGGACCTTCGTAAAAGCAGACCGAAAGTAAAAAAAAAAAAGAAAAGAAAATGAAAAGGGACAAAATGTATGATAAAAAGAAAAGAAAACCTATATGAATTATAAAAATATAAAAATGGCGAATGCAGAAAAGACAATACAGGTACCTTTAACATAGTACGCGATTTTCGGTGGAAGTCGGAAGGTACCTACATTTTTCCGTGAATAAGCACTTACGTTACTCACCTATGTTAACGCGGTAGTAAAATATTAATCTAGGACATAACATCTTTCTATGTATCATATGTATGTTAATATATTTATGACTAAAAAACACATAAAGATTATAAATGTATATAAGAAATACCAATAAGAATTTATTGCCATTAAGCATAGATGTTACCGGTACATGTCATTTAATGATTGTAATGAATACAGGAGTTCCTCGTCTTATGACAGATGTCTTTCCTGCGATGCGTCTTAACGCGATTTTCCGTGTAAGTCGGAACGTACCCGTGATTTTCAGTGAACAAGCTGTTACGTCACTTACCTATTCTAATGCAACAGTAAAGTCATAATCTAGGATATAACAACACATTTTGATGACATATCTTAACATAATTAGGACTAAAGAAACACATATATATATATATATATATATATATATATATATATATATATATATATATATATATATATTTATTTAAAAATATGATTCCAAATCGCGACATAAGAAGTCCCATGTTTCTAAACAAGAGCCGAAAACTTCAATATAATTATTTAAATTAAATTGAGTTAAAATAAGCTCTGTTCCATCTTCAAGCGAAATTTTTTTTTTTTTTGGAATAACGTGTTTCTGAAATTTACGTGTTTTAAAATTTAAATCAAAATTTCCATGGTAACAGTTAGGGCGAATTGTTTAAATTGGGTAGGCGGGTGTTGGGTGTTAATAATAAGTATCAGTATAGAGTTACTCTCGTAGATGTCAAGTCAGGGAAAGGTGGGGGTGTCTAAATTTGAAACGGAAGATGTATTAACCCTCGTCTAGTTTGCATGTCTATGAAGATTTATTTATTTTTTTATTTTATTTTTTTATGAAAGGGATTTGTGCATATAAAAAAACTGACGTAACGTTTGTTTTTTGACGATTTCATAAAGGGTTATCTTTTTTAGGGTATTTAAATTATTAATTTGGGCTATGGATTATGAAGGGTGTTATATTGTATGCTAGTTTTTAGCTAATAATTCAAACCAAAAATCTGATGATGCCTACAAAAAACCGTTAACTCGTGTCTATTGTTTAATAGATTATTATTATTTAGAAGCTTAATTATGTGCAATTTCTCATGGAGGCATAAAGGGCATGGGTCATCCCAAGTTTTACATGTTCTAGCCTTGTTTATAATTTTCCATTTAACTTTAGGTGTCCAATTTGTTTCCTTCAGATGCCAAAAATATTTAGATAGGGAAGTCTGGTTTCTTTTGTTTATATTATTGAAAGACCACTTATGCTGCCTCCATCTATCTGTAAAATCATTCTTCGTGGACCCAATGTATATCATATTAGTGCTAGGGCTCCCAGTGGATGATATAGTACATTGGTATACCACAGATTTAATGCAGCATTTATTTTCTAATGGGCAGTCTTCAAGGTTTCTACAGTTACATAATTTTTCCCTTTTATTGTCTGATTTAAGTGCAGGGTTTTTATTAATACTGTTAAGGCACGGGGATTTGTTCAAAATCTTATTATTGTGTTTTTTTATTATACGTTCAAGATTTTCAGAGCAGCTGTAACTCAATTTTAGGGTATTCTTATTGAATATATTACTAAGCTTACTATTGGTGGGGAAGTGTTTATTAATTAGAGCTAAGAATTTCTGTCCTAGTTTAATACTAACCCTTTGGTTGAACGGAGGGGTGTACCAAATGATTTTTCTTTTCCTGTTTTTTTTCCTATGTCCAGTGCAATTGTCTCTATAGTTAATGTTAGCATTTTTATAACCACTATTTTTTAGGGCAGTGTTATAGAAGCCATTGTGTTGTTGGAATATTTCCTTGTTAGCGGAGTTAATTCTAATTCTATTTTCTATTGATGAGGGTATATGTGTAATTATGGATGGAAGGTGGTTTGACTGCGGGTGTATATATAAAGGGTTAGCATTAGGTTTACTATAAGGTTGGTATGTGTTGCCAGGTAAGTCTAGAGTTACGTCGAGGAAGTTTACTCTTTTTAAATTAGAAGAGACAATTATCTTTAAGTTTAGTTTTTTAAATTCACTAAATATAATTTTTTCTGATTTTTTCAATCTTAAAATTAGTAGAACTCCTCACCACCATGAGTTCCTTCCTATTTTCTATATATTTTCACACACACACACACACACACACACACACACACATATATATATATATATATATATATATATATATATATATTATAATATTTTTTGTTTTAAAAATATGATTCCTTCATATAAGAGTTCTCATGTTTCAAAAACGATCCCGAAACCATCAAATAATTATTAAAATTTTAATAATTATTTGGATGTTTTGAAACATCTCATTTTATAGAAGGAAGGAATCATATTTTAAACAAAAAAATATTATAATATAAACTCTACTTCTGTATGGAACACTGTCTTCTTAAAAATAAATACAAAAATACTAAGGAACTCCGAATTATGCACACAACGTGTTCTTTTGTATTTTCTGCAT
This sequence comes from Acanthosepion pharaonis, assembly GCA_903632075.3. NCBI lineage: Eukaryota > Metazoa > Mollusca > Cephalopoda > Sepiida > Sepiidae > Acanthosepion > Acanthosepion pharaonis. Next base: position 191,735 of record CAHIKZ030004777.1, read on the forward strand.
ACCTGCCTTATATATATATATATATATATATATATATATATATATATATATATATATATATAATGGAATTAATATTGAATATTATAATGAAATATATAATGAAATGAAATGAAATTGCATATAATGAAATGAAATGAAATTGTTTTAAGCTTGTATATTTATTGCCAGTGACTACATTGGTTCCCGGTAGATAAGACGACGAAGCGTAGGATCCCGTCTGTCTTGCTGTACTCCGGAGCAGCAGTACATCAGGGAAAGAAAAAAAACAAAAAAACAAACGTGATCTCCTATTTTTATTTTTTTATTTTTTATCGGGAATTTACCAATTCATAGTTTAACAAGAAAATGTCCTTAACTGTTACAGGCAAACGCAATATGTATACACATATGTAGACGTTTTTATTGACAGTCGAACGGCTTAATCCAAGCAACCGGCCAATATTCGTCGTTGTTTCTCCATTCCCAGAGCGTTTGACAATATCTAATTTTGCTTCATGGTAATGGTTTCTATTTTCTACGGTGTATCACCATCGGAATAGGCCGCATTATGCTCATGAACCATAATGAGAGGCAATAAGTTTCCACAAACGCAGCACGAATGCACAACTATTCAATATGGCGTTCAGCCAGGAACTGACCCAAGCCGCCATATGTACGAGCCAAACTGCACAAGTCGAGAAAAGATTAACTGAGTTTGCGTCGTAATCATGAATCATCGTATGTCGGGATTGTCGTAACTCGGGGACTTTTACTGTCTATATTATAACAAAGAAATGAATAAACTTTATAATTCAAATATCAAAAGAGAGTATTGTCGAAAGTATTTCAAGATTAAACACTTTATCTTTAATAACAATCTAGTTTTTTTCTTTTTCTTTACCCCTATTGATATCGCATCATGATTATGCATGTTTTCTGCTGAATATCTTAATATCTTCTTTTACGTACTTGTTTCCACTCAAGAAGTGGGTGCTCATTGGACACTACAGCTGCATTCCTTAGTACCACCAATTCAAAGTCCTGAGGATGAAGACAAACTACACACAGCATAAGGCCTCTGATCGGGAGATTGTAGGATTTGTGAAGCATGGAACTACTTCTTAATTTCTGTTGTTTCCAGGTCTAACCTGACCCGAAGTTGTAGCGCCTGTTAAAGTCCAAGCTATGGACAAATAGTGAAGCACAAAAAAAACAAAAAAACAATGAAAGAATATAATGTAATATAATAATACATAGTAGAAATACTAATAGATTTTCATATACAAAAAAATTACCAACAATACATTTTATCTGTAGTTGAAGGCATAAAATTGCATTCAAAATATATTTAGTTGAAGGCATAACATTATGTTTAAAATATTTTGATTTTGGCATTAAATAAATCATAGAGGTTGATATGCCCCTAAACATAATTAACCAGTCAACCAACCATCCATCAGTTCAAACATTTCAAATGTCATGGGTGACCAATCACAGTTATATCGATCTTAAACAGTCTTATGAATATGTGCCAGACATTTTGGTGAAAGAATTAGAAACGGCCAGTTGTACGCTTGAAAAAAAATGTAACCGTGATTTAGTTGCCAGATTGAGGGAATTTTGAGGTAACTACTACGTTTCATGTGTTTATATAATATACAATATAACATACAATAATGCAATATAATAATACAATATAATATAAAATAATGCAATATAATAATACAATATAACACGCAATAAAGCAATATAATATTACAATATAATATAACATAATGTAATATAATAATACAATATAATATAATATACAATAATGTAATATAATAATACAATATAATATAATATACAATAATGCAATATAATAATGCAATATAATATAACACGCAATAATACAATATAATATTACAATAAAATATAATATACAATAATGTAATATAATAATAAACTATAATATAATATAAAATAATGCAATATAATAATACAATATAACACGCAATAAATCAATATATTACAATATAATATACAATAATGTAATATAATAATACAATATAATATACAATAATGCAATATAATAATACAATATAATATAATATACAATAATGCAATATAATAATACAATATAATATAATATACAATAATGCAATATAATAATGCAATATAATATAACACGCAATAATACAATATAATATTACAATAAAATATAATATACAATAATGTAATATAATAATAAACTATAATATAATATAAAATAATGCAATATAATAATACAATATACAATAATGCAATATAATAATACAATATAATATACAATAAGGCAATATAATAATACAATATAATATACAATAAGGCAATATAAAATACAATATAATATAACACGCAATAATGCAATATAATATTACAACATACTATAATATAAAATAGTGTAATATAATAATACAATATAATATAATATACAATAATGCAATATAATAATACAATATAATATAACACGCAATAATGCAATATAATATTACTCTATAATATACAATAATGCAATATAATAATACAGTTTAATATAATATAAAATAATGCAATATAATAATACAACATAATATACAATAATGCAATAAAATAATACAATATTATATAACACGCAATAATGTAATATAATATTACAATATAATATAATATACAGTGATGTAATATAATAATACTATATAATATAATATACAATAATGCAATATAATAATATAATACAATATACAATATAATATACAGTGTTGCATGTGCCTATATAGTATACTTCCTGTAGCCGTTATTGGTGATTAAAATCTGGTTGGCGTGCCACGTTCAAACTCTAGACATGACTTTTTCAATCGCTTTCGCATAAATTGCTCAAGGACAAGGTATAAATCCATCTTTTTTTTTCCAGCTGATAGTTAATAGCAAATTTGAATGGCATCTTTATAACAAGGACAACCCTGAATTTCTAAACCTGTTGTGCATTGAGTGAGCAACTCAATACCGTAAAAACTTATTTGTTGCGGAAATCACAGTAGCTCCACCTAGCGTGGTTAGGCCGCTGCCTTATACACCATGGTTAACTTAGATCCCCCGGCCTATGTATTAATATTTTTCTTATAGGATATTTTGGCTTCAAGTAAACCATTTCAATAACTTTACTCGGTAAATGGACGCCAAATATTTCCTTATAATGAAACGGCTAATATTACCATTAACTTTACGTTCTTTTACGGGCTTACGTATATATCACGTGGTAATAGCAGGTGTTACCAACTTGGCTGTGAGTATGGTGTAATAGGTAATCGAAGAGCCGAGTTCGAATTCAGATTCAACCACATCTCCTCTAGCTATGGGTCATGTAGTAGGACGTTTTTCTAAAAAATCATTATTATCTCCATAAAATCGTTAATCTCCAGCAGCCAAGGTAAATAACATGTCAGTTCGGCCATAATAACACACCTTCTTGGAAAGTTGGCATAAAAACCTGATGGCTGCCCTCCAAAGGTCAGGGTTTGCACGTTGCCCAACTTTCGGCCTCGACCAGCCACAGGCATTCCGAAACAAGATGTCAGTTAGAGAGGCGAATGAAAGCAAGAGGAAAAGATTAAATATCAATTGCAAGAAGACAGAATGCATGGTTGTTAGCAAAAGGGAAACGTCAAACATGCAAATTACAAATTGGAGATAGCAGAATCAAAAAAGTTACAAAGATTTAAATATCTGAGAAGTGTTTTAACAGAGGACGGAAAGTGCGACATTGATATTTGGAAGATTTGCAAAAAGGAAACAACATATAACTTACATAGCAAGGTTGAATAAATGTATGACGGAAAAAGGTTTAGGAGAGATAAGAAAAATGCAAATTGTATTAAGAGCTACAAAGGATTGGAAACTGTGGAGAGCCATGATCGTCAACGTCAACATCCTGAAAGAACGGGAGACAGAGAAGAAGAATTTAACAACGTCCTTCTCATAGTTGGTTACCTATATACCGATGTTTATCTATTATTTGTCTAACTTAATTTGTTCAGGTGTCGCTAAGACAAGACTATCCGAATTTGTTCATATCTGTTGAGTATTTCTTCCCAGTTCCTATCTATCTATCTATCTATCTATCTATCTATCTATCTATCTATCTATCTATCTCTCTTCCTTATCTATCTATCTATCTATCTATCTATCTATCTATCTATCTATCTCTTCCTTATCTATCTATCTATCTATCTATCTATCTATCTCTTCCTTATCTATCTATCTATCTATCTATCTATCTATCTATCTATCTATCTATCTATCTCTTCCTTATCTATCTATCTATCTATCTATCTATCTATCTATCTATCTATCTATATCACAATGTATAAAAGGCATGATGTGTATGTGTGTATGACGAATGCCCGGCCGCAATTTTCGACGGATTTGCACCAGAAATTTAGATGCACATGCTCCAAGTTAGTGGGAAGGCCAAAACCGACTTTGCATTTCCCAACTCCCATCGATAGTGGAAATAATCGATTTTTTCGTATTTCTACGGCAGTTTTCATGTAGTTTGCGGCCAGAGTGAGAGCCTATAGCTGGCTGCCACGAATAGGCAGGAAAATTCTAACTGACACGAATGTTAACTAGCATGCTAGCATGCAAATAAAATCGATAGCTGCATTCGTCACAAATGGGAAAAATTAAAATCTGCTTGGCACTTTACGCCAATTGGCTTATTCGCTTGCTTAAACTCAACGTTGATTCTGATTCCGCAGAACTGGGTTGGGTGTGAAAAATTATTTGTTGTTAACATTCTTTTTTCATTCGGTTTTTCCAGTTACGAGTCCTTTTTTAAAGCTGATCGTTTTGTGTTCATTTTGTTTAGTTCTTTTTTCGTAACAGATTTAATGTTTAGTATAGAGGTAAGAAAAAATTCGCAGTGTGAGATAGGCAAGAAGTAAGGCATGTAGCAACATCAGCACGGCAAAGAGCACTCCTTTAAAGGCAAGGAAGGGCAAAAATATTTTAAGTCAAGTGATAGCGATTGCTGTATGAGTCGTACGATTTTTGAATCAAGCACGGGCAACGCCGCCCATGCTGCTAGTAATATATATATATATATATATATATATATATATATATGCTCGTAAGAACCTAAAAAACTATTTCATTCACTGATTGCACCACGAATAGTTTTCTCTTTAGTGAATGTTCGAGTCCTCTTGGGGCATATTTGGTTTGCCAACTACTGATTCAAGCCATTAACAGAGTCTACGATTTAAGTCTCGCGTCTTTCTAAAAGTTGCCTTTTGGGATTTAAAACCAAACATAACAAATATTTACCTACGCCTCTTTATTAACCTCAAGACTACCCATCCACCTACCACGTCAGTCGCCATTTTGTTTTCACCATCGACATTTTCTTCGTACTTTTGCTATTATTATTGTTTGTTGATGAAATTGTATAGCTTCTCTCACTTTCTCCTCGTCATTCTATCGTCCGAATTATATAGTACTCAAAACGGTAACGATTTAGGAAGGCATCAGTAGAAGAAAAGCAAACATTCTCCAACAGCCAAGGTAAATAACATGTCAGTTCGGCCATAATAACACACCTTCTTGGAAAGTTGGCATAAAAACCTGATGGCTGCCCTCCAAAGGTCAGGGTTTGCACGTTGCCCAACTTTCGGCCTCGACCAGCCACAGGCATTCCGAAACAAGATGTCAGTTAGAGAGGCAGAAGAAAACTTTTCGCTTTTATATAGTTTTTTAGTAAAAAAAAAAATAAAAAAAAAAAAAAAAATGGCGTTCAAAATTCGCCGAAAATAATAGCCGTGTAGCATTTCTAAGAACGGAAAACCAGAGGTTATCTTTTTCTAAATGAATGTTGAAAATATAATCAGACGGTGCAGGACATTATTTAGCAAATGTAATTTTGTCACATTGTCAGTCATCTGCGTATATATACAAAGATATACGCTGGTGTAAGCACGTATACACAGAAGGGATATATATATATATGTGTGTGTGTGTGTGTGTGTGTGTGTGTGTGTGTCTGTGTGTGGGGGCGGGTGTATGTATATACAAACGGTGTGTGTGTGTGTGTGTATATATATATATATTATTATATATTTATTTGTATTATTTTAAGCATGTAAATTTAAAAAATAATATTCAATGCATAATAGAGTTTGCCTAAATTTTATAATGTCAATGTATTATATATATGTATTATACATTCCAACCACCTGAAGAAGGACGGAGCCTACAACGGCCGAAACGTTGTAATAAATATGGCGATAATGTTGAGAACAGTCCGAATAATGTAAATGATGAATTTATTTTTAATCTGACTTTTTTTTTATGGCGCTGGGGAAAGTGACTGAAGCTGAGATGCCAGGTCAAGACCAATGACATTGCCGATTATATTTTTCATTTTGTCGAGAATCTCTAGATATATAGCGGAAAAAGTTGTCCATATGTGTCAGAAATGTACAGACGAATGGTAGACTTATAAATGTGTAAGATAGTTTCTGCCGGGAAGAATTGTCTCGCGTGACACAGTGACCCTAGCAACTGATTCAATATAATCGTTCCACTTCATGTCAGTGGAACGCGTGATACCGCGAAAAATGAATGAGTTGCTCTCCTAGATGATATCATCAACCGTTCTGATGGAAGGTAACATCGTTCTCATGTACAATCACCGAGTACAGTTGCGTTTTGGGGCGTTAAAATTAACAAGCCATACATTGCCTAAGTTAATACAGGATGTTTGGTTGGCTTTTATGGTATATCAACCACTGTAGGTCATTTAATGCCAAATTTAGTTTATATATATATTAAATATATAGGACTTGTAAACGTCTATAAGCTATATAAGCTAGGGCTTATTTGCTTGCACACTGCATTAGTATAGACAGTTTGTTTACACAATGTTAAAAGGTAGCATATATTAATTACACATCCGATTACATCCTTGATAAAAAAAACAATTCTTTTCAGGAAGTTTATTAATTTATTATGACTTGAATCAATTTTTGTAAATAGTTCCTTTGTACTCTTAATGTTTTAGATCTTTCTTCGAATGTGTGTAAGGTTTGTGCATTCTATCAATATATGTTTTACTGTGTATTGGTTTCCTCAGGGACTTTTAGGAGACGGCTCCCCTTCTAGTATGAAGGAGTGAGTCAATCTCGTGTGTCCAATGCGTAGCCGAGTAAGTGTGGTTCCTTCTCTTCTTGTATTATTAAGATTCAGTTTTTTTTCTTTTAAAATGGGTTCTATTTGGTAGAGCTTATTGTGCGTATTTTTGTCCCATAGTTGTTGCCATTTTTGCATCATTATTTTCTTGATTTTATGTTTTAGGTCATTCTATGTGATTTGGGAGTTCTGGTTGGATGTCATGTTAAGTGCAGCTTTTGCTAAGTTAACTACAGATTGCAATTAAATTTCAAGATTAGTTGACATTTTGATTTCATCAGACTTCATCTTCTATAAGACTTGTGATTAAGATTACAGCAAATATCTACGTCATTGGCATGGATATTGAATCGAGAAATAATGACAGGAAGGTCATTGGTGAAACTAAAGAACACGATATGTCCAAGAAACACGATATGTCCAAGGATATAGCCCTAGTAGACCCCACATTATTGCAAAAACATCGAGAAGAGTGCTCGTTAAACATAACTTTCATTTAACAATTTATTAAGAATGAAAAAAGAAATCGCCCAGAAACATCACAGCCTTTCACCTTCAGAAGAGCAACATGCCAAGCCGTCAAACGCCTTCGAGGTATCCAGAACCACAGAACAACCTTCGATCTAGAGAGGCGGAATTCGTATTGTTTGAAAGAAAAAAATTGTGAGGTGAGTTACTTAATCAATTCGGAGATTGGCAAATATTCACCTGTTTTTAAGTAACTGATTGGCAAAAAGTGGATTATGTTGAAAAGATAAAATATTTATTGTAGAATATAAATATAAATATTTTATTTAGATTAAAATGTTGTGGTTATGTATCTGGGTCTGTTCATATATGTTTACCTATCAACTGACTCAGAACAGAACTATCTCATATCTACTTATCAGATCTATTTCTTAATCTGGATGTCATTAAAGAATGAGATTATGTTGAAAAATGAATATTTCTTGTAGAATATAAATGTATATATATTATCATCAAAAGGCGGTTGTTATATATCTATCTATGTATCTATCTATCTCAATCTGTTCAGAGTTATATAACTACCTTAATCTGTTCATATCTATCTATCTATCCATCTATCTATCTATCTGATGAG
>CAHIKZ030004777.1:202500-207500 GCA_903632075.3 Acanthosepion pharaonis
ACGTTAAAAACCATGCATTTTCGGGGACCGGTTGCACTTTATACAGGGAATTTTTTTCTGGAGGGGTTGAATTTCATGCGAAAATACTCAGGGGTCGCACTAAATATGAAGTCAGCTCATACACATGTATATACAGTTAGTTTCCTTTAGGATTATATTTATTTCTTAAAACGTTCTCGTTACTCCCCCGTCCTGGGTAAAACGATAAACTACGTCCGCGTCCTGGGTAAAACGACAAACTAGGTCTGCGTGTTGGGTAAGACGATAAACAACGTCCGCGTCCTGGGTATGACAATAAATTACGTCCGCATGCTGCGTAAGACGATAAACTACATCCGCGTCCTGGATAAGACGATAAATTACGCCGGTGTCCTGGGCATGACGATAAATTACGTCCGCATCCTGGGTAAGACGATAAACTACATCCGCGTTTTGGCTAAGACGATAAACAACGTCCGCGTCCTGGGTATAACGATAAACAAAGTTCACGTCCTGGGTATGACGATAAACAACGTCCGCGACCTGGGCAAGATGATAGACAACGTCCGCGTCCTGGGTAAGATGATAAACTACATCTGCGTCCTAGGTATGACGACAAACTACGTCTGCGTGCTGGGTAAAACGATAAACAAGGTCCGCGTCCTGGGTATGACAATAAACTACGTCCACATGCTGGGTAAGACGATAAACTACATCCGCGTCCTGGGTAAGACGATAAATTACGCCGGTGTCCTGGGCATGACGATAAACTACGTCCGCGTCCTGGATAAGACGATAAACCACATCCGCGTTTTGGCAAAGACGATAAACAACGTCCGCGTCTTGGGTATGACGATAAACAACGTCCGCGTCCTGGGTAAGATGATAGACTACGTCCACGTCCTGGGAAAGACGATAAACTACATCCGCGTTCTGCGTAAGACGACAAACTACCTCCGACAGCAAGTCCTCTGATCAGGAGGTTTTGAGGAGTGTCGAACGACCTCTAAATTGTTGGTGTTTCCAGGTCCACCCTGATCTAGGGTCGTAGTCCCAGTTAGCTATGGGCAAATATTTAACCCACAAACTGGTGTCAAAACATTATGAAAGTGTAAAAATAGGTTTTAATACCAGAAATACTTTGTAAAAAATATTACCTGCAATAAATTTTTGAAGGAAAAAATTATTACCAGTAATACGTTATTACCAGCAATACATTTAAAAAAATATGACCAGCGATACATTACAAAGGAAAAATATAAATTTTTTGAAGGAAAAAAAATTACCAGAAATAGATTTTTGAAGGAAAAAAATATTACCAGCAATATATTTTCGAAAAAATATTACCAGCAATAAAAAAAATTGTCGGCATTAAATAACCCATTGAGGTTGATATGCCATCAAACAAACCAAACCTCGTTACTCCCATGTTAAAATCATTATATTCCCAGCAGCGTTTTGTAGAACGACATTTCTATCACCTGAAGTCTCTTTATCATATGGTGATGTTCTAAGCGTAGCTTAGATGTGACACAAGGCCGAAAGTAAGGAGCACCCAGTGAGGATCGAACTCACTATTCAGTCGTAACTGATCAAGCGAGACGCGCTTGCTAATCAGTACACCATGTCGAAGTGCCCTAAGTCTCTTTATCTTATGTGAGGAAATTGTCCAGCATTCCCTGCCATTTTGGAGGACTTAAAATACATAACAATTCAGCACTATTTTCGTTAGTTTCTTAATTTTATATTTATCTTTTTTGGGATGAATCTCTTACTAATTTCAATGCGCTTGTGGTTTTAAGTGCGACATTTTGCGCCCTTTGTTAAAAGTTTCAAATGAGTGTGATGTTGAAAGTATCTGTTGGAAGTCAAAATAAGTACAGACATATATCAGGGAAATTTTATAACAGACGACAGAATTCTAAAGTCAAACTGAAAAAGCGAAACATTCCTTTTAAAAGACTAAACACAATACTAATTATTTTACATTCATCTGACTGCTGTTCTAGTCGTTTTTTTTTTTTTAAACCATATTCAAGGCATTTCAGTCGCTGAACCCTCCAGCTTTCTTCAGGAGATTGGAATTTCGAACTGAACCCTTTTTTTTCGTTCACGGGGGTAGATTGTTCTAGTTCCAGGATGATCTCAGTTATCTCCTTTTAGCTCAACTCTCCATGATTTTATTCACCACTGCTGTAACCAGGTATTGAACTTGCAACACTTTGGATTAAATCACTATATCTACCCAACTTCATGTGTCCTTGAGGACATCAGTGTAAGAATTTTTGGGACTTATAAACTTAATGCCTCAGGAGAAATTTTTTTACCAGAGCTCATATTGCATTTTTTTTTTTTTTTAGTTTTTGGCATTGCTTTTTTCTAGCATTCCTTATTATGGGTTACGAATAATGTAAATAGGGTGAATAATTACAATTGTCATAAGCATTAACTTTCTTCGATTTGGACTCTTCCGGAATTATCCACCTTTTGTTGTAATATATATATATATATATATATATATATATATATATATATATATATATATATATATAAAAGTGAACATAAAGTCAACATTTAGAAGCGACAGTCTGTTTCATGCTTTATGCAATCGTCAGGCCACCTGACGATTACATATAGCATGAAACAGACTGTCGCCTCTAAGTGTTGACTTCTATGTTCACTTTTATATTTACACACGCTCTATCTCTGATATTGAGCACTTTATCCCATAAATATAGCAGATCTGAAGACTATATTTCTTCATATATATATATATATATATATATATATATATATATATATATAAATGCATATGGAACATTTGGCGCCATCAATAGCTGTGCTAGCACGGAGTCACAAGTAATCGTGACTGAGGGCTTGAGTGCTGGTGTTGATTGGATTGTTGATCATTCTAGATAACATGCTCCCTGATAACTAAGGCCTACTCTGCATAGTTGTAGTATAAACCACATGTTGGCTCTGTGAGTGTTGAACTAAATGTGCTTGAACGTGAGTCTGCAATAGGGATTGGCTAACCAGCCAAGAAGACAGGTATCCTTGAATGCGAGTGGCCAGCTATTAATATATATATATATATATATATGTGTGTGTGTGTATTTTCATTCTTGGTATTCTTATTTGGTCTTAACCCCATCGAGGACTACTCCGTTTTTTTATTCCTTCCTCAAGGTACTTTCATTGTGTTTCTTATTACAATTTAATAAACAGAGTAAATTGAAGGATAGCCAAATTTTTGAAACACCAAGAGATAAGACGTATTTACTAGTTCAACTTCTGCGACTAAAATCTTCAATCATTAGTATCGGACCTTCACTTCGGACCAATGAAAAAATGCAAATGACACTGTACATGATGAACAAGACAAATTGGATAGCTTGTAGGCATTTCCTCGGACGTCTCCCGAGTATGCTACTGTTGTAAATCGCCTCAAAGAATTGTATGTGAAACCCACAAACTAAATCTTTGTCAGACATGATCTAGAAACGCGTCAACTAAAAGAAGACAAAGATATTGATGAATATGTTCAGGGTTACTACTACTAGCTAAAGACTAGTTTCAAAGCGGTAAACGCTGCTCAAAAGCGAGAAGACTGCGTTAGAGTCGCGATCATTACCGGTTTGCGCTTTAATTTCATTCCACAGCGTCTTTTAAAATACAAAAAAACTTTATATATACACGGCTGTTAATCAAGCCGGAGCTTATATACCTAGGACAGAAAAACTCTAAATCACATTCACATCTGCACTTACCAACTGTCCGAGTCATAGCATCAGAAAACAAATATTGGCAGTATTCAACAACTTACACAAGAAGACCGTCCACAAGAGTTGCAGGAGATACCAAAAGCCGTATTTACTATATATATATATATATATATATATATATATATATATATATATATAATATTAATGGTGCATGTATGTCGCCACAAAATGTATATCTTTAATGTATTAGAGATCCGACAATATTCATATTTCCCCCTTCCACTCACCTCTATTAAAAAAGACCCTCTCTGTTAAGTTTTAATCTCCCACCTTCTCTCGTCTGTTACCCGTCTCTTTAACTCTAACATTCGTCCCACACTCTCATACTTACACTCTCTCTAAATTCTATTTTTATTTCTGTAGTTGTTTTTTTTCTGTTTTCTTTTTGAATTTGTAGGTCTGATGAATTGGATCGTATTTACGATTCCAATGGAATAAATTATGACCATGGAATATTAGTGTTTAACACTTTTCTTATATATTTATATATATATATATATATATATATATTTATATCAATATTTATTTAAAAATATGATTCCATCGTATTGCGATGGAATCATATTTTTAAATAAATACTCATATTTAGGCTCTACTTTTGTATCGAGCTCTGTTTTTTTATAAAAATAATTAAAAAAATACTAAAGAACTTAGGATTATTTACCTAACGAGTTCTTTCTTATTTTCTATATATTTTCACACGCGCACACACACACACACACACAAACACACACACACACACACATCTATCTATCTATCTATCTATCTATCTATCTATCTATCTATCTATCTATCTATCTCAGTATATTACTATCTAAGCTTTTTCCTATCTATCTATCTATCTATCTATCTATCTATCTATCTATCTATCTATCTATCTTAGTCTGTTTGTTTACTTCTATCTATCTATCTATCTATCTATCTATCTATCTCAGTATATTACTATCTAAGCCTTTTCCTATCTATCTATCTATCTATCTATCTATCTATCTATCTATCTATCTATCTCAGTATATTACTATCTAAGCCTTTTCCTATCTATCTATCTATCTATCTATCTATATATCTATCTATCTATATATCTATCTCAGTATATTACAATCTAAGCCTTTTCCTATCTATCTATCTATCTATCTATCTATCTATCTATCTATCTATCTATCTATCTATCTATCTATCTTAGTCTGTTTGTTTACTTCTATCTATCTATCTATCTATCTCAAACAGTTTCTATCT
>CAHIKZ030004777.1:210000-242500 GCA_903632075.3 Acanthosepion pharaonis
GTGATCATATCAATCTATTTATTTCAGTAGGTATACCCATATCTATCCATCCTAGTTTTTCCTCTCTCTTACTCTTACCGTATCAATCGATCTAACTTTATTCATCCGTTCACATATATACGTACATATATTTATATACTTATATTTATTATTTTATTATTTTATTTTCAAATCAGTAATTCTCTACACACGTGTGAGTTAAATTACTTTGCTTAGTCTTTTGTGTCATGTTTGATTATATATTAAAAATATTTGTTAAAACATCCAGGTTACTGAAACCGTCTTCTCGCGAACACTGTAAATCTATATTGAAAGGTGACCCTATTATCACTTGACTTAAAATATTTTTACCCTTCCTTGCCTTTAATAGAGTGCTCTTTGCCGTGCTGATGTTGCTACATGCCTTACTTCTTGCCTATCTCACACTGCGAATTTTTTCTTACCTCTATACTAAACATTAAAGAACTAAACAAAATGAACACAAAACGATCAGCTTTAAAAAAGGACTCGTAACTGGAAAAACCGAATGAAAAAAGAATGTTAACAACAAATACTTTTTCACACCCAACCCAGTTCTGCGGAATCAGAATCAACGTTGATATTAGCAAGCGAAAGGGGCCAATTGGAGTAAAGTGCCATGCTGATTGAAATTTGTGACGTATGCAGCTATCGATTTTTGCATGCTAGCATGATAGTTAAAATTCGTGTCAGTCAGCTGTTGGCTCTCACGCTGGCCAATAGAATCTTCCTGTCTATTCGTGGCAGCCAGCCATAGGCTCTCACTCTGGCCAGTAGAAAATGGCGGTAAACTACATGAAAACTACCGTAGAAGCATGAAAAAAATCGATTATTTTCCACTATCGATGGGAGTTGGGAAATGCAAAGTCAGTGTTTGCCTTCCCGCTAACTTGGAGCATGTGTATGTAAATTTTGGTGCAAATCCGTCCAAAATTGCGGCTGTGCATTCGTTACACACACACACACACACACACACACACACACACACACACACACACACACACACACCCTGCCTTTTATAGATAGAGATTTCGGACATAAAGCTATCCAGTACCCAACTAGAATTCCTCAACTTCGGTTTGAAATTCACAGCGAGGATTGGTAAAGGAGATCTTGTTGGCACAATAATAAAACTTCACAGAGAAAATGATACATATTTTCCCAAAGGCTTGAGTCCAGAATAAATACTGCTACTATAGTAACCAACTATAGAAAGAACATTACCACAGAGACATTTACAAACACTAAGGAATCTAACAAAAATATAATGAAATTTACATTTCACCTGGGGAAAAGGGAGGTGTGATTGTCATAATGAATAAGAACTCATACAATGTAAAAATCAACTTACTACTAAATTTACTAATTTACTACCAAACGATACCAACATATATGAAAAAAAGACTTAAGAAAACGATTAGAAAATTAATTAAAAATAAAGACAAATAATGGTATAGACTAATAGAATATCATTCTAAAATACACAATGTTTACTGTCCACACAAATCCATCTAACAGGCATACCAGTGAGTTTTAACGATAATGACCGGAAAATATATTTAGTGTATTACGACAGGAGATCATTATTTAAACATATTGTTAAATATAACAGACAGCGAATGTCTATTATATTTGATCAGGAACCATTCTAAGCTTCCTATAGTGGGTTTTAGTTTCAGGAAAAAATAAAGACAAAAACTGCCCAACATTTAGATATTTTTCAAAAAATCCAATGGTTACTCATCAAGAGTTGCAGGATGATTTGCTTTTATCAGGAATCTGTATCAATAAATGGACAAAAAGCAATGAACTTCATAGGAAAAATGTAAAGTCACGATACCCTCGGAAAACTCCACTGCTATTGAAAAAAACACAGACATGTCAGGTTGAAATTCGTTCGTCAACATAAGGATAAGGAAAATCGCGTTGGGAAAGAGATTCATTGACAGACGAAATCAAAACTGAGTTTTTGGGACGTAATTCTAGAAATCGTGTTGCAGGAAATATGGCGATGCCTTCAAACAAAAGAACAGTTCCAACACTGAAATTTATTGGTGGCAGCATCATGATTTGAGGAAGATTTTCTGCAAAAGATACTGACAACAGTAATAGATGGTAGAATGAGTGCTGCAGCATATCCAAATATTTTGGAAGTGAATTTAAAGATTTAGGTTAGAAATCTTGAATTTTCTGCTGATTGGATCTTCCAACAAGATAATAATCCTAAGCACACTGCAGAATCTACGAAGAAATGGCTTGCTGAAAATCAGATAAGATTTAAACCCAATCGAGAATCTTTTGCGTTATTTGAAAATTCAAATCCAATCGAGAGCTCCAACAAAAATCCCAGATCTGAAGACCATATGCGAAGAAGAATGAAGCAGAATACTAACTAAATTTTGAAAATCATTATTTGAGAACTACAAGAAGAGGTTGATTGCTGTAGAAGTGAATAATGGCTATTCTACAAGGTATTGAATATGGTTATGTATTCTTTTTTGTATAATTTCGAATACTTTTTCACCCATTAAAATGGATAAATGAGATTTATTTCTATTATATCATTTTTTCTGTTTTCTAATATTTAATCATTATGCATCTGTGTACAGTTAATTATATGAAAAGTATGTTTATTCATTAGTTGGAAATGCGATAAATTAAAAATTTGTATGTGTACGAATATTTGTTTCCTCCCCTATATATATATATATATATATATATATATATATATATATATATATATATATATATATATATATATATATATATATATATATATATATATATATATATATATATATATATATATATATATAAATATTTCATAGAAAATATTCGTTCTTTGATAGGATTTTCTATGAAAATTTCTCGGACATTCAGGCCGGTAAATGTTATTTAATACTGTTTATCATAAACAGAGCATTTGCTTAAATACTTGTATCTATAAATAACAACGTTAAACATAAAAAATGTCTTTAATAAATAAATTGTCGGACCTTGTCCATTTCTTAATATATATATATATATATATATATATATATATATATATGAGGAAATATAGTCTCAAGGTGTGCTATATTTATGGAATAAAGTGCTCAATATTAGAGATAGAGCGTGTGTAAATATAAAAGTGAACATAGAAGTCAACACTTCGAGGCGACAGTCACTTTAATGCTATATGCAATCATGCGCGCGTGTGTGTGTGTGTACAGGCTGTCCATAAATTTCGTATGCACTTTAAAAAATTATAACTTTATTTGTATTTGCGATAGAAATTTGTAAAAAGGATTAGAAAGAAGTAAATCTATATTTTTTAAGGTTTTATTGAAATTTTATTTAAGTTTCTACATATCCTCCATCATTAGCAATACAAGGGGTAATACGATTTTGCAGTTCACGGAAAACATTTGCCAACTGATTTACAGTAATGCCTGATGTCACATTAGTTATTTTAGGTATACTTAAAACTAGGTAAATTAAACATTATAACATTTTTTACAGATTATTCCTATCGCAAATACAAATAAAGTTATAAATTTTTTAAAAGTACACGAACTTTATGGACACGATATATATATATATATATATATATATATATATATATATATATATATATATGTATATATATATATATATATATATATATATATATATATATATATATATATATATATATATATATATATATATATAGAGTATTAAAAACAAATAGGAAACATTAAGTCTAATATGTCCCGTTTTATTAAAGCTTCATCAGAAATGGATAAGGACAAAAATTTTCAGGTATTTTTATTTTTGTGTTATTTCATTCGTATTTGTTACGTGGGGTTTCTTATTTTGTTTTACTAGTCAAGCAGCAGTCATGTGCATAATGTCATTGTGTAAGTGTCTCATAATTCTATTTTGTCTATGTTGGATTCGGATGATAGATAAACTAGAATTAAGGTACATATAGTTTCAGCTTGGTAGCTTTGATATCTTGTGTCGAGGTACCCAGCTGATCTCTTGAAATGTACTTGCTTATTTTGTAGGAACATATAAAAGAAACCCCTTATGGAAAATCCGTATCTGTTTCTGATATTTACAAAGTGGGGGAAAACTTAGTAAATATCTTAAACAACAAGCACTTTTGTTCTGCTTTTGATTCGTGTCTCGTTCGGCACGCCTTCTGCGGACCCGAAACACTCGTGCGAAAAGAGGAACTGCAAACAGGTTCGAAAAGACCAGTACAATACCAAGGGAATTGTCAGAAGCACTTCTTGCCTGGTATTTATCTCGATTCAGAAGAATCGGACAGTACGTTGTTAAAGAGATTTCCCCCGGGACCTAATTATTTAATCTTAGACGCTTTTCATCTGTTCTTCTTCCCGCCTTTCGGCGTTGTTTTGCGACAAGAAAGTCGATGTGTTTGCCAAAGTGTGATACGCTCTTAATTTCAGCATGGTGCACGGAAATTCAATTTCCTAACATTGCAACTAGAAACCGATTCACAATTAACGAAACGCACTGCATTTCCCATGGAGAAAAGAACCCGTACGACGGACCTCGTAATGATTGGAGTCACTATAGACATTACTTATGATTCTAGTTCGTGTCTCTTCAGCTTGTAAAATGAATGTTCGTAAACAGATGATCGGGTGACCAAAGTTAAGCCAGGAAGTAATTTGGCGCCATTTTAAAATTACTTACCCGTTATTACCGAGTCAAATTAATCAGCCTCATCCGTTGAACTTTGCAAGTTGCCGCCTCGATTGGAAGTTTATTCGATTTTTTATTGCTTATTCAATCAGTTAAATGTCGATCTTAAAACCTTTGAAGAAAAACAAAAACAACCACAAATTATTAAAAGACGAAAGTTGATTGATAATTAACATTTCCGATTGTCTGCCGTCGATAATAGTGGAGACAGACATATATTCGGTTTTTCTGTTGACAGGTTTTGAAATAAGCCGACTGCTTCCACTTCAGAAGGGTAAGATCCCACCTAAAATGTTTAACTTCCGGGGAGATCTTTGCAGTTTTGTCTAAATGTTTACCTTTTTGATTTAGGGCAAACATGAACTATGTCTACGTTTTTGACCCGAGTATAAAAAACGAATCTATGTCTAAATTTTAACTCTAGTTTAAAAAAATGGACATATATCTCCCTTTTTGACACCTGAGTAATCTGAACCTGTGACAACATTTAGACATTAGTGTAAACCGGACTTTGTGTACCTTTTGAGTCTGTTGTAAACCGGATCTATGTTTACCTTTTTGACTCTGTAGTAAAAAAAAAAAAAATCTAGAATATACACGTGAATTTTGTATAAATACTTATGACTACATTTTATTCACTCAGGGTTAGACAAGACCTATGGGTGTATTTTCGACTTAAGTAAAAACAAACAACAACGTATGACTACATTTTAATTCTATTTACGAAACGGACATGGATCTACGTTTTTGAATCTCGTGTAAACCGGACCAATGTCTATCATTGTTTTTTTACGTTCATGTAAACTAAACCTATCTATATATCTATTTAACTCTCGTTTAAACTGAAACAATTTCCATGTTTCTGTGTCACACGTGTAGAACCAAAACTTTGTCTAAGCTTTTGACTCACGTCTAAACCGGACCTATCACTACATCTGTGACTCTCGTATAAACCGGACCAATTTTGACTCTCGTGTAAACCAAGCCTATTTCCAAGCTTTTGAATTTCGTGTAAACCGAACCTATCTCTTCCGTATAGGCACTTGTATAAACTTAACTTACGTCTAACGTTTTGTCTCTCGTGTAGAACCAGACATATGTCTACCTTTTTAACTGTCGTGTAAACAGAACCTATGTCTGCAGTTTTGACTCCCGTATTAAAAGGACCTATTTATCAATTGTTCACTCTTATGCAGAACAGGACTTATGCGTATATTTTTTTATTCTAGTATTTAAAAAAAAACAGGTATTTATCTACATTTTTGAGTGACGTAAACCTGATCTGTGTATATCTTTTTTACTCTTGTGTAGAATCGGCGCCGAAATGTACCTCTTTGACCCTAGAAAGTTTAAATGGTATGTCCACATCATAAAAGTCAACAATCTCTCTACTGTCATCTTACAGATGACAGAGGCAAAAGAAGTTGAGGTAAACAGAGGTAAAAATTATTAACAACGTCACTGAGTGGACTGGAAGATTATTCACAACAACTCAGGCATTGGCACACAACTGAGATGTATGGCTGTACCTGGTATGGTGATCAAATGCACACTGTCACTACTACAAGTCATGGGGCTGATAATGATGATGATGACGATGATGTAAAATCTTACGTATGCCTACCTTTTATACACTAGTGTAAAAGCTGGGACTATGTCTATCGTTTTGATTCACGAGCGAGGAATAACATTGGAATGGCGGTTTTATCTTCCAATCTGATACAAATAGATGCACAATTACTTCACTCGATGCAGCAGTCTTTTTCAGAACAGTAGTTCTAAGAATTTGAAGATGCTGAATGATTTCTCGAATTATTCACAGAACTAACATATTCTTTTTAAATAATACGAGGGAAAAGCAGTAGTTCAGCACGTACGTTATTTTTTTACACAGTCTCCTTCCTTTATGATGCACTTGGTCCAGCCGTCCACTAGCTTTCGCATTCCTTCAAAGAAGATGTTGTTCGGTTGGCCGAGCAACCATTTTCCTGCATTTTGCTTATCCGTAGGAAATCGACGAGCTGTTAAAGCGTGTTTGAGCAATCAAAAGAGATTATAATCTCAAGACACGAGATCTGTACAGTAGGCGGGCTGATCCATCAATTTAAAACCCGATTAGGATCAACGGTTTGAACGGCCGGTCGGATGTAAGCGTGCATTATCGTGCAACAACAAAACTTTCTTCGACTATAGGCTTCGGCGTTTGGTGCGACTTGCAAGCCTCAGATTGTTGGCCCACAATGCACTGTACTTGCACTGTTGATCGTACTCTCGTTTTCCGGTTAGTCTTCCAGTATAGGCCCTTTTAAATCCCATAAAAAGGTTAGCATCATCTTTCTCGCCGAAGATTGAGTATTTAATTTCTTCGTCGCTGGCGATCCAGGATGTTTCCACTCCATACGATGTCGTTTGGATTTGGGCGCATAGTGATGGACCAACGCTTCATCTCCTGTGACTATTCTGCTCAAAGATTCTTCGCTTTCATTGTTGTAGCGGTCAAGTAAACACTGACTTGTGCTCTGTGGTAAGCTCTATTGGCGCCAATCTTGCACAATCTTTATGGAAACTGAGCTCGTTGTGGATGATTTGATAGGCAGATCCGTCAACAGAGAACAAGGTATTTCATCGATGATAACTCGCCTGTACGCCATTATAAATTCTCGAGCTTGCTGAATCTTCTTGACAGGGGTGGAGATACTTGCTCTTCCATCGCGTGGAACTCTTGTCCGAACACTTTTAAACTTCTCGATCTAGGCATATACACTTCTACGCGGCAGTGTACTCTCGCCGTATTGTGTTAAAATCCATCGATGATTTTCAGCCCCTGACACAGCTTCCGACCAGAGAAATCGGATCACTGCTCTTTCTTCCTGCTTGGAGCACACTGCTAACGGAGCGGCCATGTTTACACTGTAACAGTAGCAAGAAAACTGGCACGGTCAAGCCCAAACATCGATCAGGTAACAACAGTAGCAACAATAAGCACGCCTGAGGAGAAGGCAATGTGACAAACCTAAAGATATGTCATGGCGAATGTGGGGATAATTTTTGATTTACCCTGGTAGAATTTGGGCACCTCAGCGTGGTGTAATGGTTAGCAAGCTTGTCTTGTTAGATAAGTTACTACTGAAAAGTGAGTTCGATCCTCACTGGATGCCCCATACATTCGGCCTTGTGCCACATCTAAGCTACGCTTGGAAAATCTCTAACCTGGTAGAATACTCAATTTAATTAAATAGTGTTGTATATTTATAAAGTTTAAAAAACGCATGAAAATATTTGATAACCAAATAACCTACTTCCATGTGCCGTGTCCCTTGAGGATGTGGGCGAGATTGGCTCTCTACAACCTACCATTCTTTGTTGTTCTTGGTAAGGTTTGTCATTTTGCTTTCTCTCCTAATGTCTGTTGTTCTGCCAACTTGTTGTAGAGTAGCTAGCACCCCTTCAGCACTCTACCAGATGGCCTGTCTCATAGCCTTAGATAGTCTACGATTAAGGACTTCAACTGTTGATTAATAAGTTGATACGAAGCTGATTAATATTTGAACTGATCTTACTTCGTTTGATTATACAGCATTTAACTCTGCACTATTCCTTGAAAGTTGACTAATTAATTGTTTGTAACTTATCTTCTTGTGTTTTTGTATGTACCCGTTAGCACCGTATACTGGTTCTGAATAAATATATTAAGCACTCCTTCTTTTCTGTGTATTATTCACCTCGACAATATAGCACAACTAAGGTACTTTATGCGCTGTTTTTCTGCGAGTGCCAAATTTACCAATTCCTCTTTCTTCATTATGATCTATAGAAATTTCAACAGACTCTATGATAAGTCTCCTTTTTCTTTCGATTTTCTCAAAAACTTCATGGTTACTCAAGTGTTCAATCCATGTTAATCTCAGCATCGTATGAAACATTTTGGAAATATTTGGAAGGTTTTTGCGTCGAGCTAATTTTTCTTTTAATTCCTATCTCTGCATCTGAATCTACAGTCATCTAAAACTGGATTCAATCTCTGATTAAATTCCTAGATTATACCACTGAACGGTAAACCTAATTCATCGTTACGAAACTCTTTCCTTCACTGCAGTCTTTGATGAATTACCAAGCTTAAAAACAGTAAACAATCTAAAAGAAATATAATACTATATTCCGTTTCTGCATCCAATGTTATCACTGGCAGGATTTATTTAAAAATATAAAATAAATCTTGTATTCACTTGAACTATTACATACCCAATAACCTAGAAAATCCTGAAAACATACACAGGATGATTTCATACAGGAAATTTGAGGCTTTATCATGTCAAAATATTCATTTGTTTTATTCGAGATAAACCATTTCCCCATAATTATACATCAATGCTATATTAATTGAAAAAGTAATCGACCATTTAAAATCTTGATTGGGAGTATAACATCGGAAGAATAACTGATAAAATATTATTTTAATTAGAATTTATCTATTGACCTTTTTCCGGGAATTATCAATAACTACACTACGTCGATTCACAAGATTAGTATATGGCTTCCAAAATCTAAGCATACCATTACGTCAGGGGTTTTCAAACTTTTTGACTTGCGGACCCCTTTATATTTCAGGCTTTACCTTAGGGAACCCCTTATAAACGCTTATGAAATTTATACATAAACATTTGCTGAATATAACATATAATTTTGCATTAATGCAAACGCCCAACAGCCAATGAGAAAGCCGGAAATCGCAAAATAGATCCAAAATTCAAATCCTTTGGTTCCTTCTCTGCATGAATAGAATCCATTATCTTTATCAATTTAAGATACAAATTATATTAGTATATCAAATCTATGAAATAGTTTATTGAATCAATTTATTTCATGATCGGCCTATAAGTGCTTATAAGTTGCACGTCACCCATAAAAATGTTTGCTGTCCACGGACTCCCTATCTTGTCCTTGCGGACCCCCTGTGGTCCGCAGACCACAGTTTGAAAACCCCTGCATTACGTAACCATAGAATTTTGTTATAAAAAATGTATTAAACTGTTACATCGCTCTTCCTATATAACAAGGAATGCTGGGAAATCTCTACACAGACGAAAAAGAGACACCAGGAAACAAAAGTGTAGGATGCGAAGGAATAACATAGACGCAACATGTGAGCAACGAGAAAGTTTTTACTACTATAATCAGGAAGATAATTTCTTTTTAATCAGTATCCTCGGTTGCAAGTCAATAAACATACATGGGGTTACAGGTTCTGGAAGAATTAGGAAGAGAAAAATTCATAATGAACGGGAAGAGGAAAGACTAATCAGGAGGGAAGAAGATAGCGATTGACATTGCATTTAAATTTAAAATTGGGCAGAAAGCATGGAGCCAGAAGGGAGTTCCACAATTGAGAAGTGCGAGAAAAGAAACTCTTAGCATAGAATTTACGGTTATATCTAGCCAGCTCAACTATAAATTGAAAAGGTCTCGACGCTCGTCTAGTATTGCACTTAAATTTAAAAAGCCTAACTACCATAGCGATGAGTTCACCTAACACTTATCTTGAAAGTAAATAGAGGAAAGGGGTGTGCGGCAAACTTACAGCAGCGGGAAATGAATTTTAGCATAGAATTTACGGTTACAGCTAATCAACTATAAATTGATAGGATCTTGACGTCGGTCTAGTACTGCACTTAAATTCGAAGAGCCAGGCATCATAGCGAAGAGCTCATCTGAACAATTACCATGAGAATATTTATAAAAAAAAGACATAGTGAGGCAACCTTAAAGAGGTGGCAAAATGATTGAAGCCGACCCTCCAAATCAGGACCTGAATGTCTAGGGCATCTACGGAAGAAAGAGGGCTTGCTGAATTTGACATATTAAAGGTAGGACTGACAGAAGAAAACAGTGAATAGCCATAATAACGGTCTTGTATAAATGTTTGGCAGAACAGGGTTTAGGTGATATAGCAAAAGAACAAAACTTACTAATAGTTACAAAGGAGAATAAGTTGTGGAGAGCCATGATCGACACATCATATAGAATTTCTACATCTAAAGCAGTGGTTTTCAAAATTCTTTTACCGATGGATCACTTTTACTCTTAACTATTATTTTGTTTTCGTGGACTCCCATGAAACTTCGAGAAAAAAAATGATTGTTATTTTTTACTAATAAAAAAGTTTAGTAATTGTATATAGAAATAGGGATATGTATATGCTTTATATTGAAGTAAAACTAATTCAGTGAAAATAAACTTGTATTTAACAACAAAATTCTATGGAACATTTATATGCACTTATAGCAGGTAAATTAAATTACCAATAAAACCCATTTGCTGCAGAATTATCAACAATACATTTTATCTGTAGTTAAAGCCATAAGATTGTGTTAAAAATATTCATATTTCGGCATAAAATAACCCATAAAGATGTCGCTTAATAAAATCAACCAATCCATCAATCAACCAAACAAAAAGAAATGAGTGTCGAACTGTTATGTAATCCCAATCATCCTATTTTGGCAGTAGATAATGGACAATTTCCTCACAGACAAAGCGGAGCTAAAAGAGATGTAGATCTTCAGAAGGATGTTAAGACTACCATAGAGCGAACATGTAAACAATGTTGAATATGTCGGGAAAATCGAACAAATGAATTCTTGTACAGTGAAAAAAGAAAGGTTGAACAGTTGAAATTCTTGGGACGCATAATGAGGAAAAATACCTTGGAAAATATAACACTCACAGGACATTGTATGCAAGCGTGACAGAGGTAAACAACGTTTAACCTACCTAAAGAACTTGTTTTAATAGACGCAAGAACGTGGGATAGCAGAGATCGTAAGGAGACCAGCATTACTTTGGTCTATAAAGGATGGGAAGTCGTATATGTGAGCCATGATCATGCACTTCTATAAGAATCATATAAAGTGTAGATAGGCTTACCTATCGTCTGGTTCAGTTCTCTCGGATCTTTTGATCACTTATAAGGGTTTATTCATTATGTCTTGTATAAGATTTGGTATCCAGCTCCTTCTAAAGTCTACTACTTCAACTCAAATTTTTCTCTCCAGAATCTATCATATATTATAAATCTACCATCCGGCCATGCTAAGAATATGGCTGCCACATATGTCCCTTTTATTTACCGGGAGCTCCTTGGTAGGATCAAAAGAAAAATCAGCAATATTATTGGTCCTGATCTGGCTGCTCGGTTTCAGTCATTTTCCCACCGCCGTAAGGTTGTCTCTTTCCTATAAAAACTTTCTTGATAATTGTTCGGATGAGCTCTCCGCTATGATAACTAGACATTATTAATTTAAGCGCAGTATTAGACTGGCGTCGAGATCTCATCAATTGACAAGTTGAGCTAGCTAGATGTAGTTCTATGCTAGCAGTTTCTTTTCTCGCACTTCTCGCTTGTGAAACTCTCTTCCGGTTCCAGGCTTTCCAGCCAAGTTCAATCTGCAAAGATTTCAATGTAATGTCAATCGCTATCTACACTTTTCCTGATTACTCTTTTCTCTTTACACACATTATTAATGTTTATTTTTCATTTATTTTTTTATTTTTTAGCATTTCACCCCAAGCAAGGCGGGAAGCCACTAGCACGCAAGGGGTTATAGAGGATTTGGAGCGAGAGCAGGTAGGAATGATCTAGGAAAGGATGAGGAGAAGGATAGTGGATAGATCAAGGCAACTGGAGATGTCGATTTATATCCCTAATTCCTCCACACACTATAACCTTTTGTGTTTTAGATGCTTTTACGGAATATCGTTGGGTGATACCAGTTAAAAACAAAAAAAATTTCCGCAGAAATTCTGCAATTTTAGTTACTATCCATTTCCTTTTTTTTACTCAGTAGGACGAGATATGTTCACCTATCGACTGGTTTATACTTCTCCCTGGTTTTCTGAACAGGATTAGAGGTTTATCCCTTGTTTCCTGTTTAGGATTGGATTTGCAGTTCCTTCTGAAGTATTTTCAATTTCTTTAACTCCCAGAAGTTCCTTGCATCATAGTGATATTAACCCTTTGATCCCAGACCATCGCTTTACCGGTGGTAGAGAAAAATGACGTAATGCCCAGCCACCGGTTGAACAGTGGTAGAGAAAAATGACTTAATGCCCAACCACCGGTCGAACGGTGGGTAAACACTTGCAACTATTTTTATATCTACCGCGAAACGTTACATAACAAGTATTTGCGAATTTTGACTCAGAAAGAAGGGTTAAAATTGTTCAGGAACGCAAGGGTCGAAAGGTTAATGACTTGATTGGACGAATTTAAAAAAAAAAGAAATAAACAGATTTAGAATAGTTTGCTAAGTAAGATAGCGGGCTTTTTCAAACATTTCAGATGTAATTTTTTTTATATTTCGGGCAGTGAATTAACGGAATGAAACACTATGCCTTCGTGTTTCTTGTACTCTACTGCTAGAAACACATAGTTGTTGGATTCTTAATATTGGTTGGTAGTAACACAAGGTGGACTAAACAAACGTATTACCACCCAAAAATCTTACCATACATTTTTTTTAGATCCAGCTACATTTTCCGGTTTAAGCTATTTTCCCTCTCACTATATACTGTAATTATTCGTCTATAATGATTTCCTTTTTAGGCCATGTCGTTTTAGGTTGTGGAAGATCATGGCTGTTCCCAACTTCCTATGCAAGAAATTCCAATCATTAACGCTACATTAGATAAAAGTATTATCTAGTTCTATTGTCTTCACATTGGTTACTATTTTAAGCTTAAGGTCGAACGGAAAATAACGCTAATATATGACATTTATTAAAAAGTGTTTACCGTTGCATGAAATATGCTCTCAGCTAAAAATCAAGACTTTTGAAAATTACTCAATTTACTTAAGGTTAGACCAGGTACAGGATTTCTAGGTTTAATCAGCTGTTGGCTCCAGATTATCTTAACATCAATATATAATTTTCTGGTTGGTTTTCTCCGGATTTGAGACAATATGTTTCGGCAAATTGAAATGGTAATTCAGTTTGCTTTGTATCTGCTGTTATGACTTCATTCTACGATGTTCGACATATCTCATACTTACCAACTTCAAAGGATTCGGGGCTGAATATTCTTGTCCTGAATCTGATTGTGAGACGCTGATCAATAACCACTGACCTTAAGATTCAAGTCTGCTAACTTAAGCGTTGAGCACCCTTAAGGTCATAGTTTCAATCTATATCGAAATCTACATTAACAAAGGTCATGTGCAAGCACCCAATAATCCTTTTAGCCTTTTCAGAACCCACAAGGCGAAATTTAACGAATCTTAACATGGCATGCACAGATAAAACGTTCGACAATTGCGAACATAATAATACATCCAAATAGATTTTTGGACAACGATCTATTTTGATGTTTTGAAAAATCTACGGCCCAACGTACTTCTCAGATTTTGGTCGTTATTTTATCACTTTAGCTGTATATATGGTTTCTGGATAATATAAGGGGTTAATTTAAATTGTATATTAACATCATTGTTCTTGAAATTTATAGTGAAATTGGTTTGCCATTGGCTTTTCCCTTGTGATTTTATAGAGACAACATGTCTAGTCAACTTACAAAGCATGAGGTTTTCCACCTTTGGATATGTTCTAATTTCTATTGGAAAATTTAACAATCATGTGACATATAGGAAGTAAGAGAGACGGAAGGAAATAGAAAAGAACTTCACTAACAAACGTATAAATGCATGAGCAAACAGGGAAGGTATAGTAAAAAAAAAAAACAACAATTGCTAAAGAGTTATAAAGGATAGAATGTTGTGGAGAGCCATGGCCACCAAAGCCTGAAAAGGAACCGGCATATCGAAGAAAAGTCTGCCGATTCGCAGGATACTTTCCCAGATAACTAGCTGAACTTTATAAAGGCTAAAAGCGGAATATCATCCTGGGGTTATTTTTGTGGGATTACCGCCCTTTGATGATAAAATCTCATTGCGGTGAAATGTTTAAATTATCGACCCCTGACAATATTTACAGGCGGCGAGAAATTTGAAAGACTCGATCATTTTCTTGGTGACTCTTCATAGTGAAAAGACG
The DNA here is from genome assembly GCA_903632075.3 of Acanthosepion pharaonis. NCBI lineage: Eukaryota > Metazoa > Mollusca > Cephalopoda > Sepiida > Sepiidae > Acanthosepion > Acanthosepion pharaonis. The sequence continues at coordinate 224,763 of CAHIKZ030004777.1, forward strand.
TATTCTTTTCGCTCTTGCAAAATGTGAGTAATCAACTACAGACTCTTAATGTTAAACTTTTCATATTTCATTTCATTTCACATCTTTTCTTTTGTAAATTGTTCTGTCAATATATTTATTAATGTTCATGTTTCTTATTCAAATTCTATGCCTTAAATTTCCTTTGGACTTATACGAGTTTTCGCAGATCAAATATACATATATATATATATATATAGGAGCGAAAAAAAAAATTCGCCGATAACTGTCACAGTAATGAAAACTTGAGAATCCAAAATTTCAGGATTGCGGGTCTGGATCCGACCCAGAATGTTTTTTCATTTGTTCGTGGAGTTGTTCTGATAATTATGTGTTGGGTTACAGCCATATATATATATATATATATATATATATATATATATATATATTCTAACGGTTAGTTTATCGGGATCAGTTTGTTAGTTTATTTATTTGGATGAATTTAGGTCAATTTATTTTACTTGTTATTATTTATTTGTTATACTGTATATTTTCTCTTTGCGGTTTTCGATTTTTAAGTAATGTAGTATTTTTTTTATCATGATATAACAGTTATAGCTATTTTTTTCGTCCGATTTTTTGGTTTGATTTTTATAGTCTAACTAATATTTTGGTCATAATGGATTACTAATTTTTTTATTATTTACTTTATTTATTTGGGTTCATTGATTTTTTTTTCTATTTCGTCTATTCTAACAAGTGTGATTTGGTAATTTGTTTGGGTCAATTTATTTTGCTTATTTTCTTGTTATTTTATTTATTTATTTATTTTTATTTTATTTTTCCGTTTTCGATTTTTAAGTAACGTAGTAAAAATGTTTTCATGTCTGCATTTTGAGATGAGCTCGGATCTTTTATTTAATAATTTATTTTGGTCTGGGAAGGTAATGATAGCTATTTTCCCCCCAAGCAAATTTTGCAAGTTTTTGATTGGTTGTTGTAGGCTGATGTTCGTTTCTTTATTTTCCACGATATTTTTGGTGTGATGTGTGTTTTGTTTTTAACTTCCCAGATATACTTAGAAAGCATTGTGCTGTTCGCATATTTACTATTTGTGAAAGATGTTTTGTGTGTATAATTTCTTTGTTTCCAGTGTCCTTCAGTTACTCCTAAAAAAAGCCAACAGGAAAAGAAATATCATATGGTTCAACCCACCATACAGGAAAAACGTAAAAATAAATGTAGGAAAAATATTCTTCAAACACTTACACAAACACTTCCCGGAATCAAGCCCCTAAACAAAATATTCAAGAAAAACACAGTACAAATCAGCTACAGTTGCACCGAGAACATGGCACAAATAATAAAAAACACAACAGGAAAATTATCAACAAACCACACGAACAAATGAAATCCACATGCAACTGCATAATAAAGAACGAATGCCCCTTAAACGGTAATTGTTTATAAAACAACGTAATATACCAAGCCACGATAAAATCACCAGATAATGAAGAAAAAGTATACATAGGAGTTATTATATTTAATATATACCTTATAAGAGATTTTTATGCTTATACATTCTTTTTATAGATACAAATATTTAAGTAAATGCTCTGTTTATAACAAACAGTATTAAACAACATTTGAATATCCGAGAAATTTTCACAGAAAATATTCGTCTTCCGTCAGCGTTCGAACCTGTATCCTATACGGAACCGTCATTTAGCTTGACGTGCCTTTAACCGATTTGGTTGAATTTACTGTATTTGAACTTCACTCTTCTAGAATCTCTCGCGTACATTCATATCTGCTCATGGCGTATCAAATGTAAACAAATGACGTCACACATTATGAAATGGACAAAGTCCGACAATTATTTCAAAGACATTTTATAAAATAAAATATAAAAATGTCTTAAAATAATTGTCGTATGTCGTCCATTTGATATATATATATATATATATATATATATATATATATATATATATATATATATATATATATATATATACGAAGACAGATTTTAGTTGAGTGTATGCATGTATATCAGGTGCACACACATATACACAGTCGTATATAATTATAGAAGATAAAAATATAGTTTAATGATATGTTAATTTCTGGGTAAAACTGTCTATGGTGCTCTCGGCGCCATTCTCAATAACATATTTGTTGCTTCACGGGTCTTCTTCGTTTGTATTTACTACCATAGAGGAGCATAGATCGTCGGTAGATCTTTTATTTGTTTCCAATGATTTTTCTCCGGTTTCTTAATACAAAAAGAAAGGGTAGATTAAGGGACAATAATTTTTCAAAACTTCAAGTCCCGCGAGTCCTAAAGAGTCACTTCGCATGAACGACGATGATTTCCATAACTCATTGTTTACGGAAGGGCTAAATCGTCATGTCGTATATTCCTCTGGGCACATGCGCGAGTGGTTAGATCATTTGCCAAGAGACCCGGGTTTGAATCTATCCATGGTTGATGTTATCGATCTGGAGGCGATCCGAATGTGAAGTACCTTTAGAAAGGGCCTGAAAACCATAGCAAGTGTTGTGAGTGAAAATTAGATAAACGGAACCCTTGGGGAGATGTCGATGGTTGTACTAGCACGAAGTTACAAGTCATCGTGACCGAGGGTTTGAATCTGTGAGCTTTGTTCAGGTTGTTGATCACGCTAGATAACGCGCTCTCTCCCAGAAACTGTAACTAAGGTCTGCTCAGCATATTTGGGGTATAAACCACAGGTGGGCTCTGTGGATGTTGAACAAACACGAATGTGCCTGAAGAGGCGTTTGCCATGGGCGGATTAGCTATCCGCCTTAGCAGGCTGACATCCTAGTATTAATTTTCTATATTCCTCTGGCGATAAAGGGAAACATTGGAAAAAAAGAAAAGAAAAAAAAAGAAAGAGGTGTTCAAAGCCAAAGAAAGCTATTTTTTGTTTAGGACAACGCCTCACAGAGATGACAATCCGTGAGATGTTTTGAAATATTTGGACTTTGAGTGTATCACCCACAGCTCCCGTCTTTCTTCTTTATGTCTTTCGTAACTTCGTTGACATTTCCTTCTTACTCCTGTATCTTGCCTCGCCATCAATTTACTCAAATTCTGCGTTGTTTTCCTCTGTCACTACTGCCTTCAATCTGCCCTGCGCGTATCAAATTTTCCAAACCTTCTTTCTTCATTATCTGACTCAGCTTTTTCAGAGGTTTCTTCCTGAAAACAAGTTCTGGTTTTGTTCCCATTTTCTCTAAAACTGTGTCGCTGCCCACATGTCCGGTCCATTGTATCCTCAGCATCCTTCTGTAGAACGACTTTTCTGTTGTTTCAAGTATGTTGTTCCTCTTTGAGGTAATTTTCCAGTATCCATTGCCATAGAGTAGGACAGATATCCTGAAAGAGTTCAGTGTACACTTTGTTTCGAATGAGTTTTTCTTCTTCTGTCTCTTACTGTCAATTTCTTGCATACGATCCATAAAAGGATTTTGAAAAGTAAGAATTTGGGGGGGTGGGATTCGGAGGTGATATCAATATAGCAGTATATTCTAAATACCAAGCAGCCAACTGTGTTGAAATACCGGGTAAATAACTATAATAGTATGTACGTTTGATGGCGCTACATGGTCCTTTTTCTTTATAAGCAAATACATTATTACACTCCCGCGGAAAAAATCAGGAGAGCCAAATTCCAATTCCAGTTGTGTTTGGTATATTCACTTATGCACAAATATCCTTGGGAAAGGCATGAAACATCTTCTCCCCACGTATGGGTTAATTAGTAAGATCTGTATCACTAAGATATTTATTATCTAAAAAAAAATGTTGATAAACCGTAAAAACGCATCAATCAATCAATCGAGGTTAAACACTATTTACAGTTAAAAATGAGGGATAAGTTTTTGTTGATAATTCTGCAACCATGTAGACTTTCTTCGAAAAAATATTTGCAAAATACCGTAATTAAACACGCACTTCGGAAAACGGTAGCATTTTGTTATATAGGAATAAAGTGTCGCTGCCGACACTTGATTTTGAACATAGATCGCCAGTGTTCAAACACAGGCGATCCCATTATCTAATTAAGTGGATCATGTGTCCATAGAAGAAACGCATAAGTATAAAGTATAGTCACGACTAACGATCGCTATTTCTACTCTGTCCTCTATTACTATACGGATCACCATTTCTAGTCTATCCTCTATTAATATACAGACCGCTATTCTCTACTTTATTCACTATCCTATTTCTCTATTCGGATCTCTATTCGGTCGTTACTACTCGAGTGAGTATTATCTAGCAAGTATTATTAGTGCGAGATTATTTGAAGGCGTCTGACACAAGCATTTTCAACGGCGTACTATAATCGTAACTGCGATTACAAAGTCTCTACTATAACAAACAGTACGAATATGACAACGAGTGTTTGTTGACATCACAAAATATTTTTAGTTGAAATGATGCTGTTATATGTAAAGCAGCTCGAAACACTTACTCTTATCGTTGTGATAAGAAAAAAACTCAGAGGACTCGATTTAAGGTATGTATGTGGAAACTGGGGTCAACACCAAGCGGTTTTTACGCAATCTCCAGTCTTGAAGATGGCTTTGAGGCGTGAAGCATATATATATATATATATATATATATATATATATATATATATATAACACTGAAAGGTTCTCGGCACGACACACATTTAAAATTTGTCCAAAAACCAGATTTTATTTTGGAACGGCTACATAGTCGGTTGGACCAAGGAATTTGTAGCTTCCCACTCATGTAAAAGTTGATGACGATGATAATAATAATAATAATAGTGATAATAATAATTAACTGAGATTGGCTCTTGTACAAAAAATATGGTTAGAATGTGTCCGAGAAATGGTACGGTCACGTATAATTGAGAGTAATGGAAGACGGAGAGAAGCCAACATAGTCTGGGACGATGGCTTTTAAATAGATCGAGTTATTGAACACTGAAGACCAGATATAGCCATACTTAGAACCACTTCCTATAACCTCTGACTAAAATATATCAACAAAGGAAATAGAAAAAAATCAGACACTGACCTGAAGATTGAGATTAACAGATTCGAGAAAATGCACTTGAGTCCATCCCATTGAAGTTTCAAGAATATGTGCACCGATATGGTGGAGAATACACTTAGTGAACGCTACAAAATTCAACCTTTCGAAAAGTACTGTTAGTCTAGTGTCCATGTTGTGACTTGACAGGTAGTATCTTCTTTGGAAGTCAAGACATCTTCCAAAGAACAGTACACTGGTATATGAATTAGAAAGACTTGAGAAAATATCACGGTTTTCCTATTTAAATTTTCTGATGAATCTTAATTCTTAACTTAAGTTAATGATTGAATCGGCTCATGGCAAGTTCGACGGCCATAAAATATCCATAGACATTCATCTATCAAATCATTAAGTATTTGAACTTAAAAAAATTGCAATAACAACCATAAATATGAATGCTGGTTGTTATTTTAAGAAGTAAGGGGATACAAACGAAAAGATGTGAAACTGGCAACTTTTTCCATTTCTTTGAAACAGCCGTTAAACATTTCTATCTTCCCTTCTTTCTTTCATTTTCTCACGGAAACCAAGTAGAATTGCTCATGTCTTTCCCCCTCTATCCACACGACCAAAACAGGAATAGTTTATTATTTGTGAGGTATTGGCAGGGCGTATTGGTCGTGCTAACTAAAGAAGGGCCAAGCAGAATTATAATAAGATATTTAACTTAGTAAAATGGTTATTCAAGCATTACTCATTTTCCCTTCACTAATTAGATTAATTGATATGTTGAGTGGACGGTGACACAGTTGGGTCACATTGTATGACGGAAATAAAAAATAAAATCTCATATCAAGGACAAATGTCATTCTTTATAGTTTAATAAATTAAATTCTAGTCACAAAAAAGAAAGCATAGTTATAAAAAGCAATTTCGTAATGGCGACTAACAAAAACATAGATGATATTATGTAAGAGTTCAAATGTCCATGATAGCAGTGAAAATATAATTTGGTCCCTCTGACCTAATCTGACAATAACCAAAACAAAATTACTAAAGAGATAGAGAAAAATAAAGAATAAAATTATGGCTCATATTAGAACAAAAATTAATTATTTACTATACATAATATATATATATATATATATATATATATATATATATATATATATATATATATATAATTATATAAAATGCAGGATATGTGCGTGTGTGTAACGAATGCACGGCTGCAATTTTTCGACGGATTTGCACCAAAATTTGCATGCACATGCTCCAAGTTAGTGGAAGACCCAAGACCGATATTGCATTTCCCAACTCCCATCGATAGTGGAAATAATCAATTTTTTCATGCTTCTACGGCAGTTTTCATGTAGTTTGCGGCCATTTTCTCCTGGCCAGAGTGAGAGCCTATAGCTGGCTGCCACTAATAGGCAGGAAGATTCTACTGGCCAGCGTGAGAGCCAAGAGCTGACTGACACGCACGCACGCAAAAAAAAATCCATAGCTGCATTTGTCACAAGTGGGAAAAATTTAAATCTGCATGGCACTTTTACTCCAATTGGCTCATTCGCTTGCTTAAACTCAACGTTGATTCTGATTCCGCAGAACTGGGTTGGATGTGAAAAAAGTATTTGTTGTTAACATTCTTTTTTTTCATTCGGTTTTCCAGTTACGAATCCTTTTTTAAAGCTGATCGTTTTGTGTTCATTTTGTTTAGTTCTTTTTTCGTAACAGATTTAATGTTTAGTAAAGAGCTTAGAAAAATTCGCAGTGTGAGATAAGCAAGAAGTAAGGCATGTAGCAACATCAGCAGGGCAAAGGGCACTCCTTTAAAGGCAAAGAAGGGCAAAAATATTTTAAGTCAAGTGATAGCAATTGCTTGTATGAGTCGTACGATTTTTGAATCAAGCACGGGCAACGCCGGGCCAAGCTGCTATATATATATATATATATATATATATATATATATATATATATATATATATATAGTGGAATAATGTTTTGATACCACAAAACATATATAATGATTTAAAGAAAATAAATTTCTTTTGTATGACCATTTTTTTTTTTTTTTTTTTTTTTTTGCAGGACCTAGGTACCTTTCGGCCAACGCTTCATCAGGGTCTTTCGTTGGCAAATGATCTTAAGCAAACAATGAAAATGAAAAGAACGCCAAAATGGTATGGTTGGAACACGTCTAAAATTTTACGAAGATATATATACGTAAAATTAAAATAAATTTACGATTAAAATAAATGCGTAAATAATGAATTAATAATAATGAACCAACCTGAGCAGTAAAATAGGAAAATAAGTTGCTCATATCAAAAAAATAAATTTAGCGATCGTGAAAAATTCTCCTTTTGTTTAGAAAGCGATGGTTTAAATAATTTGAGGCAGATGGCTTCCAAAATAGACAGATGATATTTGGACCTGCCTACGCATATAATTGAAAACGAGTCCATTGTAAAACGTTTTGAGCATGACTCATTTTCTAATAGGTGTTGCCCGATCGCCGAATCGTGAGCTGATTGCGAAACACGAGTGCGATTATCTAAATTTAATTTAATGTGTCTGGGTACATGTTGTCCGATTCTTGTTTCCAAACGAAGACATGTTCGCCCTATGTATTCAGCTTCACTGACATTTAAATTTATATATAATCGAACTTTTATTATGATAGGGCAAACGATCCTTGGAAAAAAGACGGAAAAACAGTACGAGTACCAAAGACAACACGTACTTTGGCCGAAAAGAAGGTACCAGAAACAACATTTGAAACTTTATCAGTCAAAAATTTACATTTTCTACCTAGCCAAGGTAATTTCAGATAAAAGGTACCGAGGTCCTGCAAAAAAAAAAAAAAAAAAAAAAAAAATGGTCATACAAAAGAAATTTATTTTCTTTAAATCAATATATATATATATATATATATATATACTAGAAATATCCGTGAAAATTTCGTGATTTTCCTATTTGAATTTTCTGATGTATCACAATTCTTAAGTTAATGAATAAGCTCATGACAAGTTCTACGGCAATAAAATATCCATAGAAATTCACCTATCAAATCATTAAATATTGGAGCTGAATAACTTTAACAAAAAATTGCAATAACAATCATAAATATGAATTTTAAGAAGTGGGTAGAAATGAAAAGATTGGAAATTGACAACTTTTCCCATTTTAATGAAACATTTGTTGAACGCTTATATGTTTTCTTCTTTTTATTTTCTTTTGTTCTTCCATTCTTTCTTTCATTCATTTTCTCACTGAAATCAAGTCTTTTCCCCTCTTGACACGATCAAGAGGGGAAAAAACTTCTTTCTTTCTTTCTCGATAAATCACCGCCTTCCGAGCATTTCTTTAAATAATAATAATTTTTAAAAAAATTAACAGATGATGGTAATTTATTGTAATTGAATTTTTGACTCGATACTGTGAGTTTGAAAAAAAATCGGTTTTATTGCGTCGCCATCACTTCTCGGGATTTTGGTTTAGATCAAAGTGTAGCGTCTGTTCCTCTAGGCTTAATCTGATTCTTTCTCTCCAATTTTATTTTTCCTTCCTTCTTTTATTTTCTCACCGGAAACAAATGATGCATTTTTCCCTTCTTTCCACGCGAGGTAGCGATTTTACAAGCATAGCTTAGATGTGTCACAAGAACGAAAGTATGGGGTACCCAGTGAGGATCGAACTCACTACTCATTCGTAAATCTGTAGCTAGTCAAGCTTGCTAACCATTACACCGCCTCGGGGTGCCCTTTCCGCCTGTGGTATTGACAGGACGTAACGGTAACTGACGAAGGAACAATCTCAGTAATAATGAAATTAATAATAACAGCAACAACAACAACAATAATAATAATAGTCAAAGTACAAGGACCTTGAAATAGAAATCTCGAAAATGTGGCATATGGGAACATCCACAATCCCTGTTGTAGTTGGAGCCCTAGGACCGGTTGGAAAAGATTGCAGTAGACTAATTGAAGGGATTCCTGGATGTCCATGCCTCAAGGTGATACAAAAAATTGTTCTGACAAGTACAGCCCACACTTTACAAAGGGCTTTATCTATGTAATTTAATCCCTTTTTTTTTTTGTCAGTGGAAAGTGTCATGACGCCATTTTAACCTTAGGTCCTATCAAGGGACCCGGAAAGAAATGTGTAAACGCCAGAAATCAAGGAAAATAAAAATAATAATAACAATAATAATAATAATAAAAATTATAATGATAATAATAATAATGATAACAAGGATAATGATAATAATGATAAAAATAATAAAAATGATGATAATAATAAAATAAATAAAATAATGATAAAAATAATAATAATGAAAATTAATAATAAAAATGATAATAATAATAATGATAATAATAATAATAATGGAAAAATAATAATAATAATAATAATGATCAAAATAAAAATAATAATAATAATAATAATAATAATAATAATAATAATAATAATAATTAAGTAATAAAGAAGCCAACATATTTAAAAGGGTATTTCAAAAGTGTGAAGAAGTGCAAATAAACCCTAACACAGCTAATGCGGGGGTGAAGGACCTAAAACAGAAAACAAAAGCAATGTAGAAAATTAACAAAAAAAAAAGAAAAAAAAGATGGCAAGATAAGCCACTTCACGTCCAAAACTCTGCCCGCAACAAACAAGCTTATGTAGACAGACCCCGTACACGTCATTGGTTACGTAGAGCAGTGTTCAAAGCTGAAACAGAAGATTTTATTCTTGCTGTACAGGATGAATGCTTGCTAACTAGAAATTACCAAGCACTCATACTGAAAAATTGTGTTAACCCGAAATGCAGATTCTGTGATAAATATCCAGAAACAATTGACCATCTTGTGGTCAGGTTACACAGTGTTAGCATTCACTGAATATAAAACTTGGCGCTATAGAGTGGGCCAATATTTGCACTGGAAAATATGCCACTTTTATAGGAAGGAAACTACTAAAAAGCTGGTATGAACATCACTCAGAAACCCGGTTATACAAAAAGGGCCTTTGAAATTTATGGATTGTAATATAAATATGGCAAGGAGATGCGATTTTACTTAAATTATTTAAAGAATGTCTGCAAAGTCACTTCCGGAAAATTAACTGGAAAATAATAGCTGGTAATATAAATCAAGAATTACTGGTTGGTATTATTACGGCTGAGAAAAGTACACAAAAAAATGACATTAATGAATTAACTGAACAAAGAAACCTCAATATCCGGAATTTTAAAGTGAAATAAATTGCCTTCATTTCATTACCAGGTTCATTATTCTATCTTGTAAAAAAAAATGTCTTATTGGATTGAAAAACTTACTCATCAATCAACCTGCGTAGTTTTGAAGCGAAATATATTTCCATCGTTTTGATACCAGTTTCATTATCCTATTTAATACTAAACGTGTTTCAGAGTATTCGAAATTTTATTTAAAATACCAATTCTCGTAAGATCATCGAAGTTATCCAGCGTCAAGCGTGATCAGTACCTAAATAGGTAACAGCTTGTGAATACCAGGTGCTGTAAAATTGGATGTGCGGGTGGTGTAATGGAAAACGGGTCGGAATTGGAAATCGGAGAGCCGAGTTCCAATTCCAGTAGGGTTCATTATAGTCACTTTTTTTTTTTTTTTAAGCATTACGCCCCAAGCAAGGCGTGAAGCCACTAGGATGCAGGGGGTTGCGGAAGATTTGGAGCGAGAGCAGATAGGAGTGATAGGAGAAAGGATAGAGAGAAGGATAGTGGGTAGATCAAGGTAACTGGAGATGTCGATTGACATTACATTTGAATAGTTGGAGATTATAGCCTTCAGGGAAGCAGTAACTGGGGAGGGTGTTCCACTGGCGAGAGGTGCGAGAAGCAAATACCGAAATACTGCAAACAATCTAAAAATATTTTTGGTTTTAAATAACCTTTAAAGGGTTGATAATCCGTAGAAAATGAATCAAATCAAATCCATTATATAGCTTTACGCTAAAATTAGATTTAACTCTGGCTTTAAAAGAGTGTGGAATTTGAGATAAAAATATATATAAAATGTGTAATAAAGAATAACTGGTAAATAAAATGGCTGCCACAAGGCCGAATTTGCTTAAGATAAACAAAGTGAGAAAAGTTGATTAAATGAAAAACTATGCTGAGAGAGAGAGAGAGAGAGAGAGAGAGAGAGAGAGAGAGAGAGAGAGAGAGAGAGAGAATGACGCGTGGAACTTTTATATAGTTCTCCTTGAGTTGCTATTGTATTTAAAGAAATGCTTCGATAATTATTTTCTGTCGATTAATTTATAAAATAGTTCAAATCTTTCATGATCAAATACACATTTTTAGGGGATGATTGCATATTAATCATATCCAATAGTCCCAATTTCACTTTCCTTTCAGAGAAGCAATAACTTCTCAGAAAATTTTGGTCAGCATTATTATAAAAATTAAGTTATAAAATAATTTGAATTTTTCTCGATCCAATTAATTTCCTCAGAAAATGATTGCATAATAATTTTACCAGCAATATTAAGGATTCTTTTTTTCCCCAAGAGAAGAAATATTTCTTCGCCTAGAAAGGATTAATAAAGGCTATCGTCGAAGATCTGTCTTTCAGGTAAATTACAAGGTGTTTCCAAAAATGTGTCTCCAAAAATGTGTTTACAAATTCCATTAAGGCCAAACCCTTGCAGCAGATTAGAACAAAATAATTTTTCGTTTAAATTCATAGGATTTTTAATTAATAATCTAAATATTTTCACTTGCTTTAATTTGCGAATCCAATGCTAGAATGGACGTTGCTCTAACGCGTCCAGCTTCTCGTCGTGTTTGGCAACAAGTAAAAGAGAAGGACAACTCTAAATTCGAAACTGTGTGTGTCTCGTTCATGAAGGGTGACACGTTTGAAAGAAATATTTGGTCAGCATTATTATGAATTTATAAAATATTTAGAATTTTTTCGGACCAATCAATTTTCTTATAAAATGATTGCATAATAATTTTACCATTTTAATGATTATCTAAAATCATTGACAATATTTTATGTTTGCCATTTCAAAGGCGGGCTGGAGACAGAAATGCCGAAAACTCTGACAGTTTAAGTTGACTCAAAGACGGACTGAAGACGAATTTTCTAAGAAACTCAGATAATTAAGTGGACAAAAAAAGGAAAAGGAATTTATTTACTTAACTCCTAAGGATGCGTGAGAAATCGTATTGTTACAGAAAGAATTAATAATGGCTATCGTCGAAGATGTCACCAACGATGCGTCTCCAACAATATGTTTCCAAATTCCGTTATGGCCAAACCCTTGCAGCAGATTGGAACAAAATAATTTTTTGTTTAAATTTATATGATTTTTAATTATTAATCTAAATATTTTCACTGGGTTTTAGTTTGTGAATCCAATCTTAGAATGGACGTTGCTCTAAAACATTCAGGTTCTCGTCGTGTTTGGCAACAAGTAAAGGAGAAGGACAACTCTGAATTTGAAACTGCATTTGTCACGGGGGGGGAGACACATACATGAATTGTGACTAAGGTCCGTTAAGCGTTGTTCCAGCATAAAACCATAGAATGGCTCTGGGGTTTTTGAAGAAATATAAATCGGGCCCCGCCAATGGGTATTGTCAGAAATCAACAACCAGGTGAGAAATCACATTAATTTGCAGCGCACCTTCAAATCAAAATATCTTTCATGATGATAAAAGCACGTCAATGGATAATATGTTGCTAAATCCATCAACACAAATGCTTACCATAAATCTTCTCAATGTTCTTTTTTTCTTATAATTGATTTAGATCAGGGTTTCCCAACCTCTTTTGCATCATCACCCCCTTTCCACATTGAAAAACTTTTCACTGCCCTCCCGAACAGTAAATATTCAAAAGAACAGTGATGAATAAATTATATTAAGATGGGCACTTTTTCTAACTTAATAAATTCGAGATCGCCGAAGGGGTAAAAAAAGTAAAAACAATTTTATGTTAAATAAAAATTATCCTAGGGTCACTTCTTAATTATACTGTCAAGCTTTTTTCTTGGTATTTCCTTATCTAATTTATACACGGAAAAATTTTCGTCTAAAAATCTATTATTTATGAGGTATATGCAGCAGACGTTAAACACATTTATCTTCCATTCCTTCTTTCTTTCTCTTTCTTTCTTCCATTCTTTCTTTTTTTCTTTCTTTCTTTCTTTCTTTTTCTTTCTTTCTTTCTTTCTTTCTTTCTCGATAAATCACCGCCTTCCGAGCATTTCTTTAAATAATAATAATTTTTAAAAAAATTAACAGATGATGATAATTCATTGTAATTGAATTTTTTACTCGACCCTGTGAGTCGGAAAATGTCGGTTTTATCGCGTCGCTATCACTTCTCGGGATTTTGGTTTAGATCAAAGTGTAGCGTCTGTTCCTATTAGCTTAATCTGATTCTTTCTCTGTCCAATTTTGTCTTCCCTTCCTTTTTTCTTCTTTTATTTTCTGACCGAAACCAAATGATATATTTCCCCCTTCTTTCCTCTTGAGGTAGCGATTTTGCAAGCGTAGCTTAGATGTGTCACAAGACCGAAAGTATGGGGTACCCAATGAGGATCGAACTCACTACTCATTCGTAATTGTTCTAGAGAGACAAGCATGCTAACCATTACACCCCCTCGGGGTGTCCTTTCCGCGTGAGGTATTGGCAGGGCGTAATGGTAACTGACGAAGGAAAAATCACAACAATAATAATAATAATAATAATAATAACAACAGCAACAATAATAATAATAATAATAATAATAAAAACTAATAATAATGATAATAATGATTTTCTATATTTTTTCTTCTGAAAAAATATAGAAAATACGAAAATATTCCCTGTTTGCAGGCATATTTATATCTTGGAATTTGACACAGTTATTTCCATTTAACCTACTGATTTTTTTTCTCTTAATACAGCTTCTTTGCATATCTATTTTTTGGGGTAGCATGTGTGGAAATAGCTTTTTTAACACTCAAAATCCTATATCGCTCACCATAATGTCCTATAGCCGACATTTTCTGTTCAGTTGCTTATTACCCACCCAACAGATGAAATCGCCCATCGGTGACAGATATCGCTCAATCTGGGAAACCCTGCTCCAAACCTTTCAGCTAAGAAGCTTGTCGGCTGATGATCACATATGTTTTACTTTCCACAATCTAGGGCAGTGCCACCATATTTGTTGCTATCAATTTGTATATAGACACTAGAAAGTATTGTTGTGAGTAAAAAAGAAGAGATCACCATGCAAACGGAAAATGTAAATTTTAAAATGAGATTCCTTGGAAGTGGGTTTTTATTTTATTTTATTTTTTTTTTTTTAGAGGGGATAGAAAATATAATATCGAAATCTGAAGACGAAGGGATAGCGAAATATGCCTTCCAAAATCTAAGCAAAATTATTAAAAAAAACAAGATAATTTATTCAGAAAAAACGAAAAGAGTATTAGCCTTTTATATAATAGGTGATTGAATGCTGGCCAGATGAAGGAAAGAACCGAGGCAACAGAATAATTGTTCTACAGAAGGATATTGAGAATATCGTGGACTGACAATATGTGTAACGAGGAAGTTTTAGTGAAAATCGAAATAAAATGGAGACTTATATATAACATTAGAAATAGAAATTAGAAATTTCCGGGGACCATATTGAGAAAAGGAGTATTAGAAAATTTGACAAGCTCGGGATATATTGGATGAAAGAGGAACCAAGGATAGCTGCGGATAAACTACCTAACAAGCTTGTGTAAATGCTTGACAGAATAGGGATTAAGGCAAATACTAAGAAGAGACAAATTAAAAAGACATAAAAAGACCTACAAGGGACAGGAAATTGTGGAGAGGCCTGTTTTCCCATGTGCTGGGGAAACACGACGCAAAGAAGAAGAAGAAGAAGAAGTGGGGAGAAGAAGAAGAAGAAGAAGAAGAAGAAGAAGAAGAAGAAGGAAAAGAGGAGGAGGATGAGTAGAAGAAGAAGAATAAGAAGAAGGAGGAGGATGAGGAGGAGGGGAGGAGGAGGAAGAAGAATAAGAAGAAGGAGGAGGAGGAGGAGAAGGGGTTGAAGAAGAAGGGAGAAGAAGAAGAAGAAGAAGAAGAAGAAGAAAAAGAAGAAGAAGAAGAAGAAGAAGGAGGGGAGGAAGAGGAGGGGATGAGAAGAAGAAGAAGAAGAAGAAGAAGAAGAAGGGGAGGAGGAGGAGAAGGAGTTGAAGAGGAGGGGAGGAGAAGAAGGAGGAGAAGGAGGGGGGAGAAGAAGAAGAAGAAGGAGGAGGAGGAGGGGAGGACGAGGAAGAAGAATAAGAATAAGGAGGAGGAGGAGGAGTTGAAGAGGAGGGTAGGAAAAGAAGAAGAAGAAGAAGAAGAAGAAGAAGAAGAAGAAGAAGAAGGAGGGGGAAGAGGAGGGGATGAGAAGAAGGAGAAGAAGAAGAAGAAGAAGAAGGGGAGGAGAAGAAGAAGAAGAAGAAGAAGAAGAAGAAGAAGAAGAAGAAGAAGAAGAGGATGAGTAGTAGAAGAAAACAATAACAACGATAAAATTATATCAAATTCAGAAACAAATAAGTTTCATCATAAAAATACTGACGACACAGTCAGGTGTGTATATCTTTAAATTCTGGTAAATGCACTTCTTTTTTCTTTCCTTCCTATAACGTATAGCAACCAAAACTTCTTTGTATAAAATCAAACATCTCATGACTGACAAATTTTTCTCTGTAGGTTCTCGATTGTATTATCAGTTAAATAAAACTCACTAGACTTAAATCGAACGAATTGAATACAATCCGGGGAGAAAGTGTAGTACTTTTCTCTTCCTTTCAGGTGTTTTTAAACTTTTCTGTCGAGAATAATGAGTGGAAACATTCAAGTAACAAAAACTTTTATCAGACGTTTACCAATGACCTCTGTACGCAATCCACACGACCTTTTAAATGCTCTTATATTCGTTCAAGCGATAAATCGATTTCCTGATATGGGGCGGCACTGGGTTGGAAATTACTTACCTCACGGCTTTTCTTTCAAAGATCAGTGGTCAATAAGAAGGTAAATGAATAAACACCATTGGTAGAATGACTTACTGAAGCGGATAGACTGAGGCAAGTGTGGCTCTTAACGTTGGTTCCTGCTTGACCAGCCAAACCAAGGTCACAATTTGCCGACTTATTAGGGGAACGTGGCTATTATTCACGCCGAGAGTGGAACCAGTAAGATGAGTTCAAGTTCCATCCTCGTCTGTTGCGTTTTTTTGCACAAATTTCATTAGGAACCCTACCCCTAACCCTCATCTCTATTTCCCAAGAAATAATAAAAGGAAATGTGGAGTTATCTTCGCTTACGTCCTGACAACTTTAAGGAAGAGAACTTACATTATGACGATAATTACCTCTAACACACACACACACGTACACACACACATTAAATTGTCGTCTATATAACACAAAAATCAAAATAACACTGGCATCTTATTCTAGCAGATATATTTACCAGAATTACACAAAAAATATCTTGAAATACTAAAGAGTAAATTCATTCAATAAAAGCGCCATTAGCTTGAACCACAGCCAACAGACGACTTCGGAGCCCCCCACCCCATCTCTTCTGGACGGTCTCTTTGTATAAGTTGTTGAATGCTGCCATAATCCTTGTCTTCAGTTCATATTTGTTGTTACAACGAGTTTTGTTGAGCTCTCGATGAACTACGTTCCACACATAATAATCTAAGGGGTTGCAGTCTGTGGAGTTAGGTGACCAGATGTAAAGGGTGATGTGATAGCAGAAATAATCTAACAACCATTGCTGGGTTCCCGTGCTTGGGTGGCATGGGACAAAGTCAGGTTGCCAGACACAGGATCATCTAGTAGCCACCCTCTTTATCTATGGAAACGCTACCTTCTCAAGGTACTTGATGTAGGCCACCGTGTTACATTTAAAGCCTTCTTTCAACAGTCAGTCTACCTTACCTGCAAGGAAACAATGAATTTCATGTAGGCACGTGATGTAGGCCTCTCTGTTGAGTCTGAGGCCCTGTGTGAAGTTCAATGGAGGCATAACGTCAATATCACTATTAATCACGCCAAACACCTTCTTAATCACCATTAAACTCATCCAACTCTTTTCGAATCCTTTTCACTGTCCTCGGATTGATACCCAAATACTCTAAAATATCCGTAGTGGGGCTTCCGACCCAAATGCCAAAGACTACAACCTGCCATTTTCAAATTTCTGAAGGAGTTAATTGCGTCATGATGCTTTTTTACTCACAGACGGCGCCCAACTGACCCTACTCTACTGAGCATATGACAAAATAAAAATCAAGCAAAGCGCATGCGCGAAAATATAAATTTAAAATGGCGACAATTTACACATCGCACCCTGCATACAGTTACCTCCACACATTCCAGATACCTAAGATTCAAAATGAATTTTAAAAAATTAAAATTATTTCTTGGAACTTTTATTATAGTTTTAATTTCAAGATAATAGGTTAAATTTAATATTTCCAATAGACAAATTCAATTGCTGTATTTTAGAACTAATTTAAATTTATTGTAACTCGTTTCCGTTTTGAAATTACTGGAATTTTATCGCCATTTATAGCCACCGGTCATAAGAATGTATTTCTCTTTATTAAAAAATCTTCCAAAAATAAAATATATTTTTCTGAAACGTTATTCGAGGAAAATTAGCTGATTTAAAGTATAATTAATATGATTTCAATCAAATAT
>CAHIKZ030004777.1:250000-262500 GCA_903632075.3 Acanthosepion pharaonis
TTGCCTCGTTAATGTCTCGTGAATGTATACATGCCATATTATTTATTTTTCCGCTGAAAAATATTTCCTCGCATTTATGTATATACGTGTGGTGGGGTTTGTGTAAAATTATGATAAGTAAAAATTATTATTATTTATATTTATTTTTAAATTTTTGAAAAAAAGGGGGTTTATTTGTTATATTTAAAACTGGTTATTTGTTTGTTTTTGGTGACTGTGTATATGTAACACGTAGAAATTTGTAATCCTTATTGGTTAATTTATATGGTGATGTTTAGTTTAATATTCAATGTTCTCGGTGAGAGGGTCACAAACTCACATCTATCCAACCAAATATGTTAGCTCTATCTCTGATATTGAGCGCTTTCTAATAAGTATCGCGCATATAATATATAAATAATTATACATATATATATTTATTTATATTTATATACACTTTTCACACACACACACACACACACACACACACACACACACACACACATATATATATATATATATATATATATATATATATATATATATATATAAATATAAAAGTTGAAATTTTTATTTAATTTTTCTTGTGTTCTGACAAAAGCCTTCTTTTCATTGTTCTGTTTTCGCTTTGGGTTGGTTTGATGGATATTCATTATCAAGTAAAATGTGTGTTCAGAGTTTGTTCAACCATTCACGCCTTTGTCCGAAGAATCTGGATCAGAAAGAAAAGAAAATCTGAGTGTGTGTTTAAAGCTTTTGTTGAAACATGTGGTTTGTAGCCGATGTAATTATTTATGAGTCCAGTTTGGTGAGAAACTGCTTAAATACATTTGAACTCATAGAAATGTTGCACTCTTTTGTAATTTTGACTTCGTTGGTGTGTTTTATTTTTTGAGGATAAGGTTGGCCGTCTTAAATTTTTTAATAGATAATAAGTTTGATTTTTTTATCCGGGTCAATAGGAGTAGTATATTTCTTTATAATATGTCTTAGAGCAGATTCATCTTGCGGATAATTAATATGCATTTGGTTTTGTAATAAAAGTGATTTTTTAGTTGTGTGTTCGCTATCATTATTACTTGCTTTGGGAGGAATATTCTAATTTGTTGGTCTATAAGGTAGTTTTAACGTTTTAAGTTCTTTGATATTATACAAATATCAAATTGGCCAACAAGGAAAATAACACCACTACATTCAGGAAAAACCTCGTCTTTTGCTCAAAATGAAATCCAACATTTAAAAACAAAGAAATACACAAACATAACACTACACTAAAAACATTTTGACCGAATCTGAATATAATGAAGCGCTGTACCACCTCAATCTTAGCATCAACCAGCACCAACTCACACAGACAAATAATTACAAAAAACTTTGTAAATTATATCAAGGAAAATTTTATTACCCAACAGTGAAGACAAATATTTAAATTTATCCAACCATAAATTAACAGATGACCAAAAAGAATTTCTAAATTTAGGTCCAAACTGCCACATCCAATCTAAGTTTGACCTTATCACCAAGACAACCGAAATTGAAATTTTATACCAATCACTATCCCAACTTTCCACGCGTGGTGACATAGCAGTACAACCCTGACATGAAAGACCTACTCAAAGCTGAGGGTTTGAAGAACCGATCCCCGGCACTAACCATAGTAGTATTTTAACACCAAAACTAAAAAACGCTGCGAAAGATTTAAAAAACATTTGACATTGTCATCAGACGCGCTGATAAATCTAACACATATGTTATAGTCAACAAAGCTGATTACCAGCAAAAATTAAAAGATATCGTTGATGACCGATCTAAATTCACCAAATTGAAACGAAATCCTACTGAGAATTTAAAAAGGTCTGTTAAGTTTATAACAGCTCACAACGCGGAAGTTGATTCCCTGAAAATTCAAAAAAATTGGAGATTACCAACCGGGATACCTTTTATCAAAATTCCTTAACGAAATCCATACCTAACCAGCGCTGCATCACCTTTTTTTACAAATGGAACAAATTTAATAGCGTCACTGGACGTTGAAAACTTATTCACAAACGTCCTGTTGATAAAACTAAATTATCCTTCTATATACAATAATAATTCCATTCCGCCATCCATCAAACCACCTATCCTAAAAAAAATTACTACACGCATGCACAATCAAAAGTCCCCTTCTATGACCATAATGGCAATATTTATACCCAAACTAATGGTTTAGTATAAAATTGGGTCCATGATTCCACGTAGAAAATACCATATTTTAGGTCCACAAACCGAAAATCTATGACGTAGATGAAATTCATTTTAGCTGATCATTAAAGAAATTTAAGACCACATTTTCTTAATTTTACATATGAACTTAGCCAAAAAAACAAACTACCATTCTTAGATATCCTTTGACTAAAATATTACATCATTATTTTAGCAAAAAACTCGTGCCACCTTAATTTTAAAAGAAACAAGGTACAAAAAGCTGTAATAAAAAACTTTCTAAATCACCAGAATCATTCTCGACTACTCTTTCTCAAAGAACTTAAAACGTTAAACAAACACTAATTAACAACGGTTCCCTAACTACCTTATAGACCAACAAATAAGAATATTTCCCCAATGATACGAACACATTAAAATCACATAACATTTTACAAAAACCAAATGCATATTAATTACAAGCAAGATGAATCTTCTTAAAAAACTCATGACCCGGATAAAAAAAATCAAACTTATTATCTATTATAAAAAAATTTAAGACGGCCAACCTTATCCTCAAAAATAAAACACAAAAGTTTTCAAAAGCGAACATTATCTTGAGTTCAAATGCCCTTTAAGGACAGTAAATAATTACATCGGCTACACAACCACATGTTTATCCAGACGTCTTAATTACACCTATCTGATCACAGTTCCATCAGAACACATTTAAAAACACACTCAGATTTACCCGACACTATTAGGAACATACTAGTAGAAAACACTAATATATTAACTGCATCCACTTGCAAAAAAGACTAAAAAAAATATCTTAACAATATCAATTATGAACAAAGCCACAATGTGCTATGGAAACTAAAACATCACTACCACACACATTGAACCATCCTTGATAATATAGAACATTATACACTCTTTGTCCAGAAAATATAGAACACAAGAAAATTAAATAAAAGCTCAATATACCTTGTCTGTCGTTTTTAACGAAATATGCATAAAGGAAGGAGCCTAATTATACAAATATATATATATATATATATATATATATATAAATATATTCTCTGTTGAACAAGAGTTTGTTCAACCATTCACGCCTTTGTCCGAAGAATGAAAGAAAAGAAAATCCATTAGCTTTTGTTGAAACTGTGCTTCTGACTGCTTCTGAAAGTTGTTCTCGACAGTGTTTAACAGTGACTGGAAGTAAGTGAAAAACTGTGCTCTTTTTTATCGGTTTTTAATGAATAGGCTGCCTTAAGAGTAAACATCATTCATGGTGTTGAAGACCTTTCATTTTACAAGGTTATTTCTTAAGATGGATAGATAGATGTTACCGCTGATATGAACTGGAAGCTATAATTGAGCCAAAGAAATAACCAACCAATCAGTTTGTGTTTTACAAAACTAAAGCGCTGTTTTTTTTTCAGATTTCTATCACCTTTTGAATTTCCTTTTACACAGATTTTGATGAATAAAATATTTTGATGTAAATATTTGGCCATAAATATTTCTTTTTTAGTTAACAGTGATTCACGTTTATCCGAATAGAGAACAAGAAGATTTGATAAAATATCTTTTGATTTTAAAGATAGAATAAAGACCATTCGCATAAAACTGTAATTTTTCAAACAACTTTGCTACAAAATGTTATGAAAAAACTCATAATTATATAATAGAAAAAATATGAAATAGTTGGCTGACAGTAAATAGAGTGATATATATATATATATATATATATATATATATATATATATATATATATATATATATATACATATATATATATATATATATATAGATAGACAAGATGGATAGATGTGAACAGATGGATAGATATGATGACTGAGATATGAACAGATGAGATAGATAGATTGATAAATGATACATAGATAGATAGATATGAACAGATTGAGATAGATAGATAGATAGATAGATAGATAGATAGATATAGATTGAGATAGATAGATAGATGAACAGATTGAGATAGATAGAGATAGATAGATAGATAGATGAATGATATGAAACGACTGACATAGATGATGGAAATGATGATATGAAATGACTGAGATATGAACAGACAGATAGATAGATGATATGAAAAGACTGAGATAGATAAATAGATAGATAGATAGATAGATAGATAGATAGATAGATAGATAGATAGATAGATAGATATGAACAGACTGAGATAGATAGATACAGAGGTAGGTAAATGTGATCTTATGTTTACTGTAAAAGTGGTAGTTTTTTTTGTATAGGGGGGGATATCGGCTAACTCTAGACTTGAACGGATTATGATTGAAGTGATCGTGGAAACATCCTCTTGGGAGTCTGTTACATAGGGCAGTGGCTTGCGGAAAGAAGCTGTTTGACTGAAATTTACTTCTCGGCGATGGAATACGGCGGGAATGAGAGGGGTTTGTAACTATGTAGGTGACATGTCGGGTCTTATACGTGATGGTTTGACCTGGCGAAACAAAGGGATATAGTTCGTCCGAGCCCTTTCCACGGTAGCATTGATAGAGCAGTGAGAGCCTCGCCCCATTCCGCCTGTGAGAGAGAGATTGGAGTGTGGGAAATAATTCTTCTTCAAGACGGACTCGAATACGCTTCTGAACTCTATCAAGTCGGGAAAGTGAGATCTAGGCAGCTCGTGTCAAAATAAGGCACCAGTACTTCATTTTCCATCTGATCTGGGTCGTATAAAGGTAGAGGATAGAATGAGGAGTCAGGTACTTACTGGAGTGGTACAGAGAGCCGATTATTTTAGCTTCATCTTTAGCGATGGTTCGTATGCAGGAATTCCACTAGTTTTGTGGGGGTGTAAGTTTGATGCCCGATATCCGTTCAAGGCAACGTGTCTCGAGTCTCGAGGGAATATCCGTTCATCTAGACACGTGGGAGTTCGAGGTCTGATCAGCGGTGATGGAATGTAACCATTTCGGTTTTAAAGACATTAAATAAAATCATCATTTTTTTTTCATTGGTAAGTTAATGTTAAACCGGAATAGAGGTCATATGCCAATCTCTGATCGTCAGGTCTTTTTTGTTGCACCCGTATATCGCCGTATCATCGGCATAGACGTTTACAAATGTTCGGAGTATATTCTTAGGTACATCATTTCTCTAAATCAGAAAAAGCTTTCGCCCAAGAAGTGACCCCTGGGGGGTGCGCAAGCTTTAACCGCCAGGGCTTCATATGATTGGCCGATAATAACTACCTTCAGGAAGGATTTTGTAATAGAGAAAACCCTTCCAGCGATTCTATAGCTGGTGAGCTTGTGTAGCAAACCTTTGTGCCACACCTTGTGTAAGGACTTCGAGATATCTAAGTTTATGGTCCTTGAGGTATGTGTGTCGTAAGGGCCTCACTAATTGTCATATACCCTAGTCGACGAACACTTTATAATGCAATCATACGCCGACCAGGAGATATATACATTATCACATATGTGGAGAGATACGGGCTATCTCTCCCAGACCATGACAAATGGACAATTAATAAACAAAAATATTTTAACGAATACTGTTCGATTAGGATAATCAAACAGTAATCCTTTCCCAGGTTCGCTTCGGTTTCAACACGAATACTGATCCACAATTCAAGGATGAACGATAAGGCGTAATACATTTTGGCATAAGAATTTTAATATTTACATATACACAAAATATTAAAATAAAAGAAAAATATAAGCATGAGTAAAGCATCCGACGACCAGAATCTCAAGACTTATGTTGGGATACCAAAATATGCCCAAATCCAAGTGGATTCGACTGAACCTGAACGGATAAAAAAATAAGTATGAATAACTAAGAATGCAGAAATCAACGTCTAACCAAAAGAGATGGGATAGGATTTACATATTATTATTTTGACATGTAGAAAGGTGTTTGTAAGAACATAATATTTATGGATGCATGTGTATCTTTCTAACACGGGTCCAAAATATATAGTTACTTATCTTTATATTTAGTTCTCTCTTTTACTCATTGTCCTTTCTTTTCTCTCTCACGTTTCCCCTTTCCTTTCTTTCCTTTTCTTTACACAAATCCAATTTCACACACGGTCCGGCTGTAACAGAGATATACACTTTCTTCCTCTCTCTGGTTTTCTCCTTCCGTTCTTTCTTCTTCGTTACACAGTTCAGCTTCAAACACGGTTCGGCTGCAACAGAGATATATACTTTCTTCTCACTGGTTTTATCTTTTCTTTTTTTTTTCTTCTTCTTTACACATTTCAGCTTGCAACAGAGATATATACTTTCTTCCTCTCTCTGGTTTTCTATTTTCTTTCTTCAAACGCAGGCTGTATTCTCAGCGTACACATTTCCTTGCGTCTTCTGTGATAAATAACTCGATTCATCTTCTTCAATTTGGAGTTAACGAACAGAAATACATATCCTTATATTTCTTATCCGGAGTTGCTTGGGATGAATCGGACAAGTTCCATCATTACCAAAATGAGTCTCATCTTTCCGTTCATAAGTTATCAGCGCTTCGATTTCGAGTCTTGCTCCTTCAAAGACAAAACAGCAACTGACTTCCAAGTAATTTTCTAATTCCCACGTGTCCTGCGTTTTGGCGCGTATTCCAGTTCCTGCTGCTTCATGACCTTACGTCAGTCCCCTGTCTAGATTCTGTCTAGACGTCTGTTGCTACAGATAACTGGGTCAGTCAACCTCGAGACTCCCACGTGACCTCTTCTGTTGTCAGGCGGAGATTAACCTTAATATATGCGTGTATGCGTGATTGGGCTATCTGCACTCGTCACATTAATTCTGTGAGTAACGGTAGGTAGGAGGACGTCAGCAGTAGATCGGGCTGATCGAAACCCACACAAGAGGTTGCTTCTATCTAGGTGCTCGATGGCCTTCTTGCTGATTAAGCTCTCAAAAAGCTTACTTATGATACTGAAGTGACTAATGGGTCTATACAGAGAAGAGGAGGATCGTTTGCCCGTGTTCTTGAAGATCAGGCATACGCTTGCCACCTTTTCCATGCTTGTGAAAGATTTCTCGTTCAAGAAGCGGTTAATTAACTTTTTAGAATCGGGGATAATTGTAGGTCGATACTTTTATGGATAAGCGGTGGAAGTTTTTCTGGGTCAGTGGCCTTTTTGGGATCGAGGCTGTTGATAAATCTAGAGACTTCTCTTGATGAAATGAGTATATTTCTGAGATTGCGCTCAGTGAGACCTATGAAGTTGGTGAGGAGATGTCCTTTGTCATCTAACTTCTAACGAATTTGAGGCAAAGATCGGATCGAAGAGCTTCGCCTGGCCCATCGAGTCGTATAAAGCAATTCGACCATTTATAATACTGGGCATAGCTAGATAGATATGAAAAGACTGAGATAGAAAGATAGATAGACATATATGTACAGATTGTGATAAGCAAATATAAAAAAAAATAACTGACAGACAGACAGACACATAGAGAGATAGATAGACAGATAGATAGATAGATAGATAGATAGATAGATAGATAGATAGATAAGAACAGACTGAGATAGATAGAAAGATAGAGAGAGAGACAGATATGTACAGAATGTGATAGATATGAAAAAGTCATATATATATATATATATATATAGATAGATAGATAGATAGATAGATAGATATGTACAGATTGTGATTGGCAGATGTGAAAAGTCTGACAGATAGATAGATAGATAGAGAGAGAGACAGATATGTACAGAATGTGATAGATATGAAAAAGTCATATATATATATATATATATATATATATATATATAGATAGATAGATATATAGATAGATAGATAGATAGATAGATAAGAACAGACTGAAACAGATAGAAAGATAGACAGATATGTACAGATTGTGATGGGCAGATGTGAAAAGTCTGACAGATAGATAGATAGATAGATAGATAGATAGATAGATAAAGAGAGAGAGAGAGAGAGAGAGAGTTAGATAGATAGATAAGAACAGAGTGAGTATGGTAGATAGACAGATATGTACAGATTGTGATAGACAAATGTGAAAAGACTGACAGATAGATAGATAGATAGATAGATAGATAGATAGATAGATAATAACAGGCTGAGATAGATAGGAATGATATGTTATGATATGATCACAGTGAGAGACATAAGAAAAAAAAACTAGGATACATAAGTATACGGGTAGATATGATCAATCGTACGAGATCGATATTTACATTTAAATAGGGAGATGTAGATGGCTTCAGTTATCATTTTGAATCTTTTTGTGATGCTTATTTCTAATTATAAAAATATTAAGTAAAAAGGAAAAAATAAAATAAATCGTTCATAATTTTCAGTCGATTTCATTTGTATGTCTGATACTAACATGAAAAGAAAATCCTGATCACGAGTTCCGGAACCCCTGAGGGTCTTAGGAGTACCACGTGTAAATCAGCCTGAGCAGCGGTGGCATGTCGTGGGCAAGATATTTGCGCGTCAATGAAAAGAAACGAACCCGACTAGAATTCGAATTCGACTCACCAATTTCTAATTTCGAGTCCCTACTTATTACCCCACCGCACATATACAGAAAGGAAAATAAACAATTTCAAAAGGCTGCCTTTATCAAACAATCGAAATATTTAACTATTCATCCTTTCTGACGTCTTTATCGTCTCATAGAAATCTTGGATGCTGACCATAAGCTAAACGGTAAATTGGTTTCTTCAAGATGAGAATAAAAACCTGGAGAGTACATAAGATTTTTTTTATTTCCTGTTGGAGTTAAATGTTATATACCGTACATATGAACACGAATGGGTATGTCTCACTTTCCATAAATACATTGGACACTATTTTCATTAGTTTTCATTTAGTAACCTTTCCTAGGTTACAAATTTATACTATTTACATTGTTCGGACTTTTGTCCTCATCTTTATTGCCATATTCACGACGTTTCGGCCATTCTACTCTCAAGACTTCTTCACGTTGGAATTTCGAACCGAACCCTTTATTTAGTTCACAGGGCAGATAAATTTTATTTCATTTCTGTAGTCTGAATGATCCCCCCCCCACAAAACGGGTCCAACCACACTGATTTTTGGGGGGGTTCAGCACGTTTCAGGTGTTTGTAGATGAATGTCTTTACACGTCAAAGAATTCATAACAAGCTGGAATATATAGCCGAAATAAAGTCAAGAAATCAGGGTGGTATGTATTTCATAAATGACAGATTATATAAATATAATGATAAATATATAAAGATAAACACACGAAATCATATTGTTATATGCCGTACCTATGAACACTAATGGATATATGCCAATCCTCATAAATACCTTGGACACTACTGTGTGTGTGTGTTGTGGTAATATGCAGTAGTCCACCCCTAGCAGTGGTTTACCTACTTCACGTTGCTGGCGAGTATTGTAATTTCTTGATGTTATAAAGGTTACCATTTCATTCCCAACCTGCGTTTTGGTTATTCCTCATTAGCAAACCCTTCCTAGGTTACAACAATAAATATATTCACTAGAGAAATTGACGGATGAACAAAATTAATCGCTCAATATGTTCAAAATATATGGTCCCTACTTTCGCCGATATATGCAGGGTGTGATGTGTAAATTTATATTTATATTTTCGCGCATGCGCGTTGTTTATTTTTGATTGTGTCGACTGCAGAGGATAGTAGGGTCAGCTGGGTATTGTCTGTGAGAAAAAGAGCACCATGACACAATTCTCTCCGCCAGAAATTTTGAAACAGCATGATGTTCCGCTTGGTATTCGCACCGGGAGCTCTAATACTAACATTTCAGAGTGCTTGGGGGGATCAATCTGAGGACTGTGCAAGAGAATATGGAAAGAGTTGGATGAGTCTGATGGTGATTACCAAGGTCTTTGGAGTCTTCCTTCTTCTTCCCACAGGGTCTCAGACTCCAAACGGTGGCCTACATCAAGTGCCTTAAGGAGGTAATCCGCCCCTGGGTCAAGAGATTGGCTGATGGAACAACATATGTCTGACAAAAGGACTCTGCATCATGCCACACAAGCAGGAGGACTAAGTCATGGCTCAGACAAATTCTGCGACCACATCACACTCTATATCTGGCCATCCAACTCCCCAAACTTCATCCTCCTTGATTATTATGTTTGGGGGCGTAATTGGGCGGGAGACCATCAAAACTCGTTGTAACACGAAAGATGAACTGATGGTAAGGATTATGACAGCATTCACCAAATTAACCAAGGAGACCGTCCAGAAGAGATGCAGGAGATTCCGATGACATCTGGAGGTCGTGAGTGAAGATAATGAAAATTTTATGGAATAAACTTACTCTAGTACTTCACGATATTTTTGTGTAATTTTTGTAAATATAGTTGTTAAAATGAGATGCTTGATTGAGACGACAATTCATCCATCGAACCCTTTATACATGGTGTCTCAAAAAAGTAGGCTTTCTTTTAGAGTGTAGAGTTCAAGTCATAGTGCCTACATTTCAGATTTATGCGTTAGTGTTACTAATGTCATCCAGCATAAGAGGTGAACAAAAAAAAGTTCACACTGAAATGCTACTGAAAGTTGGAAAAGGACGGCAATGACTAAAGGCCGTATCGAAGCGAGTTTCATTCATATCCAACGAGGCGGTTTACATTTTCATTAATTAGAGGTAAGTTTAAGCTGATAGAACTGTACACGGTGTGCATAAGAACCGTTGATGGAAAGTTTTTCACAGAGATCCAAGAAACCTATCGAAATGTTGATGCCTGCTCGTGATTCCATTACATGAGGTTATCAGTAATGTCTTGATCATAACGGTATCAATTTGAAAACATGTGATAAAAAAACGTAATAGAATGTATTTATAAGAAATACGGTCTTCATATATATATATATATATATATATATATATATATATATATATAATAAAAATTTAAAGGATTTACCAAAATAATATATATAATAAAAAATAATAAAAATCTAAAGGATTTACCAAAATAACGGATATTGATCTGGACATTATTTTAGCGTCTAGAAGATCAATACTTACATACAATGACGCTACTTGGATAAAAAAGAATAATGGTAATTTCGATGTACCTATGGGTGCCTTTGATTCTGCCGAAATTGCAGATCTGGTGGGCATATATATTCTTGACACCTTGAGTAGAATAGTTGACCTTAACCAAGTCGGAATTTATAGAGATGACGGCTTAATCATTGTCCCAAATAGCAATGGTCCCTTAACTTCCAGCTTACATAAGAAGATTATTAGGGCCTTCAAATACTTAGACCTTAAAATTGAAATATCTTCCAACCTGAAAATAGTCAACTTTTTAGATATTACACTCAATCTATCGAATAATACCTTTAAACCCTTCCATAAAGTTGATCAAACACCCCTATACATCAACGTCCACTCTAACCACCCTAAACATGTGATAGATCACATCCCCAAAACTGTGAATACGAGAATAAATAAGCTATCTTCTAGCCAGAAAATATTTAATGATAATAAATTTATATACAATCAGGCCTTAAAAAATAGTGGTTTTAGACAAGAATTAAGCTTTAATGGAGAACTTGTAAACCAGAATAAGAGCAAAACTAAGAACAGGAAAAGGAAGGTAATATGGTTCAACCCACCATATTGCAGACTCTCTAACATTGATATAGGAAGTTTCTTTCTGAAATTAATTGATAAACATTTCCACAGTAAGCATCCACTACGTAAAATTTTCAATAGGAAAACTCTAAAAATTAGTTACTCATGCGTTAGAAATATAGAGAAAATCATATCTTCCCATAATTGCAGAATACTTAGAAACTACCACGGTAATGAAACTCAATCTAGTAACCCTACCTGCAATTGTAGGAATAAAGACCATTGTCCAATCGGGGGTAAATGCAAATCTGAAAATGTAGTATACGAGGCAACTATCTTTCCCGAAGGAAATATAAACGAGAAAAAAAGATACATAGGTATATCCGCCGGTGATTGGAAGCAGCGTCTATACAACCATAGACGCTCATTTAGATATAGATGCCTCAGTAGACAGACTTCCTTATCCAAACACTACTGGGAACTGGTGGATAAGGGATTAAACCCAATTTTGAAATGGAGATTCCTATCTAGAGCCAGAATACCTAATAACTTCCGCGAACGGTGTGATCTATGCTTGGCGGAAAAAATCTTCATTATCAAAGATAAAAATCGAGATGAGCTGCTGAATCTTCGGAAGGAGATATTCTCTAAATGTAGACATAAGAAACGTTTCCAAACTTGAACACCGTTTTGTAACAGGTTGTCACTTATGTCGGCTCCATCTCGGTCCTATAACATCGGGCATGACATTTTAATTGTATGACTA
>CAHIKZ030004777.1:265000-282500 GCA_903632075.3 Acanthosepion pharaonis
TATATATATATATATATATATATATATATATATATATATACACACACACACGTCGTATGGTGTTTAGGGTTTCTGTGTGTGTGTGTGTGTGTGTGTGTGTGTGTGCGCGCGTGATCCGTCTAGTGTGTTTTTTTTCCCAGTATGTATGTATATATTCGTTCTGTATAGATATTTGTTTGTTATGTGTGCGTGCATCTCTTTGAATCTTCCAATTCACTAAGTGTGGCTGTTAGCCCATTTTTCTATCACTGTCTGCCTCTTTTTTTGTCTAAGTTGACACCTTGCATAATAACAGTGGAAAGACTGTTGACACTTGTGACATATCCATAGAATTTCAAATGTTTCTTCTCAACGATGGATATATCTTCCAGTGGTTTCGCTTTTTGCTTTTAGGAATAAACCCCATTTTCGAATATAATTGTATTTTGAAGTTCTTCTCAACCAACAGAAGTTTTAACATATGGCTGCTAAAATTACGAAGAACCAAAATTCGTCTCTCATAATCTCACGTTAGGGGCATATCTGAAGAACCCAGATATATCCCCGTGCGCATGTCAATGTTAGTATCATTATAGACATAGAGACACATATATACACAGATACACATACACGTAGGGATATATGCATGTCGGAGAGGCCTGAACGTGTGCGCATGTATTTATGCCCCTGAGAGTGACAGGGAGATGAACGAAGCACTTTTAAAGATATTTACCTATTTTTCCCTTTTCAAGAGCTCACACGTTTCAGTGGATAGACTGGCAGGATGACGCATGAAGTTCGTGATAAAAGCTTTATCGGGCCTCTGGTGTTAATCTACCCACCTATTATCTATATGGTAGATAATGTGTTCCACGAGCCAACGAAGATAGCGACGAAGGCAAAAGGAACCTGTTT
The DNA here is from genome assembly GCA_903632075.3 of Acanthosepion pharaonis. Taxonomy (NCBI): domain Eukaryota; kingdom Metazoa; phylum Mollusca; class Cephalopoda; order Sepiida; family Sepiidae; genus Acanthosepion; species Acanthosepion pharaonis. Next base: position 265,895 of record CAHIKZ030004777.1, read on the forward strand.
TTGAAACGGATGATAGCTTCACATATATGAAGTCGGCTCCATCTCTATGCCTTTTAGCAACACAGCTGCACTCTAGGGAAATCAGCCAAGCATAGTCAAGCCTCTTTGGACAGTTGCCCCCGACACTCTTCAAAGGTTGAAAGTAAATGTGGGAAGCAACACAGGGTGGATGCTCGGGTCGCTGCACATGAGAAAATCAACGAACGCTGAAATATTGTTTTTCGCCAGGAAGTTGATCCGAAATGTAAAAATCACCGGAAGAGGATTTAGAATTTATTTCTTGTTTCAGATTTATCAAGTACATATTTTTACGTCCTATATAATTTTCAGACGCATATTTTATATAATATAACACACACACACACACACACATGCACACACACACACACACATATATATATATATATATATAAATGTGAACATAGAAGTCAACACTTAGAGGCGACAGTCTGTTTCATGCAGGTGTTCTGACGATTGCATCTAGCATGAAACAGACTGTCGCCTGTAAGTGTTGACTTATGTTATGTTCACTTTTATAAATATTTATATATATATATATATATATATATATATATATATATATATATATATATATATATATATATATATATGCGTGTGTGTTTCTATGTATTGAGGGTGTGTATCTGTGTGTGTGTTTGGTTTCCATATATACTTGCAAAGATTCTCTAAAAAATGACCATACATGAGTAAAAAATGACCCAAACTTAAATCAAAGTGTTGACTTCAATGTTCACTTTTATATTTACACACGCTCTACCTCTGATATTGAGAACTTTATCCCATAAATATAGCACACCTTAAGACTATATATATATATATATATATATATATATATATATATATATATATATATATAGTACAGCGTAAAGTAAAGGAACACCTAAGTTAATATTACATTTTTTTCTTTTTCCAGCTAATCTGCAAATATCAATTAAACTATATATTCATTAAAAAAAAAAACCTGTATTAAAAGAATTACAGTCACTTTAAAAAGATTATCAAGCTTGAAATAAAGCTATTAATTAAAAAGTTCAAAATTAATATGTGCAAAGATAGGTACCTCCACTAATTCAGTATACGTAAGGTTTAAAATGAATTTTTAAAAATGAAAAAGCTTTCTTGAAGCTTTCATTTTAGCTTTAATTGAAAACTGAAAGATTTAAAGTTTACTATTTCCAGTAAGCAAAATACTCTGTGGCGTATTTCAAACAGAAATTATATTGATCGGAATCGATGTTTTATTTCAGTAAAATCGATGAATATTACCACTTTTTCACAATTTTAAATAAAAGTAAATTCTCGTTTGTACAAATCTAGCAAAAATCAAATATATATTTCTGAATCGTTAAATAAAATCTAAATAAAATTTCAAATGTTCTAAAAAGGAGTAAAAGAATAATTAAATAAAAATACTTTGACCCTCGATCTTAGTAACAACAAAATTGTTTTGACGATAAAACTATGTTTTCATTACGTTTGGAGCCTGTCTTCATCACGAGATGCTGATTTTTAGCGTTTTCGTGCAGGTACCTATGCAAAAGTAGGTGAACAATTATATTTAGCATCTCTATGTTTTTACATGGTAGCCAGCACAAAAAAAATTTGTACTCGTGTAAAAACCAAAGTAACGCATGTGTATTATTTTGGTAAGCTGTGTATACCAATATAACTCACTGTTTTGTGGCCGAGTCGGTTAAGGCACGTCAGCGTAAATGACGGACCCGTATAGGATGCAGGTTCGAATCCTGTCAAAGGACGAATATTTTCTATGAAAATTTCTCGGACATTCAGACCGGTAAATACTGTTTATTATAAACAGAGCATTTACTTAAATACTTGTATCTATAAAAAAGAACGTTAAACATAAAAATGTCTTTAATAAATAAATTGTCGGACTTTGTCCATTTCTTAATATATAATTCACTGTGTATGCAAAAGGATGCATTTAGAGACTAAATTAAAAAAAAAAACAATATGCAAATATCAAAAGAACGTTTTGTGTGTGTGTATTTATGTATGTATATGTATACATATATGATGTGTATGTTTTTGTATGTATATGAATATATATATATGTGTGTGTGTGTTTATGTGTTCATTGGTATATGTGTCTATGTGTGTACACGCCTATATGTATGTATGCACGTGTATATGTTATTGTGTATGTGCGTACACGCATATGTTTTTGAACATAGAAATATAGGTCCTTGCTAGATTAGATAATCGTTATATTTCTTTTTATATGTTTAAATTTGATTTGAAAGCTGTAGTCGATATTAATTTTGTCAAATTTTCTTAATTACACAGCGACCCTTTCAGTAAATGTCCTTCAATTTTAGTTCCCCCGTCCCATCTCTCTCCCCCACCACTTCCTTCCTTTTCTCTCCCTCCCTCTTATTCTGATCTTTAACATTAGATCGTCTATGGTGTGTGTATGACACCACGAAATGTATCTTTAATGTATTAGACATCCGACAACATTCATATTTCTCTCACTTAAACCGTCTTTGACTCCCCTCTCTAAAACTTCTCTCTGTGAAGTTTTAATCTCCCTCCATCTCTCGTCTGTTACCCCTCTCTTTAGCTCTAACATTCGTCCCACATTCTCATACTTACACTCTCTCTAAATTTAATTTTTTATTTCCGGAGTTGTTTTTTCTGTTTTCTTTTTGAATTTGTAGGTCTGATGAATTGAATCGTTTTACGATTCCAATGAAATAAATCATGACCATGGAATATTAGTGTTCAAGCCTTTTTTTTTATATATATATATATATATATATATATATATATATATATATATATATATATAGGGTTGATACACATGTAATAAGATTCCAATAACCTAAAACACTATTTTTAAATTCCAAGTAGAACTAATAATATTCATTCAAATTTATAACATATACATGTTATACGATTGGTACAAATTTTGTTTCAAAACTGATGGTGTCTTACCTCGTAATTATGTTGAATAGGAAAAAAAAAGATTTATTGAGTTCAAAGTCAATCAAACCCTCTCAATAGGGCAAACTTTGTTACGTAACCTATGATGACCAATCAGAATACAAGTCTACGTAATTAAAATAACATCACATCATACTGTATTAGTGCATTAAAGTTAACATTATATTAAATTGGAAATCAGTATAGAAATAAAATCTAAGTTAACAATTGAACTTAAAATGAAAAAAAAAATCAAATTTCAAATTCTAAAGTTAACCAAGCATTAAATTTAAAATTATTTCAAGATTATTCAGAAAGGAAGCCAGGTGAAAAAGTACATATGCACATCTACATACACACATGCACAAATATATATGGATATATGTATATACACACATATAAGCAGATATACAAACAACTACACATACACGCACATGCACATGTATGCAAAGATAACAATTTTGAGTAGATTCAAAATTAATGCGCAACCGATCCCAAATACTCAATATCAAACTTCGAATAAACATTAATTATCTATGTCCTAGATTAAATGGCTAGCAAATAAGAGTAGATAATAATTAAGGTCGTTCAGGTTACAATAAAATAATTAAATATGTCTAAATAAATAAAATAAAGAACCTATACAGAATAATTATATAACTAACTGACAATACCATAATTTTATCATTCATGATATTATTTATATTGCAAGGTAAAAAGGGAATTATGTTTACAGTTAACAGTAAATTCATTCTTTTAGTTTAAAAGTTTAATCCTGTCCTTAAATGTAATAATTTTCAATTTTTCGTTGACATAAAAAGAACATGGTGCGTATAGGGAATTAGAGGTTCGAGCCTTCCTGAGCAGTTTCCATTTATCTGTAGGAATTGTGTTTTTTCTCTTTCAAATTCCCAAAGTACTTAGACAAAAAAGTACTATTTTTATAAGTACAATTGTTGAAGTATAGTGTATGTTGATACCATCTGGTTTTAAAAGAGTTTTTAGTACTTCCAATGTAATTTTTATAATACTCGGGTTTTCGGGTGTAGAAATGGTACTAAAATAAACAAGGGAAGTTGCTAAGCAATTATTTTGTAGTAAGCATTCATTGAAATTCCTGCAGTTATATCTGCTTGTATTAGTATTATTATAATTATTATTACTTTCTGCATCATTGAAATACACCTTGCTTCTCAAGATTTTATATTTGCTGAAGACTTTATTATTGTGTTTTTAATGATTTTTTGAACGTTGTCCGCGCAACAATAGCTTAATTTGAGTGTATTTTTTTTATTAAATATTTTATTAAGCGGATTAGTATTGAGAAAATGAATATTGATAAGGTTTATGAATTTTTGCGCTTATTTGGTTTTAACGATTGTTGAGATGTTGTGAGTTTCCCGCGTGTCGGTGTATGAATCAAGACAAACACAGTTGTAGAGGAAAATACTGGTATATTCATAAAAGCAATTAACAATAGAGTGATTAGTAGAACGAAGGTTGGTTAGTACGAAACAATATCCAAAGTCTATAGTCCAACGGTATGTAACGGGTAAGCTTACCTGGACTGCTGACGCTGACTCTCTCTCTGACGCTCTGTCACTCTCTCTCCAGAGCTGACTTATATAAGAGGGACCAGTCCATTACTAGTTAGAAGGTGGGTGCGCCCCAACAACGATTAAGTTGAAAGGGGGTGTAAACCGAAAGATCTTCCTCGATTTTCTCTTATGATCATATGTAATGGAATCTCTGTACGTAATCATTCAGTTATGTGCCTTGCGTAATACACGCTTAGGTTATCATATGTTTTTCGATACATGACTAACGAGGCAGATTTTTCCCGTAGTAGGTTGCCATTTCTTTCTGGAGTAGACCAGTTGCCATCCATATTTATCCATAGGTAGGAAAAACGACATTTCCCAAGAGTATTATCGTGAGCGAATGTAATGGATTCGACTGGAATTCGAACTCAGATCTCCGATTCCTAAATCCGAGCCGCTATCCATTACTCCACCATGCTTCCTCCACCGTGCCTCTATAATAGTAGTACGTTTATAACCACTATTTCTAAAGGGAAGAGTTGGAAAATTCACAATGCTTATCAAAGACCGCTTTGCTAGAAGAGTTTGTGCCATTACTAAATTCCATAGAAAAGGTATGTGTTTAATAAATAAAGGAGGATGGTTATGATTTGGGTGTTTCTATACAGGGCTCCAATTAACCATCAGATAGATTGGAAGGAACAATTGTTGAGATCTACCTGTTTAAATATTGGTAATTATCTTAACTTTAAGATCTAAGCCATTCAACTTCCTATGGGTCATTTTTTCTAATGCGGTCTACTTTTTATCTTAGTATAATCCTTTACTATTAACAAGCCATCATCTCTATATAATCCTATATTTTTAGTATCTAAGCAGTCATAGGCATTTAAAATAAATAAGCTGACTTAGCTGAGTCTAAGAAACTCTGGAGATATCAAAATAATCGTTGGAATTCTTTTTAGTCCATTGTTCCTTGTTATTGATCAGAACAGAACTTTTGCATTTTAAAATAATATCCAGTTCGTTATCGGAAATGTTGGAATATTCCTGGGCAAACTCCAAGAACTAAGTGAAAAGGTCTTTGGAGATGTGGGATGGCAATCAATAATATCGAACTCTATGAATGTACAATTAACCTTATATTGAATTGCCTTGAACCAGTTAATAACATCCACAGTGATGACCAACTGCAAGAGTCCGAGGGTAAGTTTAATAGACTTACTAGTATTTTCCAACATGGTTTTGTTAATTTATCTGATTTCCGGTCCGGATAGGATTAATTAATCGTGTAGATGGCTTGGTTCTGAAGTCCGGTTTGTGATTTTTTTAAATAGAATATATGCTCCTTTAGTCTGTAATTTACTGACTCAGTCACTGATAGATAACTTGTCAATGATGGTTTTGCTAACGCAGTTAATTTTATCTATTAGGTTAAAAGTTATAGTGTAAATTTTATTATAGGTTTTAGTCAATTTTTTTATGATTAAAGTGTCATAATTCATAGCAGATAATTTTGTCTGATTTAACGTAAATTTTATCGGACGTTTTTACATCCTTAACCATATTATCCAGAGTTTTTGAAAATAGTTATTTTTTTTATGGAAGGTTAATCCATTGATAATGCCCAATAGGTCATTTTCAAAACCTGACTTTGCATCAATAAGTGGTGATGTTTTTAAGCTTTTAAAACCGTAGTTTCCCTTGTTGCATGAGTGGTTGTCGGAAAGAAGAAATAAATGGGCCTTCCATCTCTTTTTTTCTAATTACATCTTCAATTTTCAGGGCCAATGTCACGAAATAATCTCGTTGTTTTTGGTGGGAAATTTTTTTAATGAGATTCTGAAAGTGGTTCTATTCATAATATAACATAGAGTCGTGAGTGCTCCACAATATTTGGAGCTAACTTCCAAGTACAGGGTTGGAAAATATGGAATAAAATTCCTATAACCAAAACCATAAATGAAACCGTCATTAAGTCTGACGTGCTATAACCGTTCAGCCACAGAGGACTTCTGGTTTAGAGAAGCTCGAGTTACGGCATTTAAACGCACACCTTCACCGATTTACCTGCTCTTAAATTGTAATCAAACTTAAACAATAACAACATATATGAAATAGATTAAATCTAACAAATATTTAAATATATTATATGTTTATAAGTTTTTTATGAACACATTTATTTCAGTAAATGTTCTGCTTTTTTTAATTAAACAATATTGCTTGTATTTGAATATATATATATATATATATATATATATACAAATATGTAAAAGAAGATATATATATATATATATATATATATATATATATATATATATATATATATATATATATATATATATATTTGGTTGTCAGACAATCGCTAAAGCGTGAAACCCAGGGTCACAAACTCACATCTATCCAACCAAATATGTTAGCTCTATCTCTGATATTGAGCGCTTTCTAATAAGTACCGCGCATATAATATATAAATAATTATACATATATTTATTTATATTTATATACACTTTTCACACACACACACACACACACACACACACACACACACACACACACACACACACACACACACACACACACACACACACATATATATATATATATATATATATATTCGTTTTACCATGATTTTCTGCTCTTCTGTTTGATTTACATCATGTTAATCATCTGAAGCTATATTAAGATAAACTAAAATAACTACAGATATGTATTTCAGTTAATCATCGAAGGTTTCATTGAGCTTTTTGGGCGAAAAATAGCTATTTGAGTGTGATTTCCTCCTCATAACTGAAATCCGGAGTGAATGAACGTGGCTATATTCCATGGACGTACCATGGCGGGTGTTAACTGTGAATTTTCTATACTCATATAGTTATCCATTCTAGTGTTGTTTCTTGTTTCGGTTGCAAAGGCTGCAACAAAGAATGTTCATTCACCTTGCCGTTCAAACAATTTTTCTCTTCAGAATCAATCTTACATATTTATAAGTTCGTCCATCCTTTGGATATTGCTGCTACATAAAGTCTGGTGGTCCTGTTATATATTTAGAGATTGTTGATAAACTCTAAACAAGAATCTGCAATGTTACTGGTCCTAACCCGGCATCTCGAATTCAGTTCTTTTCCCGCAACCATAACGTAGCTTCTGTGTTTATTTTCTATAAATAACTTCATCGTAGTTATTCTGATGAATCTTATTTTACAGTACCTAGACTTGATGAATTTGAGCGTAGTACTAGATTGACGGATAGGTCTCATCATTTTAAGTTGAAAGAGATAAATGTAACCGTAAGTCCTATGTCAGTAGTTTCTTCTATCATACCTCTCGCTTGTCACGACGTCTTGCTTCCGAGTTAACTTTGATCTTCAAAATTTTAAATGTAATGTCAATCGATATCTTCTGTCTTCTTAATTCCTGTTCTTTTATTGTTCTCATTCATTAATAGTATTGTTCACTCATATTCTGTAACACTGAGTATTCCCTTGCAACTTAGTGGCATTACAACCTTGCTTGAGGTTAAATAATTAAAAAAAAAAAAAAACATTAAATTTATCAACACAAATAATGAATGGTGCGTCTGTGTTTGGCATGGGCCGCTAAATAGAATTTTCGTCCACTAGCCAAAAAAAAAAAAAATTACTTCCAAAAAACATTCTAGTAAATAAATTTTGTATTAAAGAATAATAAATCATAAAACCTCTAGAACATTACTGCAACCACTGAGCTCTGACTCTGATAACGTTATTTGTGCATTAATAGTCACCCAGGATAATTCCATCATGTATTTTTGGCACTGGTGTAGAGAACAGTACGTTCAGTGTTGCGCTAGGTCAGCTGTAATGCCGTCAGTCCCTAATTACAAATTATATGACCCAGGAGACGTTAGAATGGTGTAATTAATAATTAAAACTGTATAATTAATTATTGAGATGCGGCACTAATTAGATATCGACCTTTTTAAAAACGTCCCAAGGTCTAAACTACGACTGGTCACTTAGCATCTTATAAAGTTCAGAGAAATGACCGGCCCATCATTCCAAATATAACTTTAAAGGAAAAACATTTGGTCTCGACGTTTGGAAGATTCAAAGGCTTGTTTCCTGAACTGGGTTAGATAACTTCTTCAGAAACTAGTTAAAAAGATTCTAATTGACCTATTTAATATAAAAATATTTTTTGCAGGAATACAGAGTATTATAAGAACGATGGAAACGGACCTGTTGAAACAAAATACGGAATCCCAAAGAGATGTACCAAATAACAGAAACCACATTACTTGCGGACTATCAGCAACCGTAACAACTAAAATGGATTGCACTAAATGGGGCTAATTATTATAAAAGAATTATCTGGAGGATGGTTATTAAAAAAGTTCCTGCAAAATAAAATAAGAAAATTAGTAATGTTTAAAATACTGTGAGGTTCGATAAAAGAGACTCACCTGATTTTTTTTTTACTTAAAGATTTGTTCGCCTATTGTTTTTGGTGTCAAACTAATTTTTAATGTTTCTAATGTAAAGACCCCTTTCCGACCACCTCGTAAAAAAACATTTACTCACCCTAAGGTATTCTATTGATAATTATAATTTTGGATATAAATGAGATTTAGGGAAAAATTCTGACTCACTTATTTCCTGCCACTAGTAATCAATAGAAACATAACCGAACAGCTTTAAATAAAGAATAATAGAGGTATAATTTATTTATAATAGGTAATATCGTTCGAAATATTTAACAATCTATGAGTCCTCCTTTATTTTAAATAACCTTTTCAACCCTTTTTGGCATTGACATGATTAGGTTCTGGCAAATCCCATCCTCAAGCATTGAATTCCATTCGAATATGAAATTCACAATCAAATCCTCTTCGTTGCTCAACTGCTTTCTTGAGAGCCTGTACTTTATAATGCTCCATAAGTTTTCTATAGGTTTGAGGTCAGGAGATTGTGGCGGCCATGCCATAACACCCACCTGCTTCTCATCAAATTATTCCTTCATCAATTTTGATTTGTGGCAGGGAGCATTATCCTGCATAAAAATGAGTTTGGTGGGGTCGATTTGCACCCTTTCAGGAGAAGGGAGCAGTCAAGACTCTAAAATTCTCTTGTACTGCTCGCTAATGAGTGTCTTTTCAATAGGTTTTAAGAAACCAGTTCCATGAAAAGAAAGGTAACCCAGAACATTATACTGAACGGATGCTTGACAGTACTTACTGCTAAATTCAAAGAGCTTTCAAAGCATCTTCTTCGGATTTTAGATCGCTTATCCTTTGAATTTAGCTCAACTTTCATTTCATCGGAGAAGAGAACATTTAGTAAAAAAAAAAAATCAGGTGAGTCACTTTTATCGAACAGCACTGTAAATATTAACCACAGTACTTCGGAGAAGATGGCTTCTTCTTTTGACTCTTCCCACATACGTACAGGAAGTAAAATTCCCACATCCGTACAGGAAGTAAAATTCCCACATCCGTACAGGAAGTAGAATTACCACATCCGTACAGGAAGTAAAATTCCCACATCCGTACAGGAAGTAGAATTACCACATCCGTACAGGAAGTAAAATTCCCACATCCGTACAGGAAGTAGAATTCCCACATCCGTACAGGAAGTAAAATTCCCACATCCGTACAGGAAGTAAAATTCCCACATCCGTACAGGAAGTAGAATTCCCACATCCGTACAGGAAGTAAAATTCCCACATCCGTACAGGAAGTAGAATTACCACATCCGTACAGGAAGTAAAATTCCCACATCCGTACAGGAAGTAAAATTCCCACATCCGTACAGGAAGTAAAATTCCCACATCCGTACAGGAAGTAAAATTCCCACATCCGTACAGGAAGTAGAATTACCACATCCGTACAGGAAGTAAAATTCCCACATCCGTACAGGAAGTAAATTCCCACATCCGTACAGGAAGTAAAATTCCCACATCCGTACAGGAAGTAGAATTCCCACATCCGTACAGGAAATAAAATTCCCACATCCGTACAGGAAGTAGAATTCCCACATCCGTACAGGAAGTAAAATTCCCACATCCGTACAGGAAATACATCCGTACAGGAAATAAAATTCCCACATCCGTACAGGAAGTAGAATTCCCACATCCGTACAGGAAGTAAAATTCCCACATCCGTACAGGAAATAAAATTCCCACATCCGTACATGAAGTAAAATTCCAACATCCGTACAGGAAATAAAATTCCCACATCCGTACAGGAAATAAAATTCCCATATCCGTACAGGAAGTAAAATTCCCACATATGTAAAAGAACTAGAATTTAACTGGGAAAGCTAAAAAAAAAAAAAATAAACAACTTGTAGAAAAAAACTAAAACAGAATTTATCCATTTCAATGTTTCAGTCAGACGAAAGGAGCGAGAGAGAGGTCAGGGGAGGGTGGCAAGTATTTGTCTTAAAGGTAAGAAATTTTATAAAATTAAACCCGAATATTAATCTAGTGTTATTCGTGATTGAGCTTTATCGGTCAGAGGAATCGCAGTGTGTTAATCGCCTTATACAATTTGAATAGTTGTAGCTAACGGATGGCACACAAGTCGATATCAGATCGGCCACCGTGGAGAAGGGCTAGGTTTTTTTTACTGCGCGCACGTCGCTAACGAATGTGGCACAGGGTAGAGGTTTAAAGTGGTTTTAACTAGAATGGCGCTGAAAAATTGCTAAAGCCCCCTCAGCATCTCCCTTTTTTTGGGTACACCTCAAGCGCTGGTTAATGACCCCAGGCCGCTTCAGAAGGAGAGGTACTCTTGTTCGCAAGCGGCCTGGGGTCGCCTTGAGGTTAATGTAATTTTAAAACTACAACAGCTGTAACTGGAATTAGGCGGTTCACCTTGGAGTAGTGGTAAGATGTTGTAAGACTACACACCCCTAATCAGCCTCAGCTTAGAACAAATTACGAATTCGAGACATAAATATCAAATAAGTGCTGACGCTCAAATATATGATTGGGGGAGAAAAAATTTGACACTGAGATCCGAACACAAAAGAAGCATTTCAAAAGCTAAGTAAGGTGTTGATAAATGGACAGATTCCATTAGAAACAATGATGATACCAATCCACTTATATGACAGTGAATGCTGGTCAATTTTCGTCACTTATGAGACAAAAAAAACAGAGGCAGCAGAATCGTTGTTCGACCAAATAATACTGAAGATTCAAAGGATGGGGCGAGTATGTGACAAAAAATCTCGCAACAGAAAGAGAACTTCTAGCCAAAACCAGAAAAAAGAGAGCTACAATTCCTTAGTCACGTAATGAGGAAACAGTGTTGGAAAACTTAACACTCACAGGAAATACAAGGGGTAAGAGATTTAGGGGAAAGCATATGATGAACTTATGTGAATGGAGGACGGGACCGTTATATGATCTTTGGCAAACGAAGCAAAACTTCTAAGAACCAAACGAAAATTGTGGAGAGCCATGAACGCCTGTATCCTGAAAGGAAACGGGACATAGAAGAAGGGTGGTATATATTCAGATTTATATAAATGAAAAAGAATCGGATTACATACGAATCTATTTATGTTTTTTTCTAAATAAAAACAAAGGATCGAATTATACACGATAGCTGAATTGCATAGGAATTAATATGCCAATATATTTCCCTAAGATTAGCAGCAACGGACTGATCAAAGTGTTCTTAAAATGTGAAATGCGCGGAAAGAAGTGAGCCGATTCCATTATTGGACAGCAATAAAGCCTTACTCACAAAATTGGGAATGCTAAGTGATGCAATGCAATAACAAGTTCTTGTTGCAATATTATCGTCATTACAACATGAGAATAAGATGGATCTTCTGCAAAATACAGAAAGAGATAAGCGGTTTACGATCCATCAAGGGAAGCGGTGTCAATTGACTGGAATCAATTACAGTGTGCGAGATAAAATATTTGTCGTACATTAAACGAAATAAATATAACTCAATTAGCGGATTTTGTCTATCGACTTTAAGGCGCATCTCAGTTATAAGAATAATAATAATATTAATAATAATAATAATAATAATAATAATAATAATGAGAGAAAGAAAGAAAGAAAAAAGAAAAATAAGAGATGAAGAAAAAAAGGAGAAAAGATTAGAGGGAGATTAAGAAGAAAAGAAAGAGAAATGAAAGGGAAAAAGTATAATGGAAGATGGAATAATGGAACCAAATGAATGTTAAGAAATAGAAAAAGAAGAAAAAAAGGTGCGAGAGAAAAAAAAAAAAAAAGAAATGAAGAAAAAAAGTAAAGAGAAAGGAAAGAAGAAAAAAGAACGTGAAGAAAAAGAACGAGAAAGAGAAAAATGAAGCTGGCTGAGTAGAAAAAGGAGGAAATTAACGGAAAATAGCAGATGAAGTGGAAAACAACATTATTATTATTATTATTATTATTATTATTATTATTATTATTATTATTTTTGATTTCTGGCGTTTACACATTTCTTTCCGGGTCCCGCCCAGGGACCTAAGGTTAGAAATGGCATCATGACACTTTCCACTGACACAAAAAAAAAAAAAAAAAAAAAATTACATAGATAAAGCTCTTCGTAAAGTGTGGGCTGTACTTGTCAGAACAATTTTTTTATTATTATTATTATTATTATTACTATTATTATCTGTGAATGTTACGTTTCCTGATTTTGTATCCTGGAGAGCCAAGTCCAAACTATGGTCCTTAGACTCTATAGGAGAATTGACATTTAATTGACAGCACTTTTCTTAGTATATGAGATGTTCTTATCAAAGCGATCTTCTTGGAAACTTATATGTTGATGTTAGCTGGGACACTGTTAGTAAAATTGTCCATTCCTTTTCTCACAAGGCCCAAAACTCCGATTACTATTGGTACAGCCTCCTTCGGGTTCCTCCCCGCCCGAAGGCAGAGAATTCAATCGATCATTCTGTTCAAAAGTGAACTACTGACTGACGATATTCAGTCCCCCCCCACGAGGGTGTCATGTGGCACAAGGCCTTTTTAACGTGGGCATTCCTGGAGCCATTAGGCTCGGCCAAAAAATAGCCCATTTGAACCCGTATAAACGGGTTCTGGGCCGGTTTTACCTCCCCGAAGGAGACTCCGCCCTTCGGCGTAGCCTCCTTCGGGTTCCTCCCCCCCCGTAGGAAGAGAGTTCAAACCGAGCAGTCGGTTCAAAAGTGAACTCGGGACTGACAATATTCAGTCACCCCCCCACGAGGGTGTCATGTGGCACAAGGCCTTTTTAACGTGGGCATTCCCGAGCCATTAGGCTCGGCCAAAAAACCCCATTTGAACCCGCATAAACGGGTTCTGGGCCTTTTTTAACCTCCCCGAAGGAGACTCCGCCCTTCGGCGTAGCCTCCTTCGGGGTTCTCTCCCCCCGTAGGAAGAGAGTTCAAACCGAGCAGTCGGTTCAAAAGTGAACTCAGGACTGACAATATTCAGTCACCCCCACGAGGGTGTCATGTGGCACAAGGCCTTTTTAACGTGGGAATTCCCGAGCCATTAGGGTTCAGGGCCAAAAACTCCGCCCTTCGGCGTAGCCTCCCATTTGAACCCGTATGAACGGGGTTCAGGGCCGCACAATTTTACCTCCCGAAGGAGACTCCGCCCTTCGGCGTAGCCTCCTTCGGGTTCCTCCTCCCGTAGGAAGAGAGTTCAAACCGAGCAGTCGGTTCAAAAAGTGAACTCAGGACTGACAATATTCAGTCACCCCCCACGAGGGTGTCATGTGGCACAAGGCCTTTTTAACGTGGGAATTCCCGAGCCATTAGGCCGGCCAAAAAATAGCCCCATTTGAACCCGCATAAACGGGTTCTGGGCCGAGTTTAACCTCCCGAAGGAGACTCCGCCCTTCGGCGTAGCCTCCTTCGGGTTCCTCCCCCGTAGGAAGAGAGTTCAAACCGAGCAGTCGGTTCAAAAGTGAACTCAGGACTGACAATATTCAGTCACCCCCCACGAGGGTGTCATGTGGCACAAGGCCTTTTTAACGTGGGAATTCCCGAGCCATTAGGCTCGGCCAAAAAATAGCCCATTTGAACCCGCATAAACGGGTTCTGGGCCGAAGGAGACTCCGCCCTTTAACCTCCCCATAGGAAGGAGACTCCGCCCTTCGGCGTAGCCTCATGGCACAAGGCCTTTTTCGTGGGTTCCTCTCGCCCGTGAAGGAAGAGAGTTCAAACCGAGCAGTCGGTTAAAAAAGTGAACTCAGGACTGACAATATTCAGGGAGTCACCCCCCACGAGGGTGTCATGTGGCACAAGGCCTTTTTAACGTGGGCATTCCCGAGCCATTAGGCTCGGCAAAAAAAAATAGCCCATTTGAACCCGCATAAACGGGTTCTGGGCGAGTTTAACCTCCCGAAGGAGACTCCGCCCTTCGGCGTAGCCTCCTTCGGGTTCCTCTCGCCCGTAGGAAGAGAGTTCAAACCGAGCAGTCGGTTCAAAAAGTGAACTCAGGACTGAAAATATTCAGTCACCCCCCACGAGGGTGTCATGTGGCACAAGGCCTTTTTAACGTGGGAATTCCCGAGCCATTAGGCTCGGCCAAAAAATAGCCCATTTGAACCCGCATAAACGGGTCCTGGGCGAGTTTAACCTCCCGAAGGAGACTCCGCCCTTCGGCGTAGCCTCCTTCGGGTTCCTCTCGCCCGTAGGAAGAGAGTTCAAACCGAGCAGTCGGTTCAAAAGTGAACTCGGGACTGACAATATTCAGTCACCCCCCCACGAGGGTGTCATGTGGCACAAGGCCTTTTTAACGTGGGAATTCCCGAGCCATTAGGCTCGGCCAAAAAATAGCCCATTTGAACCCGCATAAACGGGTTCTGGGCCGGTTTAACCTCCCCGAAGGAGACTCCGCCCTTCGGCGTAGCCTCCTTCGGGTTCCTCTCGCCCGTAGGAAGAGAGTTCAAACCGAGCAGTCGGTTCAAAAGTGAACTCGGGACTGACAATATTCAGTCACCCCCCACGAGGGGGTGTCATGTGGCCATTAAGGCCTTTTAACGTATAAATTCCCGAGCCATTAGGCCCTTCGGCGGCCTCCAAAAATAGCCCAGTCGGTTTGAACCCGCATTAAACGGGTTCTGGGCCGCCCATTTTTGAACGGGTTCTGGGCCTTAACCCCGAAGGAGACTCCGCCCTTCGGCGTAGCCTCCTTCGGGTTCCTCTCGCCCGTAGGAAGAGAGTTCAAACCGAGCAGTCGGTTCAAAAGTGAACTCGGGACTGACAATATTCAGTCACCCCCCCACGAGGGTGTCATGTGGCACAAGGCCTTTTTAACGTGGGCATTCCCGAGCCATTAGGCTCGGCCAAAATCAAGCCCATTTGAACCCGTATAAACGGGTTCTGGGCCGAGTTTACCCTCCCGAAGGAGACTCCGCCCTTCGGCGTAGCCTCCTTCAGGTTCCCCTGCCCGTAGGAAGAGAGTTCAAACCGAGCAGTCGGTTCAAAAAGTGAACTCAGGACTGACAATATTCAGTCACCCCCCACGAGGGTGTCATGTGGCACAAGGCCTTTTTTTCCTGAGCCAACAAAAAATAGCCCATTTGAACCCGTATGAACGGGTTCTGGGCCTGGTTTAACCCCCCGAAGGAACTTCTTCAGCGTAGCCATTCGGGTTCCTCGCCCGTAGGAAGAGAGTTCAAACCGAGCAGTCGGTTTGAACCCGACAATATTCAAACGAGGGTGTCATGTGGGGTTCTAGGCCCGGCCAAAAAATAGCCCATTTGAACCCCTGAACCCGAAGGAGACTCCGCCCTTCGGCGTAGCCTCCTTCGGGTTCCTCCTCGCCCGTAGGAAGAGAGTTCAAACCGAGCAGTCGGTTCAAAAGTGAACTCAGGACTGACAATATTCAGTCACCCCCCACGAGGGTGTCATGTGGCACAAGGCCTTTTTAACGTGGGAATTCCCGAGCCATTAGGCAAAAAAACTCCGCCTTCGGCGTAGCCCATTTGAACCCGCATAAACGGGTTCTGGGCCGTCACCCCCACGAGGGGTTGTAACCTCCCATTTGAACCCGTATGAACGGGGAGGGCCGGTTTTACTCCGCCCTTCGGCGTAGCCTCCTTCGGGTTCCTCTCGCCCGTAGGAAGAGAGTTCAAACCGAGCAGTCGGTT
>CAHIKZ030004777.1:290000-355000 GCA_903632075.3 Acanthosepion pharaonis
CATGCGCATTTGTGCTTGTTCAAAGCCCACACAACCCACCTGAAACTATGCCTAGCAGACCATAGTTACAGTTTCTGGGAGAGAGCGTGTTATCTAGCGTGATCATAAATCTGAGCAAAGCCAGCACGCACAAATCTTCGCTCACAATACCCTGTGACTTTCGTGCTAGCAGAGCCATGAACGACATCCATGGCTTCCATCTACTCCGTTTCACTCACAAGGCTTGGGGTTGCTAAGATCGCCCCGCTAAAGACTAATAACATCCAGACAAACCGACCATGGTGATACAGGCTGTATAAAAAAAAATGTTATAAATTTTTAGAGTGGTTTTCTCACTCAAAAGCAAGGACAAAATTCTATATAAACGTATAAATGTTCGCACTGACTATTCTACAATACCACTATTTTTCTTGTAAGGGAATGAATATAAATACACGACACAATTTTAAGACATTAATGAAATTTTCGGCCTGGTACAAATGAAATCTATTTTCTGAATTAAAGCGCGTGTCATTTCTGTGCAGCAATATGACTCTCCAACAATAAATTAAGGAAATAGGAAATATCAGCGTGCTGAAGGCCACTAGAGTTGTCTCCCCTTCGAACGACTTGACTGCAAAAGAAATTGTCGAACCCCACTTATGGGATATAGTCAGATTCCATTGAATAAAGCTTCACTAAAAGCTTAAACATTCCTTTGTTTTTATTTAAAATCAGTCTTAGGAAACAATCATCTCGACAATTTAAACTGATCTTAAAGTATCTTTGTTATATCAGAAGGTTGGTAATGAATACCCAGAAAAATCGACTGCCAATATTGCTAATGAATTAAGAATAAAACGTGCCGTGAATTCTTTTAACTGCAACAATAAAACTTTACTTGAATAAAGTAATAGTTACTACAGAATTCCAAGCATAATCAATATAAACAGATGACATTAGGTTTATAATAACCAGAAATTCATACACAGATGTCCTCAAGCACAGTGGATAAACGCGTTAGTTAGATCCAGTGACAGGACCCAAAAGTGTGAGTTCAATACCCGGTTAAGAAAGTGGAGAAATTGGAGAGGGGAATTAACTGACATCCATTAAAACATAGCACGTGGAACTAGAACAGTATACCCCAGTGAGCGAAATATAGGGTTCATTCCAATCAACTGAAAAAGGCCGGAGCGTACAAAGGCCGAAACGTTGTAATAAATATGGCGTCAAAGATGAGGATAATAATACGAATCATGTAAATAGTGTACATAATATCTCATCTCAGAAATATAGACAGATAATAAATAGAATTATAGAGATGAAATTTGAATATGGAGAACATTATAATGAGGTCAGATTTAGCAATAATCAATCGATTTGGACATCAAATAGATTTGGTATCGTCATGCTCAGGCGGGTAATCGACAGCATTTAATCTCAATCTTTAAACATGGCGGAGGAAACGTCATGCTCTAGGTTTTTTTACGAGTTGTTGCAAGCTACATTTCCCCGATGGAATCATGATGCCAAAGCTTATGTCAGAACACTGATAGAAAACTTGCCTTCAAAAGTGATGTGGACCCAAAGTTGGGACCACGGAAGGAAAACACGGATTAGAGGTAAGAAAACAAAAAGGTTCCAAAGATAGTGTAAGTGTAAGCGGAGCTTACTATGTGCTAGTGTCCAATATTGGAAGTCGTACGCGGCTGATACTACGGTGATCTCTCTCTCTCTCTCTCTCTCTCTCTCTCTCTCTCTCTCTCTCTCTCTCTCTCTCTCTCTCTCTCTCTGTTATCTCTCTCTCTCTTTATCCTAGTCCTGGAGGAGTCCATACTTTATATAGTCCTGGAGGAGTCCATGTTGTAGGTATGTTACGGTCTCACAACAAAAAGTATTTTAGAAGCGAAGCTATCTTTCAGCATAATAAGAATCCAAAGCATTCCCCTAAGAAAACAAGAAGGTTCTGGCGAATTAAAAGATAAAATGCTTGATTGCTCTAGCATTTTGCTGGATTTAAATCTACTTTTGAATGTAGTTAAAAATAAGAATGTAGAAAACTGAATGTCATCAAGACTACATGCAATAATAAAAATTGAAGGCGGTCACACAAAATATTGAGTTTCATTAACTTCTTTCACAGATCAATTCTTATTTGGGAAAGATACATCTGAATTTTGGTTACGAGTTTGGTAATAAATGATACGTAATAACATCCGTTTTGATTATGAAATGTTCCACTACAAGTAATTCAATCTTAGACATTTTTTTTAACAAAATATTACGGGGGAATTTATTTACGAGTCATAGTGTCTCTTTCACTCTCCTCCTGGCTATCACTATGTTACTCTTTTCTACTTCGAAGTAAACTCATTTCTTCCGTGTTACATAGGTAAAAAGAAAGCAGCATTTTCGCAAGATTGCCTCAACAGTCTATCGCGTAGGTACTTCCTAAAAATTATAATTGTAAACTCTTCAAGTCTAAAGTTAGTCGTTATCTATTTTCCCTATCTTCAGAATCTTCACATTCTATCATCTTTTCTTTCATTCATATCAAACACATTCTTCAAGTGCATTTTAACAGTAAAAATCTATCTTACATATTTATATGTCTACAAATTTGACCATACTTTGAATATTGTTGCCATATATGGTCTGGTGCTCCTGCTATATATATATAGATTCTTCAAAAATTCCGAAGAAGAATCAGCAAATTATTGGTAGTGACCTGGCGTTTTGGCTTCAGTCAATTTCTCAACGGTATAATGGGGTTCCCCGTGCCTTTTCTATAAATATTTTTATGGTAATTCTTCGGATGAACCCTTCGCTATACTCATTGGGAATAGTTTTAAATGGTTGTTTTATTCCACTTCTCCACAGACAATGAATTGTACATATGGCGACTAGTTAGGATTTGTATAGAGACAATGAGGTATTATGGTGAATGTAGTAAGAACGTGTTGTTTTGGTTTAAGGAATATTGTGGTATGTTTGGGTCAGTGTTTGTGGATAGCTGTTTTGTTACAGTTTTTTGTGTATATATGTGTGTGTAACTAGGGAGTTAGTCAAAATGACTTAATTCCCTTTATAGTCTACCAATAGAAGATTAACCAATCAGGAGCCGCAGAACACTGGATCCGTCGTGTATAAAGGCGGCCATCTTTGTTTACCATACCGGAATGACCAGAGCCAACTTGTCAGGCGAACATGACAGACGGAAGAACTACGCTCTGCTACTTTGCTGCGATATCAACTGCGAACCTGAACTACGCTTTCCTACTGTCTCCGAAATATTCACTGCCAACCTCTGGATTCTATACTTGAAAACGACCGTCAAAATGTTTAACATGTTTAATGTTAAGACAGAAGAAGACTGTCGTTTTTCCCCATTACCTATTTCGGCCTTGTGCCACATTTCTGTGCATATATCAGAATAAGTATCCTTCTTCGCTATGGCATCTAAACCGCATGAATTTAAGCGTACTACAAAATTGTCGGCATGGTTTAATGATTTTACCTTGAAATAGATGGAACCATAAATGCTATGCTAACGATTTCCATTCTCGCAGTTCTCTCTTTCGGAATTTTGCTTCAGGTTGCTTGCTTTCAAGCCAACCCTTGATCTTCGAAAATTGAAATTCAATTTCGATCGTCATCTACTGATTTCGTGATTACTCATCTTTTATCATTCGCGCACTTTAATACTGTTTCTCTTTTTTCTTCTTCTTTCACATTCAGTAACCCGTGGTGACTTAGTGGCTTTAGTGCCTTGCATGGGGTGCAGTGATAAAGAACAGCAATCTGTAAATTGATTTGTCCTCGCGCTTCGTTTTGCGTAAATATTAGTATAGAAATTACATACGCATATATAAATCAGTACTACATGATACCTGTCAGTTTCCCGTCGAACCTGTCATGAAATATTACTGTGAGCTTGTACTTATATATATATATATATATATATATATATATATATATATATTCTTTCAAATTTGTTGGTGTTGGGGCGCACCCACCTTCTAACTAGTAATGGACTGGTCCCTCTTATATAAGTCAGCTCTGGAGAGAGAGTGACAGAGCGTCAGAGAGAGAGTCAGCGTGAGCAGTCCAGGTAAGCTTACCCGCTACATACCGTTGGACTATAGACTTTGGATATTGTTTCGTACTAACCAACCTTCGTTCTACTAATCACTCTATTGTTAATTGCTTTTATGAATATACCAGTATTTTCCTCTACAACTGTGTTTGTCTTGATTCATACACCGACACGCGGGAAACTCACAACATCTCAACAGTTGGGGAATAGTGCTCAGTATCGGAGACAGAGCTTTTCTAGTTATAGACAATGTGGACATAGAAATCATTTTTTCAGGTTCATTCTAAGTTTCTCGCCTAAAATTACTTTTCGCTACATGGTCTGAAGATCGGCCATGACATGATACTGACACTTACCCCAAAGCTCTGATTTCTATGACTGCACCCTCCATTTTGTGTACTCACACACACACAGAGACACATGCACTATATATATATATATATATATATATATATATATATATATATATATATATATATATATATACTCAAGTATAGGATTGGTATAGACGGATTAAAATTCCAATAACCAAAAACAGTATTCTTAAAAGAGTGCTCAATACAGAGTAGAGCAAATAGTAGTTGTTAAAAAAAATTAACATAATCATGTTATAACATCACTACAAAAATAGCTATTTTGATTTACTTCTGGTGTCTTGTCAAGTGATGATCTTGATTGCAGAATAAAGAGTTTTAAAAAGTTCAAAACCAACCAAACTTCCCTCAATAGGGGAAACATTATTACGTAAGCTACAATGACCAATCAAAATACACGTATATGATAAATCAAAAAACATAACAACGAATCTAAGATACAATTTATTAATCCCTTAATGTTAATGTTAGGCTAAATTAGAAATCATTCTGATATGTAATTTTTATTTTTTAACTTTGTACTAAAATTACTACAAAGTTAAAAAATAAAAACGGTGGAAAAAAAATATATATATATATATATATAAGATAAAATATATGGATATAGATCAGAAAGTATGAAGAAAAATATATACGGAAAAACAAAACAAAATCCTTATATACAAAATGCTGTTTTAATGTTAATATGTCAACGTCTGAATATGTTGAAGATGGTTTATTAAACCATCTTCTGACATATTCATAAATATAGGCTACGTTGAAATATCAACATTAAAACAGTATAAATATATAATGATTTTTGTTTTGTTTTTTCCGTATATATTGTTTAAAATATATATATATATATATATATATATATATATATATATATATATATATATATATATATATATATATATATATATATATATATATATATATATATATATATATATATATATATATAGGTAACTATACTCGTTTCGAAAAAAAAATCGAATTTTTGATTTGCCAATAATCAAATCAATCTCGAGGAAAAGAATAAATATCTACTCTCTGCGGTAGAGTGTTTTAGGGAAACCTAGGTAGGTTTGTCTGGCTCACTAGGTTTATATATATATATATATATATATATATATATATATATGTAAAATTGTTTATATTATATATATATATATATATATATATATATATATATAATTGCAATAATTGTTTTAATCTAAATGTCAAATTTTCAGTTAGAGCAAACGCTAATCTAAGGAGATTCAAAGATCGTAACATCTTAGATGCAATTCCAGGACGTTTAACTGCTTCAAAAATTACCAGTGTATAGTGCAACTCCTTATGTTTGACATTAAAAAGCCTGAACATAAACCTTGCATTATATTCGAGTATATACGGTAAATATTATTAGTTTTCGGTTACAAAAAATGAATTCTTTCCTATAATCAGTCGCCACAAACGAGAGGTGAGGTAAATAAAATGTAATTAATGGAGTTAAGATGATGAAAGAAGAGAAAGTCTAAGAAAGTAGTGTAAGAAAGAACGAAAGCCATAAGAGAAATACAGAGAAAGTGAAAGAGTGAAAGAGACGAGGAAGTGATCAAGAGAGAAGAGAGAAACGAAAAGAATACAGTAACATGATTATATGGAATATTCAAAGACTAGGGAAAACTAGAACATAAAAGAAAGGATAAATCCTCAATAAAATAGACAAGCACTTCATCATATAAGAGTTTAAGGTACTTGCTTTTACGATCGCCTGGATTTTATGACTGTTTTTTTTTTATTTATTTTCTTTTGTTTGCTTGTTCTTCTCGGTAATGTTGACTTCATTTTATCAGACGTGTTTTTCTCTTTGGTGGTGGTGGTGGTAGGAGGGATCAGTTATTTTCAGTCATTTCTTTTGCATTCGTCATTTTCTTTGCAACAAATAAATCTTGCTTGGCCTAAAATCCATTTCTGTCTCTCAAAAGTAATAATGTAATGAAAACAAAGTTTATCTTCACGCTCGGACCTCTAACAGCCAAGAAATACCAGTCCCGTGCTTCGGGCAGAAACAAACAATGAATATCTAATCTTCGCTCAACGATATATTTCAAGAGGTAACTGTTTTTAGCCTTACATGTAGGGATATTAACCACACGCACACATACACACGGATACGCGCAGATATTCATACAGAGACACACATACATATCAGGTTTGATAACAAAAAAAAGTATCAAGACTGTTACTATGGTAACAGAACTAAACTATGCAGAGTAAAGCAACCTTGCACAAATTGACCTTGAACAGTATCGGGCATGAACACTAAGTTATAACGTTCGCACTCACTTCCGTTTTTATAGCAGTGCTTGGAAGGAAAGTGTGTAGTGTGTGGTCGTCTTACCACACCACAAAAGTCCCATTAGTGAACATGGCTTGCGTAGCAGTTTTTGGTAAAGTATAACAATCTCTGCTTCGACAACTACCGTATTCCCCGAATAATATCCCTTGTGAATTTTCCTTTTCAAAAATCTAATTCCACTTGAAAGGAACAAAATTTCAAGACATCGCTGGCAATCTATGAGTATGCGCTGAGGCAGCTTCTCGTTGTCCCCCAAAAGGTGTTTCAGTAAAACTTCCCTCAATGAAAATGATGTTGGATGAAGTGTGTGTTTTCACGGGCAGACTACTTCGAAGGAGACTAAACTTCGAAGTGATATTTGTTGTAGCTTCTTTTTATAGCACCAGTCCTAATTCTTTTTGAGATGGCATTATATATATATATATATATATATATATATATATATATATATATATATATATAGATACCTAGTGAGCCAGACAAACCTACTTAGGTTTCACCTAAACGGATCGTCAGGGAAAGTAAGCCTTACTTTCCTGACGATCCGTTTAGGTTTGTCTCACTAGGTTTATCTAGGTCTGCTCTACGGTTGTATTGAGCTCTTTTTTGTTAGTTAGTTGTTTACTCGTATCGGGGTTTTTCTTTGGGCTTCAGACCTGCATCTGTGCGATTTTTTCGGCAGAAGTTCATGTTTGTAGCTCTTTCTTTTTTTTTAAAACCTTTTTTCCCCTCGAGATTGATTTGATTATGAGCAAATCAAAATTCGAGGGATTTTTTCGAAACGAGTCTAGTTATCTATTATCTATATATATATATATATATATATATATATATATATATATATGTGTGTGTGTGTGTGTGTGTGTGTGTGTTTTGTCGGTGTGTGTGTATGGTCACTTGTGTGTACCTTTCATCGTGTGTATATGTTGTCATTTTTTAAGGGTCGTGAACATATGTCCTGTCTTCATTTCAAAAGTATCTAAGGTGAAACGGACTTCAGAGCAACATCAGATCTTAACGTTTATTCCAACTTAATTTTAATAAAAACAAAATAAATAGAAGAACGCATGTATTTTTCCTCAGTTTCTCTTTTAAATAATTTAATAATTTTAAATTTAATATAGACTAAAATTGGTAATTTTCAATTTTATAGCATAATTTAATGTTTATTAGTTAGAATGAATTCTATTTTAGTCTATCCCCAACATTAAAGCATTAAATAATTATTATAACCTAAGTCCGTTGTCAAGTTTTTTGAATTCCCATAGACTTGTATTTTGATTGGTCATTCCAGCTTATGTAATATCGTTTCTCTTAGCGAATGATGTTTGATTGATTTGAACCTTTTAAAACCCTTTATTATACATTCATCACCACCACTTGATAAGACACCAGAAGTGTTGAAACAAAATGACTATTATTGTAGTGATTTTATAACATATTTATGTTATAAGTTTTGAATAAATAATTTATATATATATATATATATTTGAATAAATAATTATATATATGTTATATATATATATATATATATATATATGCCTCGAACCTGCATCCTAACGGAAAAATTGTCCAAATCATGTAACTGTTTATAAACACAAGAATCTCGTACATTTTCCAATTCTTGGATTAAGAAATGGGAAGTCCGTTGTATCTTAGAAATGATTAAAGATATCATACTGGAATTCTCCGAGGTTTTTACAACAATGCATTGGACTCTACTTTGCACAGTAAGAATATATAATTACTCTCGAAGCTTAACAGAAGAATTGTGATAAAATCGATCACAAACGAAAATGACATGTTCACCATTGATTAATC
Organism: Acanthosepion pharaonis; assembly: GCA_903632075.3. Lineage (NCBI taxonomy): Eukaryota > Metazoa > Mollusca > Cephalopoda > Sepiida > Sepiidae > Acanthosepion > Acanthosepion pharaonis. The sequence goes on from CAHIKZ030004777.1 coordinate 298,603, forward strand.
ATAGTTAAGGATCGGAAGCTCATGATGTATTGAAATAAAGTTCATATATATATATCTATATCTATATCTATATATATATATATATATATATATATTCCAGGGTCATATTCCAAATTATTCATTCTTGGATTAAAGGATATCTTAGCCCTCTCTAAATATTTTTAAATTTCTGTCCTGTGATAAAATCGATCACAAAACGAAAATGACATTGCCTCACAGGTTTCATGTGCGATTTCATTTTCAAGTCAAATTATTTTTTCACTTTTAAACTGTTTGGACTGTCATAGCTCATTTTCAAGTCTTTTTTCTCATGACTGTCAAACATCATCGTATGAATTGTATCGTTTCTAATTGATCTCCTTACCTTTAAGTTGAAATGATGATCTCTTTTCCTGCTGTGACCTCCTGAACCAATTTTCCTTTCTATTGTTCCCGCTTTTAAAACTTATTCCCCGTTCTTTTGATGGTTCTTGAATGGAATTTGAAGATGGAATCCAGAATATGAACATTGGTTCCATTACTGAAGGCCTGAATGATATTTTCTTCTCACCATTACTGAGATGGAAAGACAGTGGGGCTGACACAAAACGATTTTAACCTCTTCTCTTTTTAGCTGAATAACACAAAGAGATTTTCATTGATGCATACGACAAATGATTTCAAGATGTCTAAAGGTGTTATCTGAAAACCGGGAAAAAATAATTACTTTTTTTTAGATATTAAATATTTTTGGGAACATATAATTATGCTGTACACGATCTGGACGATTTTGTCATTACACCAGTTATATATATATATATATATATATATATATATATATATATATATATATAAAAAATATTAATATATATATATATATATATATATATATATATATATATATTATAAAATCACTACAAAATAGCCATTTTGTTTCAACACTTCTCAGAAGTGTTGAGACAAAATGGCTATTTTTGTAGTGATTTTACAACATATTTTATAATTTTTAAAAATAATTATATATATATATATATATATATATAATTATTTATTCAAAAATTATATATATATATATATATATATATATATATTTATATAAGAACAATTTTAGTTTTAGGAAACTCTGTGACAAAGTGGAAATTTGGTAGATCTTCTATTAACGCAATGTGGGATATTTAGATAGAAATGGTATAAAAACCTAAGGAAAAAAGAAAAAAAGAAGGAAATCGACGAGACTATATACCCGAAAACATATATATTAAAATAAATAATTATAGCGTGCCGTACTCTTTATACGTATGTGCAAAGCAGTTAAGCCACTAAGACACAAGGTTTTACAGGGTGTGGAAGAATTAGGAACAGAAACATTAATAATGAGTGGAAAGAGAAAAGAGCAATCAGTAGCACAGTACATAGCGTTTGATACTGTATTTACATTTTTGACGATTAAAGTTGGCTGGAAAGCGTGGAGCCGGAAGAGAGTTGCACACGCAAGAAGTGCGAGAAAAGAAACTGTTAGCATAGAACTTACGGCTAAATCTAGCCATCTAAACTGTAAATTGATGAGACCTTGTCATAAGTCTAGTACTGTGCCTAAATTAAAAAAAAAGAATCTAAGTACCATAGCAAATAGCTCATCTGAACAATTACCATGAAAGTATTTATCGAAAAGGCACAGAGAGGCAATATTACGGGAATGGGAAAGTGGCTGAATCCGAGCCGCCAGATCAGAACCAATAATATTGCTTATTCTTCTTTGGATCTTATCAAGTAGCTCTAGTTAAATATCAGGGACACCGCACCATATATGGCAGCAATATTCTAAGCATGGTCGAATGGTGGACTTATAGATATGCGACACGACACGGTGAACCGACTTTCTTGTTAGTTGACCTAGCAATGGATTCAATACAGTTTTTCCACTTCATGTCAGCTGAGAACGTTATCCCGAAAACGTGCAACGAGTAACTTACCTGGAGGTTAGCATCAGCCATACTGATAGAGGGTAGAGAGGAGTCTCTCAGAAGATTAATGAAGAGAAGTTTTGTTGAGGAGGCGTTAAAATTAACAAGCCATCTTTTAACCAGTAAACGTTGTCGATTTAGACATCGGCTGTCATTTTGACCATGTCAAATTGATCAGACTTACTATCGAGGCAACATTAAATGCTTGTGCCGTCAGCGTAGATGCCAAGTTAAGAGTTGATGTTCACTGGAATGTCAGTGATGAAAATTAATGCGTTAGTACGAAAAGAAATAGAAAAGTGACTGCTCACGATAAGTTTCATTTAGCGATTTCATACGAAAGACTATCAGTTCAAAAATGTCTCCGGAGACATCGTAACTTTGACAGGGCTTGTTGAGAATACTTGTATGCGAAACCCTGTCAAAGGCTTTTGGGCTTCACCGTTTTTATCTTGATCATAATAGACTCTTTCCGCAATTATTGTCAGTACTTCAGCAGTTTCGTCCTGGGTATGACGAGAAACTACATCCAAGTCCTGGGTATGAAGATAAACTACAACCGCGTCCTGGGTATGACGATAAACTATATCCCGTCCCGTGTATGGCGATAAACAATACATCCGCGTCCTGGGTAAGACGATAAACTACATCCGCGTCCTGGGTATGACGATAAACTATATCCCGTCCTGTGTATGACGATAAACTACATCCGTGTCCTGGGTATGACGATAAACTACATCCGCGTCCTGGGTATGACGATAAACTACATCTGCGTTCTGGGTATGACGATAAACTACATCCGCGTCCTAGGTATGACGATAAACTACATCCGCGTCCTGGGTAAAACAATAAACTACGTCCAAAAGCAAGCCCTCTGATCAGGAGGTTTTGAGGAGCGTGGAACCCCTCTTAATTGCTGGTGCTCCCAGGTCCCAGCTATGGGCAAATAGTTAACGCCCAAACCTGTGTAAAAATAGAAATACTTTGTAATAAAACAATATTACCAGCAATAATTTTTGAAAGAGAAATTATTATCAGCAGTACTTTAAAAATGTGACCTGCTATAAATTTCTTCAAAGAAAATATTCTCAAAAATTGATTTTTGAAGAAAAATATATCAGCAATAAAAATTTTATCGGCATTAAATAACGCATTGAGGTTGATATACCGTAAAACAAACCAAACTAAACCCACCCAGACATTAGCAGTTAACCTAGAGAAACGAAAGTCATATTGCTGAGAAAAGACCGCTTCTATGAGGGATGCTGAACCAATTCCACATTGATTAGGACCTCGAGGAGTTTCCCAAGAAGCGGTACAAGGCTAATAGGCCGATAGTTGGAATGGTCGAACGGTTCAACATCGTACTTAAAAACTGGAGCAACAGAGGATGATTTCCAGCACGTAAGAAAGTAGGAAGCTGCGAGGCCATTATTACACAGTTTAGAGAGAAAGGGAGGCAGTTTTGGGGTACACTACTTAATGTCAGTTAAAGGGATACTATTAGGTCCACATACTTTGTGGAGATCTACGCCAGAGATAATGGCAGAAAACATGGAAAGTATTAATTGCATATCACTCAACAGAGATTCAGTTCTAAGTGGGAGATTAGGAAGGGATACTCCAGATGAGTCAAGGGTAGAGTTTGATGACAATCTATGTGCAAGGCATTCAGCTCTATCAGAAGAGGATGATAACACCTCACTTCCATTGAAGGGGGAAGGAATAGAAACCATGCACTTATTTAAGACCCTATTACATAGCCGTCAGTAATCACAAGTGCCAAAGTTGTTGCAGGCTATTCGGTACCTCATGCTCTCTGCAAACAGGGACTTAGCTGCTTCGAGGACTCGCTTACATTTATTACGAGCGGTAATGCATAGGCGCCTGTTGTGCCGAGAGCTGTCACGCTGGTATAGCCAAAAATTGCGGTTCATGTGTGCCATAGCGGCTGAGTATGCTGGTGTGAATCATGGAGAAGATTGATGTTTCAGCTGGTATTTCCGAGAAGGAATGAAAGCTTCCATGCTGGCTTTGAACCAGGAATAATCCTTAGTGGAGCAATGTTCAATTGTAATGTTAAAAACCTCAGCGCAAGTGGCGTCACGAAGATAATCACGGAATGAGTTCCAGTCAGCATGCTGGTAACGGAAAAAAGGTCTTATGGATAGGGCATTTCAGATTAATAGATGATTGGAAGAAGATATCAATAGCTGCACGGTTTTGTTTGGGAAACAAGTTGGGAAGTCCACGATTTGAGTAAGGGAGTAAGCAATGGAAAATTTAATGTCTGGAGACCGGCAACATTAGCCGTGTCATGGTGGGCATTAGATTTACTGTAGACATAGATGTTCGCAGAGGGAGAGACAATTCTCTAGGCATTGGAAGATTATTCCAAATGTAGACACCAAGGTAACATCTCATTTTAACAGATATATTTACGCAAGAATATTTTGAGATACTAAAGGGTAAAATTATTCAATAAAATCGCCATTGACACCAACTACGGTCTTCAGACGACTGCAGAATCTTCTGCAACTCTTTTGGACGGTCTCCTTGTTTAAGATGGTGAATGCGACCATAATCTTTGCCTTCAGCTCATCTTTGGTGTTACAAGGAGTTTTGTTGGTCTCTCGCTCAACTGCACTCCACACATAATAATCAAGGTGGTTGCAGTTTTAGGTGGCCAGATGTAAGGGGTAATGTGGTCGCAGAAATTGTCTGACTACGAGTACTGGGTTCTCCTGCTTGTGTTGCTTGGTACAGAGTCCTGTTGCCAGTCATAAGTTCTTCCAGCAGCCACTCTTTTGACCCAGGGCTGCACTGTCATCTCAAGGCAATTGATGTAAGCCTCCGTGTTGTGTCCAACGTCCTCAGCAACAAATTATGGAAGTCTTTTCTATCAGAATGATCTGAGTGAGTTTCCCTAACTGCCGTATCTTCGTAATCACCATTAGACTCATCCAACTCTGTCCGAATCTTCTGCACTGTTCTAAGATTGACACGTAAACACTCTGAAATGTTCGTACTGAGCTTCCAACGCGAATGCCAAACAGTGCAGCATGTCGTTTCTAAATTTCTGGCGGAATGAATTGCGTTATAGTACATATTTTTCTCACAGACGGTAACCCACTGAACATATTATACAGTTCAGTTGACAAAATCAAAAGGAACAAAGAACAAAAACAAAGCGCATGCGCGAAATTAAAAATATAATATGGTGGCCCATCGCATACTGTAAATTGATCTACATTCTCCTCTATCTATCTAATTATTTCTCTCAAACACACGCACTTACGCTTATATATATATATATATAAACTACTTCTGTACATCACAGCATAGAATACAAACGCAGATAAATACTGACAAGGAATTGTTTGATAATGGCAAAAGAATTAGGCAAAAGCTCATGGGACAATAAACGTTAGAAAGATGGAATAAAAACCCTACCAAATTTTAGTGTCCGTCCTAATGAATGAAATATATATTACTAAAGAAGGGTTTATGACTATATATACATAAATAAATGGCGTTTCATTAAGAAGGATTATATATAAGGGTGTTTCATTAAGACGGATCAAAGTCAGCAGTAAATAAATCAGTGTTATTGGTGAAAATTTATTTTTCTATTGAATCATGTTATTTAGGTCATGGCAATTATGTGTGAAATATTATATCGTCCAAATATCTGACAAATCCGAGAGAAAAAGAAGAAAAAAAAAAAAACTCAACAGGCGCTTAAACTTAATTCACATTAAAATCGGTCCAAGTTATTGGAGCACCCTTTATATGTGTTTGTGTGTTCGACAATCCGTTTCTTTCTTATTTGCACTGCAGTTCAATAGTAAAACAATTTATAATGCTATTCTGCAGTGTGTACGTACAGTCTGTGCACATAGGCAAAAAAAGGATATTTTCAAGAATTTTATTGAATTGGAATATTAACAAATAACATGTTCCATATCGCTTCCATCATTTGTGATGCAAAGGATGATGTGCTTTTCAAGATTCATGTGAACTTGATGCAATGACTCCACATTGGCGCCAATTTTAGCACTTTCACTCTTTATGCGTTCAATCGTGTTGCATCAGTGATTTTCACTGAGTAGACGTTCTACTTTAGCACAGCCCAGAAAAAGAACAAGTTGAATCAATCTTTTTCGACAAAATCATGTTTGATCGGTGGAAGGAAAAAAAAAAAAGAAATGAAGTTAATAAAATTTCCTATGTGTCCAGACTTAAGGGACACTTTTTATATGCATAATCGTAAGTTCTATGTGGAAGTTTCTTCTTTCGCACTACTCACTCTTGGATTTCTCTTCCGGCTTCTTGCATTCCAGCCCAATTTAGTCTTCGAAAATGTAAATCCAATGTCAATTTTTATCTAATCTCGTCTTGATTCCTCTTTTCTTATTCTTGCTCCTCTTTTCTTATTCTTAAATACTCAGTAACACCTTGTGTATTAATAGCTTTACTAGCTTGCTTGCGGCGAAATGATTGAATATATATATATATATTATATATATATATATATATATATATATATATATATGTGTGTGTGTATGTGTTTGTGTGTGTATGCATTGATTATACGTTATTTTTATAGATACAAATATTTAAGAAACTGCTCTGTTTATAATAAACCGTATTAACAACGTTTACCTGCCTGAATGCCTGAGGAATTTAATAGAAAATATGTATCATCCGACAGGAATCGAACCTGCATCCTACACAGAAGTTTTTATATATATATATATATATATATATATATATATATATATATATATATATATATATATAATACAATGAATAGTTCATATACAAAGTAAATTAGTAAAATGGTTAAATCACTTCGCTAACTAAATTTTAAAGATGCATTAACACACTAACTCAAAAAAAAACTGTATTAGGACTTCCATGATTATGTAAGAACTTTCGATGGGTCCTGCGGTCATCATCAGGCATGGAAACTATTTTCCTTTTAGTAAAGTTCAGTTAGTAAAGCAAATTTAAATATATTTCTTTCAAATGAGTTACTGATTAAAGATACAAACTTGATCTAATATAGTTTATAATGAAAAAAACAAAAAAAAATCAAGGATCATAACATTTATCAAGTGGTTAGTGGATTAATACATTTTTAAAATTTAGTTAGCGAAGTATATTGAATAAAAAGGATTTTTAAAGGAGTGCGGATCATCAGACTTTACTTCCAAAGGTTAGTCTGATAATCCGCAGTCCTTTTAAAAGGGCTGTGGCAAAATAATTTATTACATGGAACCTTAAAGTTGTCCGTTTTTATTTAAATTATTTGCTCTGGATTTACATTGAGCTCTCTAGATTTTATTCTCCTTGGGTTTACCCATACGGATTATATATATATATATATATATATATATATATATATATATATATATATATATAAACATTTTCCTCACCGGCAACACGACACTGAGTTTTATGCACAATGCAATCTTTAAGTCTGTTGGTTGTACATTCTACCAGTGATATAAATATATATATATATATATATATATATATATATATATATATATGCGTCTATGTTATGTGAAATTTATAGTTTCTTGAATAATATTTTAAATACCTACTTGACTATTTCTGCTTTTAACTGCGTTTAGATCAACGTTAATATTCCGTATATTTCGACATACCTAACTATCAATAAAAATATAAAAAATAATGAGCCTGGAAAGCCAGGAGGAAGTATTTTTTTTCATTTTGGTCCGTTTCGATATGAAATAGGAGGAAATCAATAACGTCTGATATCTAAACCATCTTCCATTTGAAAGACATCCGTTCGTTGGAGTTGAAGAATATTGCTACTTTTGGAAAAAAAGCACATTGTATGTGTATATTAAATGCTTATGAATTCATATAGCTACCTAAGCGAATAAATCGTTCGCTCAACGTTTCTTCTTTGTAATCTTTCCTTCTCTCTGTCTCTCTGTCTCTCTCTCATACATACATGCATATATATATATATATATATATATATATATATATATATATATATATATATATATATATATATATATATATATATATATATATATATATATATATATATATATATAATAAATTATAACCATTATATATTAGAATATTAGTGTTTGAACCCTTTATATTATATAATTCAGTCGGATTTCGATCCTAGCTAGAGGCAACCGGACGTCTAGCCACACTGATGAGCTGTGATACAGCGAAACAGTCTCTCTGTGGATGATAATATCTATCTATCTATCTATCTATATATATATATATATATATATATATATATATATATATATATATATACATATGGGGAGAGAAAGAGCATATATAAACATACGTAGGGGCAAATAAGAGAGTACATATATATATATATGACAGAGAGAGAAAAGTAAAGATTGCTAGGAAGAAACGGTATATATATATATATATATATATATATATATATATATATATTTCTATGAGGATAAAATACAGGTAGAGGTCTATTTACAAGACAGAGCAAAAATAAAATATAAAAGGCTAAAATATTTCATGGTTATAATTTATTACATTGAAATCGTAATCACGATCCACTTTATGAATTGGGGCGTGATTATGATTCCAATGTAATAATTTATAACCATTAAATATTAGAACATTAGTGTTTGAACCCTTTATATTATATAATTCAGTCGGGTTTCGATCCTAGCTAGAAGCAACCGGACTTCTAGTCACACTGATGAGATGTAATACAGCGAAACACTCTGTCTGTGGATGACAATATATATATATATATATCTCTCTCTCTCTCTCTATATATATATATATATATATATATATATATATATATATATATATATATATATATATTATGAACAATTTCGAGGCACATTGACTTTTGAAGGGATAAATAATGACAGAAACAATGACAGAAACCAACAATTACAGAAACCTTTATTTTGTAAACTCAACACTGAATTAAGTGCAGTAGCAAGATGAATATATAGGCAAATAAATATTTCTTCTGGATGATATATGCTTTCAACCACATTGAGTAAAGAAGAATTAATTTAGTAGTAGTTTGTACTTTATTATACGTTGTTAAAAAATGAGACATGTTTTTATTTGAAATTTTATTATGAAAAAAGGAAATAATAACATCATATTATGAATAAATTTGGTCTTTTAAAAATATTTTCCGTTAGTCTTGATTATTGCAGCAGAAAATTTTGGCATTTGTTGCAAAAGTTTCTCAGAGTATATATTTCATAAATAATTCCATTAATTAATTATATACTATACTAATATTGACAGAAGTAACTTTAACATCCGTAATAGCGCCTCCCCAGCAATAGAAGTATTGCAGAAAACCAACACAATATATCAGTTTAAACGCCCCTGGGAGATTGCATCCTCCGCCAAAACAGCTAATGTATATATTGGTCATTCTACAAGAAGGTAATCAAGATATCGTACTCTACACATGCATGGTTCATCGTCCATTGCACAATATCCGCCAAATCAATCTTGTCCACATTGACCATTTAGAAGAATATTAATCCACAATACCTGTATACTTCACCAAGAATGTAATAAGCATAAAATGCAAATTCTCGAAACCATTTTTATTAACAAATTAAAACCAACATTTTACAAAATAAATAATATAATATAATACAAATATTCTGAAATTCTTATAGTATATACTTCTATAGAAATATCTACCTTAAAACCAAACAGTTTTTTTTAAACTAGCAAACTATAAACTTCTAAATAATTCAATTCTTAACTAAGTTATCTCTCTTATATTAAAACATTTACAATATGGAAACTTTTTTACAAAAACACTGTGTGTAACCTTGTGCATGAACGGAACTGCTAACGTTTACAACACAAATGCCGAAATTTACTTTGGACAAACACAACTATTTGTCTTAGCCATCCCATCTCTGAAGATGATATTCAAATATATTGAAAGTACTCGGAAAAATAAAAAAAAAGAATAAATGTAACCACGGTACCTTCCTTGTTCTCTTTTTTCATGAAACAACAAAGGTTATACGTAATTAAGAAAGGATATTATTAAGAAAAAAAAGTGTTTAAATTGTTTCATCAGACATGCTTAAAAGAAAATATGCTGCCGATATATACGGAATTTAAATTACATGATCCCGCATTTCAACAGAACACCAACTGTTGGAAATTTAAATGTAGTCTTGTGAAAAGGCAATTTGAATTAGCTAATGCCAAAGTAAACACTCTTAATAAAAGAAAAATACATCTACAATAAACTAAAACATAAAACTATTCCCGATCATATTAAATAAATTATACAGAAATCACCAATAAATCAGAATGTCGACACCGGCTGAAATAAAATAAATAATAATAATAATAATAATAATAATAATAATAAACCGAATGCTCTATGTCAAGGATCTCGCTATCTTTCGAACAAAATAGATAAATCTATTAATATTTGTAACTATGAATTAACTAACCATTAAAAGGAATTACTTAACTCGGACCCAACTTTCATCCATACCGCAAATACAATTTAAATAAAAAAACTGAATATATATATATTTATAATATATAAAAATATATGAAAATATATATAATATATATAATCCGGTGTTCTGATAGATATTTTTATTTTTACAAAATAGTGCTCAATGTAAATTTACAGAGCATTAATATTATAAATTAATTGATTTAAAATATGGTTTTAAATCAATTAATTTATATATATATATATATATATATATATATATATATATATATATATATATTTCGAAAGAAAAATACTTTTTACATTACCGATGACCTGACGTCATCAGAAAATATTTTTTTCTCGCTAATACAAATTTTATTCTTGTGAAATAAATTTCGTTATTTTAATGACACCGGATCATCTTTGAAAAATATTCAAAGTAAAAGTTTTTCTTTCACGCGAATATAAATGTTATTCTGGTGAAACGAATTTCTTTTTTTTCTATGGAACAAGTCAAAGTAAATGTTTTTCGACATTTTCTCATACATTTACTGTGTATAGTTCGCATTAAAGATATTTTCGAAGTATATCTTAGTGTTAGTTTAATTCTGGAATAGAAGTGCTCGAATGAATGCAATGTTTTTTCAAAATAAACAGCTTCACCTTTCCTAGTTTAATTATCAGCAATTTTTCCATCGCTGTGGTCGAAAAGCAACAAATGGAAAATGAAAAATGCGAGACTTTCCATCTCCCTAGGTAAACTCCTTAATCTAACAAAGGTATCTGGAGACTAAGTGTGGATGAGACTGTCTGCACGATGTTTAAGCCAGTGAGACAAACATCACCCTAGACAAGGTTAAATCAATCTTGTCTCCACCCGAGTAGAATAGTATATATAGAGGATCGAAGTTCTTCTTCTATGTGTGTTGTCCATTCAGGACGTACAGATCATAGCTCTTCACAATTTCCTGTACTTTGTAACACTTAATAAATTTTGTATTTTTGCATTCTCTCCTAAACACTGTTCTTGTTGCAACCTAGGAAAGCTTAATCTAACAAAGGTATCTGGAGACTGAGTGTGGATGAGACTGTCTGCACGATGTTTAAGCCAGTGAGACAAACATCACCCTAGACAAGGTTGAATCAATCTTGTCTCCACCCGAGTAGAATAGTATTTATAGAGGATCGAAGTTCTTCTTCTATGTGTGTTGTCCATTCAGGACGTACAGATCATAGCTCTTCACAATTTCCTGCACTTTGTAACCCTTAATAAATTTTGTATTTTTGCGTTCTCTCCTAAACATTGTTCTTACTGAATAGAATAATCAAACGACGGTTGGTAATGAACGATAATACTTAGCATATGAACAACACATATAAGATTCGCCAGCAGCGCGTAGAGGAAGTAGTCAACAGCTAGAAGTGAGTCAATTGAATTCCACAATGAATCTCCAACTGCAGGATATCTACGAACCGTCCCACGCGGTCAGATGTAGCACAATACCGAATTTAATGTGTGGTATCCGAGCCAGTAGGATCGGTCAAAAATTCCCCGTAGACCCCGTTTAAAACGGGGTCTGGTAGCTGTTTCCCCGAGACGAGACTCTGCCCTTCGGCAAAGCCTCGTCTGGGGATCCTCTCTGTCCGGAGGCAGAGAGTTTGACCAGCACAGCTGAGACGAATCTCTAACTGCCGGATATCTACCAACCGCCACACGCGGTCAGATGTGGCACAAGGCCGAATTTAATGTGGGATATCCGAGCCCGTATGTTTGGCCCAAAATCCCCCGTAGGCCCCGTATAAAAAAGGTTTGGTTAGCTGTTTTCCGAGATGAGACTCTGCTCTTCAACATAGCCTCGTCTGTGATCCTCTCTGTCCGGAGGCACAGAGTTTGACTAGCACAGCTGGAGACGTATCTTCAGCTGCAGACCAACATACAGTATTTACTACTGTATTTATGTGAATGGGGGCATACGCATTATCGTCCGTAGGTATGCTACAACAGTTCTGCATTGCATTTATTCATCTGAATAGAATGGTATTTATGGAGGATCAAATTTCTTCTTCTATTTGTTCTGTCTCTTCAGGACACACAGATCATGGCTCTCCATGCATTCCTTTTTCTTTCCTAAACTTTGTTCCGCATTGCATTTGCTCAAGTTATGCGCTGTTTTCCTGTCCCCTTTTGCCTTCATTTGTCCTGTGAGTATCAGATTTTCCAAACTCTCTTTCTTCATTATGTACCCTAAATATTTCATGTGTTTCTTCCTGGTGTTAAGTATAAGTTCCGTTTTTGTTTCCATATGGTCCTCTCTGTCTCATTTCGGGAAACAGCTACCCGACCCTACGGGGTCTACGGGGAATTTTTAGCCGAGCATACGGGCTCGGATATCCCACATTAAATTCGGCCTTGTGCCAAATCTGACCCCGTGTGGCGGTTGGTAGATATCCAACAGTTGGAGATTCGTGCTCACACGTTTGGTTCATATTATTCTCGGAATACTTTTTTTTTTTTTAAGCATTTCACCCCAAGCAAGGCGCGAAGCCACTAGGACGCAACGGGTTACAGAAAATTTAGAGCAAGATCAGATAGGAGTGATAGAAGAAAGGATGAGGATAGTGGATAGATCAAGGCAACTGGAGATGTCAATTGACATTACACTTGAATAGCTGGAGATTATAGCTCACAGGGAAACAGGAATAGGGAAGGGAGTTCCACAGGCGAGAAGTGCGAGACATGAAGCTATTGGAGTAGAAGAGACGGCCATATTTACGAGTTTCGACAGTGGAGGGGTGAGAGCGGGATGCCAGCCTCGTATGGCGCTTGAATTCATGACGTCTGGGAGCCAGCGGATGTAGCTTCTCGGAGCAATTTCCATGAAAGTATTTGTAAAACAGACAGATGGAGGCGACGGCACGTCTGTGAGAAAATGACTGTAGACGAGACGCCAGAGCAGGGCCAACTACATTGCATATCCGCCTCTGGAGCCTATCAAGAACCCAGAGGCAAACAGAAGGGGCGCCAGACCATATATGGCAGCAATACTCCATGCAAGGGCAAATTGTTGATTTGTAGATCTGGAGGATCGACTCCGGGGAGAAAAACTTCCTGGTGCGGCTCAGGGAGCCAATTTTCCTTTCGGTGGAAGAAGTAATTGACTCAATGTATTTATTCCATCTCAGGTCAGCAGTCAACGTGAGACCGAGAAGCCGCAGAGAGTTGCTCTCAAGAAGTTGAGCGTCAGACATTCTAATGGAGGGTAGGGAAGGATCTCTATGGTGATTAATAGAGAGCAGTTTTGTCTTAGAAGCGTTGAAGTTGACCAGCCAATTCTTGCCCCAGTTCACAATCGATTGGAGGTCCTTTTCGAGACGCACGGCCAGGTTATTTTTGTCAGTGACACTAGATTTGTTTTTGAGGCAGGAATAAATTGTGGTGTCATCCGCGTAGATGCCAACTTGGGAAGTTGCTTCAAGTCTCTTCTTGATCTGTGCGGAGATTATCCAGTATTCACTGCCTGATATTACATAACAGTTCAATACTCTTTTCTTAGTTTCTAACGACTTATTTTCCCTTTTTTAATGCGTTTCTTTGTTTTTAGAAGCCATCTTTCGATTTCTCAATCCGCCTTCGGATTTCACTGTTGCACTTCCCGTTCTCTGCTAAAACACTTTCTAGATATTTAAATTATTTTTGTATTTATTCAAGTCTCCCCATTGAGACGGGATGTGACAAAAGGTCGGGTTTTATGCGTGGAACCCGAGTACGTAGACTCGGTTCAGGTATAAAAAATCCCCAGTGCCCGTAACCGTCGGTTGCGCTGGCCTCGGTGGCGGGCAATGGTCCTCTTCCCTAGTGCAAATGAGAGTTTGAAGCTTCGGGCAGCTGTTACCCACGACCGAAAAGTATTATTTTCCTGAGCTGCGTTTCTGTCCACAAAGGTCACAACCGAGTCGCACTCTGCTCGGAGACAGAGACGCAATTGAGAGATGATACGAATCCTACGGCAGGTTCGCGGAACGCTCGAGTCTTCTTTATTTAAATAGCTGTACTTGTTTGATTTTGGCATCTTCAATTCTCTCTATAAATATGAACTGCGACTAACATATTGTTAAAGTTAGTAAAGAGTGTATCAAACTCAAGGAAAAAGGAAATTCAGCGAGCCAGAAATTGATTAGGCTTATGACCTTATCATTTTGAAACACCGCTTGTCGTACGATCACCAGTTAAGCATTGCTGAACCTGGTCAGTACCTAGATAGCTGACCGCTTAGAAATACCAGGTGATGAAAGCTTGGATGCGTGGGCGGTGTAATAGTTAAAGGCTCGGAATTAGAAATCGGAGAGCAGAGTTCCAATTCCAGTCGGGTTCGTCCTGTTCACTTAGGCTCAAATACCGTTGGGAAAAGATATACATCCACATCTTCTCCATCGAAATATGGGTTAATTAATAATATATATATATCAGTAAGTTGTAATTATCCCCAACAGTCTTACAATCTAAAACTATTTTCTGACTTTGAATAACCTAAATAATCAGTACGATGAGCATTTATTACGAGACATTAGGAGACAATCTTAATAGCTCCACGGCAAAAGTTTATCTTGTGGCTGGTATTGAGAATATGAAAAGGCGAGATAGATAGATAGATAGATAGATATTAGGTTGGTGCAAAAATAATGACGTAATAATGTCGTTACTGACGTATTTTTTAACGTCAAAAAACGACATTATTACGTCATTATTTTTGCCCCAACCTAATAGATAGATAGATTCATTCATTCATTTGTTCAGTTAGTGTATTTTGCGCTGTTGTGCTCAACTTTCCCCCTATTTCTTCTGTAATTGTGGTTGACTTTCAAGGCCAAATAGCGCAATAATTTTCCGCTTCCTGTTGCACCGGGGACGTTAAGGTTACCCCATCCCTCTCAGAATTTCCTCCGCCCACTTGTAAAGACGTTAACCACTGACCGATGGCCGCTTGGCACAGGTGGGGTGAAGCACAGTATAGCCGGCTGTTCGATGACATTGACAAGGGTGTAGCAGTCGCCGTGACCGTGCGATTTCTAGGACCATGTGCAAGAGTTGGATGTAGGCTGTGGATCTGTAAAATTCTGCATCCCAATTCGCCTGAGTAAAGCGGGGTCGACTGCAAAGGTACTTACCACTGACGATCCATCCATTAGTCCATGGATACGAAAGTGCATCGTAAATAAGTGTTCACTCAGGTTGAAGAACAAAGCCACTGACTACGTGAATTAGTAGAGAAGCAGAAAATAAAACCAAGGACAATGAAAGCCAAACGCACAAACACATATATTTTATATTAGATGTCGGAGTAAACAGTTTATCATCAAATATAGCACTTATTATTGCTTATATAATAGGTAGATTATAACTCAGCACATTTGTAAAAGAACTTTTTTTAAAATCATTCTCCAAGCAAAGCGATGACGATGTTAAGGCGTAAGGTGTTACGGAAATTGTATGAGACTAAGAAATCTTTCTTGTAGATAAAAGTCAATAAAAATAATAGAATTCAAGGAGACCGATGATGGGGATTAGTGTTACATTTACTTTTTTGAAATTGGTAGTAGGGAGGAATACAAGAAGCCAGAACATAGTTCCACAGGTGATAAATGCAAGAGAATAAACTATTAACATAGAACTTACGGTTAAATCTAGAAATTTAAACAGTAAAAGGATGAGACCTAACTGCCAATCTAGCAAAACGAATCAATTCAAGAAGTGGAGTTAACACGTAGAAGATCGGATCAGAGTAATTACCATGAAAATATTTGTAGAAACGTCAGAGGGAAGCTATGTGATGATGCGGGGAGTGTTTGAGGCAGAAATAGCAGGTGAGGACCCATAACATGATAGATTCTTCATTAGATAAGAAGCAGGCTCACCTGGACACATGTGGCAATTACAAGACAAACTAAACAAAACTCATTATACAGTAGACGTTTTTTTTTCGTGATAAGAATCGAGCTACGAGATTATTTTGCCAGCCATTGCTCTAGGGTTGACGGATTAATATATTACACGAAGACCGTGATGCCGACATCGTAGCCTTGTCCGTAATAAACTGGCTGGTGATGCTCTGTTGACCTCGAAGCAAATCATCAATCGATTGAGGAGCATTAGTCCACGGATACAAAAGTTCATCGTAAATAAACTTCAGTGTTCATTCGGGTTGAAGAACAAAGCCACTGACAACGCGAATTAGTAGAGAAGCAGAAAATAAAACCAAAGACAGTGAAAGTCAAACGCGCAGACAATGAATAAGAAGAGGAGGGAGGGGGAGGGAGGAGGAGAGAGAGATTGAAAGAGATGAAAAAGAAAAAAACAATGAGAGTGGAAGGAAGAGGAAGAGGAGATTGTAAATCGATTTATAGCCTGTTTATTTTTCCTCGTCAGAAAAATAAACTTTTCTCCATTCTTCCTGGGTTAAGGCAGTGCAGGACACGTAAGTCGTAAACTTCTTATATTTCCTTTCTCTCTTTCCACTAGTTGACTCTTCTCTAACAGAACCATCTCAGTTCAGTTCAGACTTATTGTCTTTTGAGGCGTGTCTGCAATCAGGCATCTATATATCTATAAATGTGTACCTGTGTATTTATGTGTTAGTGAATCACACGAAAAACGTGGACATTCTTTTTATATTAATCTTTCCCCCTGAAGCTTCCATAGAGTAATCTATCTATCTATCTATCTATCTATCTATCTATCTATCTATCTATCTATCTATCTATCTATCATTTGTCTTAATCTATCTATCTATGCATCTTTGGTTTTATCTATCTATCTATCTATCTATCTATCTATCTATCTATCTATCTATCTATCTATCTAGCATTTGTCTTTATCTATCTATGCATCTTTTGGTTTTATCTATCTATCTATCTATCTATCTATCTATCTACCTATCTATCTATCTATCTTTTGTCTTTATTTATCTATCTATGCATCTT
This sequence comes from Acanthosepion pharaonis, assembly GCA_903632075.3. Lineage (NCBI taxonomy): Eukaryota > Metazoa > Mollusca > Cephalopoda > Sepiida > Sepiidae > Acanthosepion > Acanthosepion pharaonis. The sequence continues at coordinate 316,012 of CAHIKZ030004777.1, forward strand.
TTGGTTTTATCTATCTATCTATCTATCTATCTATCTATCTATCTATCTTTTGTCTTTATTTATCTATCTATGCATCTTTTGGTTTTATCTATCTATCTATCTATCTATCTATCTATCTATCTATCTATCTATCTATCTATCTTTTCTCGTTATTTATCTATCATTTGTCTTTATCTATATTTCTATGCATCTATTGGCTTTATCTATCTATCTATCTATCTGTCTATCTATCTTTTGTCTTCATCTATTTTTTGTCTTTATCTATCGATGTATCGTTTGTCTTTATCTATCTATCTATCTATCTATGAAGTCTATTAATATCTGTTATTCTAAGAAGGCAGCTAAATAACTTTACATTAATTGTCTATCTACACTGTGGATCAGATGGTTAGCGAACTGAAGGAAAGGTTACTTCTTGTTTGATTTCGATACTCCTTGAGTATCCACATTTAAATTTACTTACTATTAATGCCTTTAAATTTATTCCGATGAGCTTGGCAAATAACTATTTATATTAGCAATGTGTCTACCCACATTATTTCGTTTCTCGATAACTCGACATTTGTTTTGTATATTTTAAATAGAACAACCAATTTGGCGGTGTTACTACAGCAACTACAAGACATTCTTCTAGTGATCGTCATATCAATTGAACAAAGAGAGAAAATGGATTTTTTCGTCATTTTAATACAACAAAGCCGGGAGAGATAGAAACAGAGACAGACAGAAAGAGAGAGTGAGGGAGAAATAGATCTATAGAACGATGGAAAAAGAGAGAAATAAAGAGACAAGAAAAAAGGGAGAAACAGAGAGAGAGAGAACAAGAGAGAAAAGGGGAGAAATAGAAGAATAGAACGATGGAAACAGAGAGAAGTAAAGAGACAGAGAAAGGGGGGATAAACACAGAGAGAGAGAGAGAGTAAGAGAGAGAGGGGGACAAACAGAAGGATAGAACGATGGAATAAGAGAGAAATAAAGACAGAGAAAGGCAGGTGAAACACAGAGCGAGAGAGCGAGGGAGAGGGGGGAATAGAAGGATAGAACGATGGAAAGAGAGAGAAATAAAGAGATAGAGAAATAGGGGAGAAACAGAGAGAGAGAGAAAGAGAGAGGTGGGGAGAAATCGTTTTTATAACGTAATATTCATATCTACGGAAATATACAATCTTTATGCTTGAAACTAATAAATTCTACATTTTTTTCTCCTTTGAGTCGTCTCCAGACATTCACAGAAATATAATTATAGGGAAGTGTTTAAACAGAAGACAGTATGGCACAAAAATCCTAAGATGTATTTGAACGATTAAACATGCTTCCAAAAACTAAACAAAGTATGAAACATAAACATATTGTTAGAAAAACAAATCAAGGAGTTGCTGAACGACTATGTAATATAAATTCTCATAATACAACAGGGAATGCTGGACTATCTCCTCACCAACAAAGACAAGAGGCAATAGAAATATCGTTCTTCAAATGGATGTTGAGAATACCATAGACAGTATATCTGAGCAATGTAGAAGCTCTTAAAAATGGTAACTAGAACTTCACCTTTGCTTCAATTCTGGTGGTGACGACTGAAATGTCTAGAACGTATAATGAGGAAAGGTGACGAGGAGTCACTGAATATATTTATGGTAAGAGCGGAGGAGTTATATATCGAGTAAGCTACCCTGTGAAAAGGCATGGCAGAACATGGACTGGGAGAAACAGTAATAAGAAAAATATTGCTTAGAACGACAAAAGATAAGAAATTGTGGAGATCCTTATCGCTCACGTCTTGAAGGAACATAGTACAAAAATAATTATTGTATATTTCATTGATTGGCGTACCTCTTTTGTTTGTTAGCCTAACAAATTTTAGACCGCTCTAATCTCCTGCCATCTTTCGCAACGTGTAGTATGTAGTACTATTCATAGACTTAGTGTATATCGTGACTGGTTGTGCATACTGTTAGCTGCGTATTTTTTGGCGAGTTAGTCTTAATGTTTATAAGTCAAGGGCGAATCATTATCTTCTTTTTTTTTAATCGAGTACGCGCTAAGCAAGGCAATGAAGTCACTAAGTCACGATGGTTTATTGTGTGTGGAAGAATTAGAAATAGAATCATTACTAAAGAAGAGGAATCAGGAGGATTGACATTGCCTTTAAATTTTTGCAGTTTAAAGTTGGCTGTAAAGCGTGTTGCCTGAAGGGAATTCCACAAGCAAGAAGTGCGAGAAATTTAGAATTTACAGTTAGATCTAGCCAACAGATCTGTAAATTGATGAGATCTCGGCGCAAGTCTAATACTACGCTTAAATTTAAAAAAAGTTTACCTACCATAGCGAATAGCACATCCGAACAATTACAATGAGATTATTCAAGGCACGGGAAGTGAAGCAATCTTACGGCGTTGGGAAAGTGACTGAAGCCAAGATGTCAGATCAGGACCAATAATATTTCTGATTCTTCTTTGGATTTTATCAAGGAGCTCAAATGGCAGGGACACCGGACCATATGTGGCAGCAATATTTTAAGCATGGACGAATGGTAGCCTTATAGATATGTAAGATAGATTCTGTTGAGAAAAAAACTGTCTCACATGACACAGTGAACCAACTTTATTAGCTGACCAAGGAATGGTTTCAATATAGTTTTTCCACTTCATATCAACCGAGAACGTTAGACCGAAAAAGGTGCAACTAGTCACTATACGCATTCTTATAATATTCATTTCGTACTATCATTTCATTTATATCACACACCTTGTATCATTCCATAAGTTCTCGTTCTTTGTGGCTCCTACTGATATTTACTTTTTCACTATCCCTCACGCATTCATTTACACAAACACTATAAGTAGATTCCTCACTGTTTTGATTTTGTCTTCCTAAAGTCCTATTAGTGTCAAATTCGCTAAGCCCTGTTTCCATATTATGCGACGCGGACATTTCAACAGTTTATTTTTGGTTCTAAGTATAAATATGTTTCATAAGTTTCCTCGTTACTCGCATGTTCAGTCCATGGTATCCTCAACATCTTTCTACGATCAGCAAAGTTAAGCAACGTCGAGGCTCGCCAGTACGAAGATGGGTGACCACTAGGGAATACCAGGTTCAGTGAGCTTAGATGTGCTGAAGGCATAAAGGATATTGGCTCGCAATTGTTAATCGTAGAGCCGAGTTCTATTTCCAATCTGGGTACTTAGATTTATTTACGTGCAAATACGCTTACGAAAGGTATGGTTACACCTCTTATCCTCAAGGTATGATTAATTTAGTAGGACGTATATCCGTAAATCCTTATTATGTCAAAAAATATTACAATCTAAAATTATTTTCTGGCTTTAAATAACCTGCAAAATTTTTGAAAAGCTGTAAATACAAATCAATAAATCAGTCTGTGTCCTTTTGAAGGGCCATATTTCTGTTGGTTCAAGTCTTTTCTTTATCTGTGAGGAGACTCTCCAGTATTCATTGCGATATAGGATAACCAATATTGCATTACCGTTTAGTATACGTTTTTTTTCTTTTAGTCAAACTACATAAACGACATCTGGCAGCAAGCCCTCAAATTGGGAGAGTGGAGGTTTTGAGGAGTGTGGAACCACTTAATTGCTGATGTTCCCAGGTCCAGATTGACCCGTGGCGGTATCAGCTGTCAGGGTCTAAGGTATAGGAGAATAATGAACTCCCGCCAAAAACAAAACACAATGAAAGTATAGAAATACATATTTACAGTAAAATCACCAACAATACACAGTTAAAGCAAAATAACCAGCAATACATTTTATAATAGAAATACCATTACCACATTTTATAGTAAAATGACCAACATTACATTATTTTTGTAGATGAAGGCATACAATTGTGCTAAAAATATGTAGTTGAAGGCATAAATTGAGTTCAAAATATTTAGATTTCGGCATTGAATAACCCATAGGGGTTGATATACCCCTAAACAAAATCAAACACACAAACTCTTTTTATTTGTTTAAAACAAATTATTTGTGTTTTCTAATACTTTGCTTGGCTTTTGGAAGGCAACTTTCGTTATTCCAAAAATCTTTCGTATCTCAGTATCGCACTTTTCGTCTTCTGTTAAATCTCTTCCCAGATATTTTACTGTTTCTTAATACTTTGCTTAGCTTTCGGAAGGCATCTTTCGCTATTCCAATGCGTCTTCAGATTTCAGTGTCGTACTTTCCGTTCGCTGTTAAAACACTTCCCAGGTATTTTATTGTTTCTTAATACTTTGCTTAGCTTTTGGAAGGCATCTTTCGCTATCCCAATGCTCCTTCGTATTTCAGTGTCGAACCATCCTTCCTCTGTTAAAACACTTCCCAGGTATTTTACTGTTTCTTAATACTTTGCTTAGCTTTTGGAAGCCATCTTTCGCTATTCCAATGCGCCTTCAGATTTCAATGTCGCACTTTCCATCCTCTGTTAAAACACTTCCCAGATATTTTACTGTTTCTTAATACTTTGCTTAGTTATTAGAAGGCATATTTCACCATTGCAATGCTCCTTCCTATTTCAGTGCAGTACCGCACTTCCCGTCCTCTGTTAAAACACTTCCCAGGTATTTTACTGTTTCTTAATCCTTTGCTTAGCTTTTTGGAAAGCATCTTTCGCTATTCCAATGCTTTTTCGTATTTCAATGTCGCACTTTCCGTCCTCTGTTAAAACACTTCAAAGGTATTTTACTGTTTCTTTATACTTTGCTTAGCTTTTGGAAGACATCTTTCTCTATTCAAGGCTCCTTCGTATTTCCTTGACGTACTTTCTGTCTTCTGTTAAAACATTTCCCAGATACTTTACTGTTTCTTAATCCTTTCCTTAGTTTCTTGAAGACATCTTTCGCTATCCCAATATGCACTCAGATTTCTGTTTCACATATTCTGTATTTCAGTTCTCGTACTTGCGTGGTTTTGTAATTTTTGATTCATAATTTGTAACTTGAGCTGCTTCTCTTGCTGATAACCATACATTCTATCTTCTTACAAGTGAAGTTTAGTCGTTTCTTCTTTGGCACATTCTTTAGAATTTTATACAGTTTCCTTTCTGAGTCTACCATCTGTGTCATCTGCATACCTTCGATTAAGATTGCGGCCGCCAGTAATAAATCCTGGTAGACCTTCTAGTCCTCTCCTGATCGGCTACCTGTAAAAAATAAATGTCTTTTGAGAAGATCGACCCTTATAAGACCGCCTTGTGTTGCGCTCGAACATTGTGTTGCTGAACTTATGAAAGAAAAGTAGTGTAATTCATAAATTCTGTAGTCTTTTTGCTATCACTCGGCGGAAAGAGAGTCCCTGTGGATCTTTTTCATGAGCGAGAATTGTTGGGATGTCTCCAAGACAGATGTCAAGTGTATCTTCGTTTGAAAGATTTAAGAATAAGTCAGACAAGTTCATTTTTAGGAGTCACGTATAGGAACGCCATCAATCCGAGACCGTCTGAGATGAATGAAGGTATTTCTAACTGGGCCGCAGATGCAAGGTCATGCGCTGTTTTTTATTGAAAGCTGTCAACATAGTGTACATTTGGCTATGTTACACGTGCCTGATAGGCTCTTATCAGACTGGTTGTCTTGGTAAATATATATATATATATATATATATATATATAGAGAGAGAGAGAGAGAGAGAGAGAGTGTGTCATCCACAGACAGACTGTTTCGCTGTATCACAGCTCATCAGTGTGACTAGACGTCCGGTTGCCTCTAGCTAGAATCGAAACCAGACTGAATTGGCGTCAGTCGGGGATTCTACCACTAAGCCGTTGGCACACGACAGGGATGAAAGTGAATTTAAGCGTATTCATTTTTAGATAAACACAGAGTTACTGAGAGAACTTGATTCGACTTACCGAAGAGTCTTACATTATTAGCCGTAATAGTCACTGTTTACAAACCCAGACTTTCTCACCAGAGAGCTCAACTGAGCTCAACTGAAATAAATTTTTCAGGAGCATATATATTGTCATCCACACACACACACACATATATATATACATTTATATATAGGGCTTTGTATATTTGTAGACGTACGTCACTATGTTGAATAATAGTAATACTAACAATAATTAAGCCGTATTAAATTGAGCGGAGTGATGGCTATCTATATCTTTGTATATTTCTACTGCGGAGTCAGTTTTTTGGCCTAATGCATTCTGACTGAATTATGATATTAATGTCATATGATAAGTAAAATTATCATGTCTTATTATGTATAAGTGAGTTTCTGAAGTACAATTATATCCTTCGCTATAGATCCCCGCTCAGAGAGACGAGTTCGAATTCCAGTCGTGTTTATTACATTCACTTACATGATAATACTCTTGAGAAACGTATGGATTCACCGCTCTTCCCCAACAACTATCAGTAAACAGTAAGACAGACTGAGTCCTATAGCCTTGGTTGGTGACTTATCTAGGAGAAGGAAAACTCTGGATTCAGACCAGCCTGGCGAAGATTGCGCTGTCAGTCTATCTTGCACACAGAACACGCCAGCTACTCTGCCTGCAGGACATGGGTTTCCCCTAAGATCCTAATGTATTACGGGTCTCATGTTGGCGTCTATGGAATAAGATTTAGAGATAAAATTATACTTCAACCTCGCATATAAGATGCGCAACGAATTCTTAAGTCATTGTATTTGGAAAAAAGTTGCGTTTTATATGTCCACAATGAATACTGAAAAGAGGAAAATGTGCAGGAAAAACAAAATATATGACAACATTTGCTCGAACCCGGAAATACATTGGAAACCTTAAAAATATCATTTAGATATCAAAAAGTATGCCGTGTTATTATTGTTTATAAAATAAAAAATGTGGTTCTTCCCTCGACAATAACTTTCACTTCTTCTTCTACTGTTTCTATAGTTTCTCATATGCACAAGTTTTAGAAAAGTTTTGCTCAGAGCGACAGCAAACGACAACGTCTATGTGACACTAGAAATCTAATGTTATTTTTTTCAGTTTTCCTTGAAGCTTCTTTTTATAGAAATTCCTGAAGATTCTTTTTATAGAAATTACGAACTCTGTAGTTTGCTTTCAGTTAAAAAAAAAATGCTAGAAATAGAAAATTAAAACAAACAAGACCAAATAAAAGATGGTGGCTGCTTTCGTCTCTAATTGAAAAAAGAAAGTTAGTCAAACAATTCTTTACTGTTTGGCGCAAAATGATTTTTATCTTCAACGCGTAACGATATAAGCTGGAGTCAAAACAGAACACTTTCCGAATGTATACATCTAAATCGTCGAGAGTAAATAAAATTTTGTCAAAATGAAATAAAGAAGCGTTAAAAATATGCATAAGAAACAGCTTTAGGAAAATACACACCTATATATTGAAATTCATACAAACTTTACGTGAAAGGAAGAGAGGAATGCTATGAGAATTTTCAATTAAAGTTCATAATATATATATATATATATATATATATATATATATATATATATATATATATATACGCAAACCTACCTAAACGGATCTTTAGGGTAAAACTGGCTAGTTTTACACTGAATACCAGTTTAGGTGAAACCTAGGTAGGTTTGCCTGGCTGCTTAAGTTTATTTTAGTTTTTGTTCTACTTAGTGTATTGAGCATTTTACGTTTAGTCTTTTACTCGTTTTTGTTTTTTTTTCCCCCTAGGACTTTTGGCCGTAAGCATTTGACGAGAGGATTCGTACATTGTTATGTCCTTGGTTCTTTCTTTTTTATATTTCGAATTTTTTCCTCGGACACCAATTTTTATATTACAAGTTGAACTAAACGATGTTTTTCAAACATATATATATTATATATATATATATATATATATATATATATATATATATATATATATATATATAATTTTATTCGGACTATTGTTCTCATCTTTTTCGTTATATTTATCACAACGTTTCGGTCGTTGTACGCTCCGGCCTTCTTCAGGTGGTTGGAATGCCGAACTGAACCCTTTAATTCGCTCACTGGGGTAGACTATTCTAGTTCTACGTGCCATATATATATATATATATATATATATATATATATATATATAATCGCGCTACTTACTGGAAAGCTCTCAATATCAGTGATAGAGCTAACATATTTAGTCGGATTCATGTCAGTTTATGACCCTGGGTTTCACGCTATTCCGATCGTCAAACAAACTATGCGATCGCAAAGGCCTGCCACCCACGGTCACAAAGTTACATCAATCGAACTATATATATATAGCCTTGGATGGCATCTGGTCTAAGAGATTGACAACTCTGAATTCAAAAGCTGCGGAGGGTCGTTTGGGGACCTTGTCGCACGAAGTGAAGCTGGTCTCTGTATTTGGCCCTTCAGAAAGTGTGGATGGTTCTGCACATGTTAACTGGTGTAACTTTTACCTGCAGACAAAACATCCCCAAAACGACATACAGAAAAGCATTAATTATAGATAGAAATGCGCAGACGTACACGAAGGGATACATAGTATCAATTGGATCACGCACAGATAAACTAGATTTATGATATACAGACACACTAATTAATTATACACAAGAACGCTGCTTGAAAGGACAGACTCACGTGAGGTCTCCTTAATCAATGAAAGACAAACAAAACAAAAATAAAAACTTAAATACTAGAGTTTTCTTTTCTCCATCATATTTCATTTTTAGATGAAGTTTTAATAATAAAAAAAGATCTTAAATTTATAAAGGTTTCTTATTTGTTCCTTATGCTATCATCCTGCATACATATATACACACACACATATGGAAATATATACATACACATATACATACATACACGTACACACACTTCCGCATGTGAGTGTGTGCGTATGTATGTGATTGGTTCGACAACTGTATCTGGCAATTATTTGTGCATGTTGTGTGTTTTTGTGTGTGGGGTTATAATCTATTTAATGCTGGTTTAAATTTGCTTATAAAGTTTGTTCCTTTTATTTTTAGGTAGGAATAATTGTCTGTTTGGTATATTGGCATAATTTTAAATCACCCTCGTTTAATTTATAGATGTGTTGTGATACAAAGCACGAATATATATACACATATTGGCAAAAATAGAAAAAAACAACATAGTAAGTGTTGGGTTATATATATATATATATATATATATATATATATATATATATATATAAAGAAAATTAATTCATTTAAATAATATGTGAAAATATCCACCTTTGTCTGAAGAAGGTCGCGGGACCTGAAACTCGTGTTGCAACATTATGAAAAATAAGGCATAATATATATTTCAACAAAACAACCAAAAATGTTGGCGATTTCTCTTTTCTTTTTAAAATATACACTTTTCTCTGGTTGGAACAACTATAACCTCTTTCTCTCTCTCTCTCTCTCTCTCTCTCTCTCTCTCTCTATATATATATATATATATATATATATATATATATATATATATATATAACATGAAGAAAAAAATTTAAGACTTAATTTAATTTTATCTATTGAAATAAATTTATTACCGAGTTCCTCGATGATGTGTTAAGTTTTGTCCTTTGATTTATATCACATTACACTGTATATAAATACACTGAGCACTCTTCATTGATCTATTATTTTAACATTTTATATTAAAAAAAGACCTACCTTACGGATTTGATATATATATATATATATATATATATATATATATATATATATATATATATATATATATATACAAATATAGGTAACTTTTCTCGTTTCGAAAAACCTTCGAATTTTGATTTGCCAATAATCAAATCAATCTCGAGGAAAAAAGGTTTTAAAAAAAGAAAGAGCTACAAACATGAAAGTCTGTCGAAAAAAATCGCACAGATACAGGTTTGAACCCCAAAGAAAAAACCCCGACACGAGTAAACAACTAACTAAAAGAGCTCAATACAACCGTAGAGCAGACCTATTATATATATATATATATATATATATATATATATATATATATATATATATATATATATATATAAACCTAGTGAGCCAGACAAAGCTACCCAGCTTTCCTTGCCGATCCGCTTAGGTGAAACCTGGGTAAGTTCGTTTGGCTCACTAGGTTTATTTATCTATCTATCTATCTATCTATCTATCTATCTATCTCTCTCTCTCTCTCTCTCTCTCTCTATATATATATATATATATATATATATATATATATATATATATATATATCGTTACTCTAGTGGTAGTGTCTTGGGGCATATATATATATATATATATATATATATATATATATATATATATATATATATATATATATATATATATATATATACTACTGGTATTATGTAACACAGTACAATTTGCCGCTTGAGTGTGCCATCGGAAAATAAGCCAGTTCTCCTAAAAAAATTCTTATGGTAAGGAAGGTGTCTAGGGGGGTCGACAGCCTTTAGGATATGTCAATAGGCGGAGGAATATTGTGGACACAATGGCTATCTACCACAACAGGGTAAACTGGGCTCCATGGCTGGATATATAGTCAGTGTGACGATGACACTGTATCGTTGGGATAGGGCTTTCAAACTGAAGTCAACGCCGGCACGGAGGGTTCTCCGGCGATGTAATGAAGGTTCGTGTGTCCGTGGCCAAAGGGGACATTCAAGTTGGATGAAATCGGCTGTGGTTAACCTGGAGATGGATGGTTTCCACCACGTCTTGTTGATCAGGACACGCTGCGCTTGAATGAAAATCTCTCCGTATTTCATTTCAGATACCGTAAACTGAGGCGTTCAAATCGAGTTTTCTAGCCTAAAAATATTTCCAAAGTTAGAAGTCAATTTATATGGCGGGTATAAAATATAAACATTTACCATCGTGTTGTAAGTGGGTATTTGGGACCTCACTCCTCACGGTTATGTACACCTCTTACCTTATCTCTAGCAGGCTGACACAAATATATACCACTAAAACCTCTGTTCTGTGAGCATAATCGGTATATGCACACATAAATTAATATAAAATAATAAAATAGTAACACAAATTCAGTATTCTATTAACGTTACAATATACATTGTGTCCAACATCTGATAACACTAAGTGCTGGCATCAGTAGTTGCTTGTTAACATCGCTGATGCAAATGTCGAATGAGTGAAACTGATTTTTTAAGGCAGTTCACCCCAAGCAAGGCGAGAGTGCCACTAGCACGCAAGGGGTTACAGAGGATTGAGAACAAGAGTAAACAGGCTTGTTTGAGGAAAGGATACAGAGAAGGACGGGGAACAAGATCAAGGTATCAGATGTCGAACGATATTACACTTTAATATTTGAAGATTATAGTCATCGTGGAAGCAAATAATGCGAAGGAAGTTCCATAGATGGGAAGTGCGGGAGAAAAATCTGTTTGAGTAGAAGAGACGGTTAGATTTAACCGTTTTGACAGTGAAAGGGTGGGGCTGAGATGCCAGCCTGGTAGCTTGTTTAAATTCATGTAGTCCGGGAAACCAGCGAAAGTAGCTCGTCGAAACATTTGCCGTGAAAATACTTGTAGAATAGACAAAGGGAGGCCACGGTACGTCTGTGGGATAGCGATTGTAGACTAGATGCCAGATCAGGACCTATCATCTTGCATGTTAGTCTCTGGATTTTGTCGAGGTCCTCGAGGCGTACAGTGGGAGCACTAGACCATATATGACTGCAATATTCCATGCTAGGACGGATGGTTGATCTGTATAGATTTGAAGGATAAACTCAGACAAAAAAAAAATCTTTCTGGCTCGAGACAGAAAGCCAACTATCCTTGAGGTAGATGAAGTAGCAGTACTATAAAAAAAACTCCCTGGTATGATGTGTAATCTATGATAATAATATTTTATAGGAGTTGATGTTGAGTTTAATGTATATATTAGTAGATCTGATGAATTTTAAATATTCGCTGTTATACCGATAGAATTTACGGTAACTAACAATGTGTGTCGTAGGTTGTTTGTTATAGACGCACATAGATAATATTACGGTTAGCGTCTCAATATACAGGTAAGTGGTGTGACCTTATGTAGTTTTGGTCAGGTTATCGTATACACTTGCCTACCTTAATTTACCAATAAGGCCTAAGTTTTGGGCCACAGGAATCCTATCGTACGCTTCGGGGTCGGCCTCTACGGTATGTACAGGCTTAACTTAATTTTGAGCTAAAATTCTTGAGGTTGATTAGTACGCCAAGTCGACTTGTACGCCGAAATTTATGGTATGTGGGGAAAATGTCAGGTGGTCAGCTGCGCTGTGACTCTAAGATTATATGATCTGTCCAGAGACAGATATGGAGGTCCCAAATACCCAAATATGGAGATATGAGGTCCCAAATACCCACTTACAACACGATGGTAAATGTTTATATTTTATACCCGCCATATAAATTGACTTCTAACTTTGGAAATATTTTTAGGCTAGAAAACTCGACTTGAACGCCTCAGTTTACGGTATCTGAAATGAAATACGGAGATTTTCATTCAAGCGTAGCGTGTCCTGATCAACAAGACGTGGTAAGGTTAACCACAGCCGATTTCATCCAACTTGAATGTCCCCTTTACCACGGACACAGAACCTTCATGATGAGAACCCTCCGTGCCGGCGTTGATAATGATATGGAGGAGGAGGAGGAGGAGAAGGAGGGGAATGTAGAGATATGTATAGAGCGTGGGGCAGGTAGATGAGAAAAAAATTGTAAATAAAAAACGCAAAAATAGTTCTAGAGAAAAAGAAAACTATATGTTCAAAATAAATTGTACATATGTTTCAGTTATAGATTTAAAAAAAAAAAAAATTAGCAAAAACCTTCTTCAATTAGACCGTCCTCAATTGATTCAGGAATAGCATGGATTTAGCTTCAGAAACGAGTGCAGGCCTGGATCAGGTGGTACTTGTTCATATTAGCCTACATGTCAATCTCCGAAAAGTCGTTACTATACTGTCCTTGTACTTCTCGACGATGATAGCACAAAGAAGTCGTGGGTTTCTTTGTTTGGTTGATTTTGTTTTGCGGCATATCAACCTCTTTGTGTCATTCAATGCCGAAATTTAAATATTTTGAACGTAGTGCTATGCTTTGAACTACCTATATTTGTACACAATTTTATACATTTCGAGTAATGTTACGTTTAGTTATATAGTTCATAAAATGTATTATTGGTAATTTTATTATGAAAATGTATTTTTATATTTTTTACTGTTGCATTGTCATCTAACTATGAAAAACACACCCTTGTGAAAATTATTAGCCAACAAAACGAATAATTCCGTTATTATTACATTATTTTTCGTATTTTTCCAATGAAACATGATCCATGTACACATGTTAGTACTTCCTATGTCCATTCCACGAAGTCGTTCCTTGCAGATTGACCACCGATTTTTGATTGGAGTTAAATCAGGAGAGATTCCAGGTCAGTCTATAGTACTTTGATTTGCTCACTGGTAAGGCTTGTCAGTGTGTTTGTGGAGTGTTACAATTTTTGTATGCTTCCTTGGAGTAACATCCATCGCCGGCAATGGCCATAGGACAACTAATCAACGGTCGAGACAATAGAGTCTGGCCATTATAAAAATCTGATGCAATCACGCATGACACAATATTTTTAACGGCTAAACAAATTTCATCATACAGGTTGAAAATAGATTTATATTACTGCACACCACTGCAAATGATATAATCAGAGGAAAAAAAATAGAAATCGATTACACCCTGTCACTCTAATGGGTCTAAAACGTACCGTATGGTGAAAGAAAGGAAACTAAAGTAGCTGTTTCAGTTAATTTGCACAAGGGTGTATATTGTTAGTCATTTTATTATAATGCTGAACTGTTGATTTTTTTTTTGAGTTCACTATTTAGTTAAGAATTAAGTCCATGAGACGCAAATCGGAAGTACTAGGAAGTGACAAATTGGAAATGTTATACGTCACCTGAAAAAACAAAAAACAAAAAAAAAAAACAAAAAAAAACAAAAGGTTTACGCTTTCGGAATAACGTCTTTGAGCAGTAACTACTATAATGTAAGCTACTATTAAAATAGGAAATAAATGCCTACGAATAATTTTTCCACTGTTAATTTTATTCGTCTTATTTTAGTAAGTTTTATTTATATCAAAATATACTTTCTTTTATGGTCCGTGTACCTTCAGGAAGTAGGCAATAATGACGCTCCAAAATTTCCTATCCTTCGTAGCTCTTAGATATAAGTAAATTATTATCATCTTTCCTAATCACCATTGTCATGAATTCACATAAGCTCGTCCCTTCCCCACTGTTGTTTTTGTCTAAAATACGCCATGTGTCAAATTCTCAAAGACCTCCTTCCTTACCTGTCTCAGAAATTTCAGCTGTCTGTTTCTAATTCTGCGTGTCCGTTTTTTTTCTATTTTTTTCTTTAAATCTTCATTGTTATTTACAGGCTCGCTCCATGGCATTCTCAGCATCCTTCTGTAAAAACACATTTCTTTTGTCTTTAGTATTCTCTTCATCTCTGAAGTAATTGTCCATCATTCACTGCCATATAGAAGGATTGATGATACATTAGATTTCAGTACTATTTCATAGATTTTTTTAATTTTCCTGTTTCTTAATAATTTGCTTAGTTTTTAGAAAACATATTTCGCTATTTCAACTCGTGCTCGGAGTTCGGATGTCCACTGATGCTTAACCCTTGTAAAATTAAAGTAAATGCAAACATAAAATAATTTGCAATTATGATAACATTTCTTCTCTCTGTATAATTAAGAATCGTGCATATATATATATATATATATATATGAACGAACTGGGCCCCGTAATTAACTTAGAACAAAAGACGTACTATGGAAGGTTTCCTCTCTTCGTTCAGCCTGAATGTATCTATATTATGTTACCGTCTGTAAACGGATTTTTAACACTACTCTAGAGTCAGAGTTTTGTTTAGGTATGTCCGTGAGATCACTGGAAAATGAGCATAGCATGATAAAAACGGCCTTATGCTTGACGATAGCAAAACTTTATCGCCAAAATGTTTATGTTACTATTAAGAAGAAAGAACAAAGTAATTTTTAATTACTTGTAAAAAAAATTTTTGTCTTTATAAGAACATTCTAACTTTTGATTGAAAAACCCTTTTTCTCTTCAGCGAACTACTAGTAAATAACATGGCGAATTTTTTGTGCATTTTTTTTTTAATGACAGACATTAATTTTGAAAATCTTGCAAAAATAGAAATAATCGTCAGATTTTAATGAAACTTTCAGAAACTATTCAGGAATGATGGAAATTATTATACATATGTTATTTTTTTAAATCATGGTAAAAATATATATATATTATATACATATTACCCCCACCCCCATAAATAATTAATGAAAACTATACAAATTCAATGTCGAAGCGCGCAAGTCATTATATTAGTTAAAAACACAAGGCTTTGAGGAAAGCAAATGATGTTTTGTTTTTTTAGATATCGGACCTCATCTACCTAAAATCAGCTCTGAATTGTAACATACAAAACTCAATAAAACAAAGATATTATTTAATTTCAAATGCTTTTAGTTGCTTTTATTTGTTTTCATGAATATGCATAATATTTTCTGAAGGCAAAAAACGTTTTCGATGAAAAATGAATTTTTAAAAGAATTAATTGTTATTTCTTAAATTATTTTATTATTTTTACATTAAAATTGTTAAATATTGTAAAATTAGTGGAAATGGCGAATCCTTTACTTAATTATTTTATTAAGTAGATGTATCTGTACTGATTATAAATTGCACAAGATTTTTACAATCAATGAGCCTCCAGTTAGAAAAATCTTACAGTACCTTGCCATTTGTATAAAAAAACAAAAACAAACAAGCTATAATTCAAATGTACGGGAGCCCAGAAAAAACATATTACAATAAAACATCACAGGATTTGATATAATTTGTAATATAATTTGGGCGAATCACAAAAGTTTTATGAAAGTCTGATACCAGTTGCATTGAATTTCTAAACCTCTGTTCTTACTTGGCTATGAAAAATAAAATAAAAATTGTATATGATTATGTATCTATTAAAAAATGCCTTTTCAATATTGTCATATAACTTAAGATTAAAAAATTAACAAAAGAGCAAAAATTTATAGTATTTCGACTTATAAGGTTACCTACAATGTATTATGAAATTTATATGATCTTAGTTTTATATTATCTCAGTTACGTCATTTTTTCATAAATGAAATAAGAAAATTAATAACAAAATGAGTGGAAATCCAAATAATAACGTAAAATGTAATAAATGCACACAAAATATACACCACTGATAATATTTCATAAGAAAGGTAACTAATTAATTAGGTACTTTTCTTATGAAATTTTATCATACTCTTCATGTCTTATTTAATTTTTTTTATAGTATTATATTTTTTCATAACTTATCGTAAACATAAAGGTGAAAGCTAAGTACCAAAAAACAAACAAACAAAAAAAACAAAAACAAATAAAAAACCAAAAACAAAAAAGGTTAGAGCGCTGATAATTTTCCTTAAAAATAACGAGGTAAATAAGTTGGTTCACTTAAAGCTAAACTATGTAACTTTTGACCTTCCGTACGGTACATTTTCCTCACGTAAAATGTCTGTGCGTGGTGAGATCATCATATGTTACTTGTCAATCAACACCGTTGTTAAGACCGGCTTTCTCTTATTTTAAAGTGCACTTTTTCAGCGCAGAAAGCAAGTAATGTTTGTTTCAAAATATATTAAAAAAACTTTATATTTTCTAATGTTCTTAAATTATATTTTGAAAAAATTATAATTGATTTTTAAAATAATTTTAAGCGGAGACTTTCAATTTTGCAAACAAAAGTGAAAAAAATGGCTGATGAATGATTTTCTGTCATATTTGCTGATTCCAAAAACCCACAACATTTTTAATGAAAATTTTGTACGTTCTAGGAATGATTACAAAATGTACTTTGATCTTTCCTCTTGATAATAACATAAACATTTAGGCAGTAAAAAATATTTTCATCAAGTTTAAGGACTTTTTATTCATGCTATGCTATTTTTTTTATCGATCTCATGGAGATAGCTAGTTTTGTGCATTAATATGAACTAAAATTAGTTTAGTTTCGAGATACTGAGTAGACAGTGAGGATCGAACTCACTACAGAAGACTAACAGTGATAAGCAAGCTGGACTGGTAATCAGCGCGGCGCCAAACTTTATCTAATAATGGTAGTTTTGTCTGGCAGTAGATGATAGTCGAACGTATAGAAACAGTGAATTGGTTAGCGAGGCCAGTTTGATTTCTTATTGCTTGTCAGATAACGTCTGTCAGGCAACGTGCGTCATTGAAATTATTATTTATTTATGTCAAAATCTTCGGTAAGTAGCTATTACTAAACAATTCATTAGGGTTGGGTTGGTTAATTTAATGATACATCAACCATTGCTGGCTTATTTACTGACAAATATATGTATCATCATTATCATTATCACAAGTCACACGATTGGATTAACAACAGACATATGCGCATGCGTGTGCCAGCGTCTTACATCTGCAGGAGCCGAAGGTAGCATGTCGTAAGTTCTGCCGCTAGGGTTATTCTTAAATTTGTAATAAATGTTAGAGAGAAAAACTTGAAGCTGATCCAACAGGGAACATGAACAAGTTCTACTAAAATTTCCACTATAATCCAACAAGTTTTAATATTCCCTCTGGATTTGGGATCTAATATTCCTATTGTTATTGCATGCTATATTTACTGTATTTATATTAATCTGTGTCTACAGAAATGGTTAGCTTAGTTTCTCTCTAATTTCTGTCCGTTAATATTGGCATTCCGATTGATTCCTTGTAAGGTCTGCTAGCATAAAAATACCCTCAAGGAAACTATCTGGCAGCATGTGGTCACCTAGGAGATAGCGATCTAAAAAGTCTCAAGTGTGTTCAAGATACGGGAACCTTTTTAAATCGATGCTTTTTATCGAACCTAAAGATTGTGTAGAAATGAAAATCAGGGTGCGGTAGAAATACCTTCCACATATACCTCCCAGAAATAAATCATACGTAATGATAAGGCGTAAGCGGCAATGGTATCTTCATTTAGTTGGTGCCTTACCATTATGTGGGAGATATTTTTGGGAAGTATATGTGGAGGTTATAACTGCTGCAACCTGGATTAAGAGAAGCGCTATTGTAGGGGAAATTATGTCAATATTTCTTTGTACTTTGGGTCATAAAAAAAAGCAATAAAATGTAAATTTGAAAAGTTAGCGATATTAAAAAGAAACAAAAAGCTATCCTTTTTGTTCTTATAAAGTTATGAAAAACGTCTTGGAAGAAAAAAAAACAATCTCTGATCAGAATTATATTTCATCATATGGATTAGAAAAGCGAGAAATCCCCCACCAAAAAGAAAATCTTTCACATATGTAGAGAAAAGAGTGAATTATTTATAGTCAAGACAAAGATATGATAATAGAACAATTACAGTAATCATTATCTACAAAATTCTTGTAAGAAAAATGGCAAGATTATTTTTAAAAAAATCTTAGTCCTTGTTATATACCGTAACTATGAACACTAATGGGTCGTGAGCCAATCCTCATAAATACGTTGGACTCTAGTGAAAGTGGGGGTAACATGCTATCTAAATAGTTCACCACTAGCAGTGGTTTACCTACTTCACGCCGCTGGCGAGTATTGTATTTTGTTGATGTTATAAAGATTACCATTTCATTTCCAATCTCTATTTTAGTTATTCCTCATTCAGTAACCCTCTCTAGGCTATAACAATATTCATCTTAGTAACCTATGAACACTAATGTGTCGTGACCCAATCCTCATAAATACGTTGGGCACTATTGTAAGTGGGGATAATATGTTAAGTAATCTACCACTAGCAGTGGTTTACCCAATTCACGCCGCTGGCGCGTTTTTTTTTTTTTTTTTTTTGATGTTATAAAGATTGCCGTTTCATTTCCAACCTTCGTTTTGGTTATTCGTCATTCAATAACCTTTCCTAGATTAAAACAAATTATCTTTATTATTATTATTATTATTATTATATACTGTACGTATGAACACTAATAGGTATGTCCTAATCCTCATAAATGCTTTCGACACTGTTGTAAGTGGTGGGGTAATATGCTGTCTATGTAGTCCACCACTAGCAGTGGTTCACCTACTTCACGCCGCTGGCGAGTATTGTATTTTGCTGATGTTCTAAAGATTACTATTTAATTTCCAACCTCCGTTTTGGTTATTCCTTATTCAGTAACCTTTTCTAGGTTATAACAATTCCTCGCTCGAAAACTAAATTTTATCCTGAAATTACATTTATTCGGAGGGTTCTGAGTGGGAATATTTACAATTTAGATATTTCGGAATACAACATTAGAAAAGAAAACTGCGACAATTTCTTTAGCTTAGCCTGATTTGTCCCAAGAAATATCCGTCTTTACTGTTCATTTGAGAGGTGAGTGCCAGATTTTCTAAACACATTTCAATTGGTGTAAGATGTCATTTTTCCACCAATCCATATGTTGTTCTTGGTGCCTGAGACAAATCCGGAAGGATGTTCTGCAGACTCATCATATTAGTTGAGTAATTTACGAATTCAGATATCAGTACAAAGCTAACTATATAGGTGGAATTGGTCAAATGTTAAAAGGACGGATCAAGCTACACCTGATAACCAGTATTTTCAATCGAAAGGGGAACAATTTACATAGGTACATTAATGTCTCAGGTTTCCAATGATCTGATTAAAAACAAACGTATAGCCCGGACATGATTTTAGTGCTAAGTAAGACTAATACCGTTACCGCATGAAAGTTTTGGTATCACTGTACATTAAGGCCTAACAGCCATCCCTCTATAAGCCGAAAGAATGGGTGGTGAGATTGAAGGCAATTAGTTTTAATGTTACTTGTTTGCATATAACACTAGTTTGGGATTTTATATACTTTTATGTATTAATCCGGGATATTTTATTAATTAAACGCTAATTTAATGGATACACATATATGAATAGACGTTCATTTTTTTTTTATTAAACAGTACATTTAATTTTCGTCTACCGGCCTGAAAATTCGAGAAATGTTAGAGGAAAGTATGCGTTCTCCGGCAGGATTCGAACCTGTGTTTCTCTAAGGGACACCGTTATCTTACAAATCTAGGAATCTAAATATTTGGAGAGCTTTTAACATATGCCAGAACATATAACACAGAAATCGGCAGACATATTTGAATAATGAAAGAAGGTAAAAATAGTTTCATTAGAAGCAAAGGAAGGAATACTGGAGTTATATGTCATATCAACTCTACTATACGACAATGAATGGTGGAAAATCTCGTCATATATAAAGAGGGTAGGTAAGGCAACAGAGATGTGCTTCTACCGAAGGATGCCGACAATACCATGGAGGGAACATTGAATCAGTGAGGAAGATTCAAGGGTAATTGTAGCAAAAATGTGTACTCAGAATCGTATTTGAAGAAGAAAGAGGGCTTGGAGACTTTTTCATTCACAGGACGTATTGAATGCAGTGTAGGGCCTGAGAGAAACAACGATTAGCCTAACAAGCATCTGTATATGGATGGCAGGACTTGAGGCTGGCGAGAATACCATGGAGGAAACATGTGAGCGATGAAAGAGTCTTAAGGAAAATGGAAACAAAAAGGACACCTAGAATTAGAAAGACATAATTGCAATTTCTAGGACATATAATGAGGATTGGAGAATCTGATATACAGAAGATGTATTGAAGGCAAGACGGTCAAACGAAATCGTCGAATAACCTACTTATCAAACTTGTGTAAATGAATGGTACAACAGGGACTGGATAGGGTAGAAGGGGACAAATTTCAAAGGATAAGAAATTGTGGAGAACCGTTATCGCCCACGTCCAGGGGAAGAAAAGAGGAATAAGAAAATGAATTTTTAAAGGAAAAAAATTAAGAACTTTCCAATAATGTTCATCCTATACAAGGTCCAAGAGCTACTTGGGGTAGACGGTTACAGAGTAAGAGGTACGAAGCACCGTTTGTTGGGATATGTGGGGAAGTGTTTTCCCTCTAATGAGTCTATTATGGACTCTTCCACTTACTGTAAACTAGTAGGAGAAGTAAGCCTCGACGGAACGGTCATATAGACAGTTTTACTTAGTTTGTTCGCAGCTCCTCTCGAACTCTTTGCTTTTGTCAGAGAGGAACCTGTATGAGGCTGTACTAAAGGGCAGAGTTTCGTCCGGGGAGGTAGACAGACCTGGGCCCGTTTATGCAGGTTCCACAGGGATTTTTAGGCCGACCCTACGACATCGGATGATTCACGTTAAACTCGGTCTTGTGCCACATATATCCATCCTGGGGGGAGCTGCTAAATATAACGGTAATATAGTTTGAACTCTGGTCAACCGACACACACTTCCAAGTCGTGTAACATTCTTCTGTTGC
This sequence comes from Acanthosepion pharaonis, assembly GCA_903632075.3. Taxonomy (NCBI): domain Eukaryota; kingdom Metazoa; phylum Mollusca; class Cephalopoda; order Sepiida; family Sepiidae; genus Acanthosepion; species Acanthosepion pharaonis. Next base: position 337,388 of record CAHIKZ030004777.1, read on the forward strand.
TGTTTATTATACTATTTATCTGCAACCTCTTGTTTTGTTATTCCTTAACCAATTACTTGGCCACAACAGGAAGATAACGATTAACCCTAGACTTGACCAGCTTAAGATTTTAGAGATAGGGGAAGCAACTTCTTAGGAGTCGGTTCTACAAAATATTCGCTCCTGGGATGAAACTGTTGGAGTAGAACTTACGTCCCACCACGGAATACGAAGAGAATAGGGGTGAATCGGTTCAAGGTTTGTAGCTTAGCAAGTCTTATCTGTAAAGTTGAACTAATGAATGTAGTTCTTTTAAGCACTTTCCATGGAAATAGCGATAGAATAGCCAGAGACTTGTAACATTTCGTCTGTTGGGTTGAGGCTTTAGGGTACACAATAATTCATAAAGGATCCGACCATCTTTAGAGTTGGACGTATTTGAGGTCTGGGATGAGCTCAAGTCTCAACAGGCTTTCATCGCGATGGACAAATATTCAGACTGATAACAGAACTTCACAAAGGAACAGGAGGTTGCAGCAAAACATAATCGCCAACGTCCTGAAGGGATATGCCAAATAGAATTGAACTCAAATTATCGTGAGTTACATAACGAAAGTGTTAAGTATTATTAAGCTAACCCAAAATTAGAAATATATCGAACTGAGATGGGATCGATTGAAACGAGAAAAGAAAACGGCTAAACTGGTCTGTCAAACATCAACACAAAGAATTGGGTTGTATCGAGGCAAAGTTCCAAAGTTTCAGCACATCAAAGTATTGTGTGTTAATGAATAGAGTTTTTATTTGCAGCTTTAATGTGACCAATTTCGAAGGGGGTTCTTCATACAAAATCGACCGGCGAATCACCTGGGATGAGAAAGGACATCAGCTGCTAAACATGATTTATTGCGTACGATTCGAATCAAAGTAGCTCTCTTTTTGGTCATTCGTATCCCTTGACAGAACCGAAACGCATTGATTTTTGCAGCTTTCAACCTTTCAGTACTTTTGGTGCCGATAATTTTGTCGGTATACTGGTTATAAATGATTTCCTGTTACAGGCTAATGTTGCCGGTTCTGTCACATTGAAACAAAAATGAATTTCAGCAGAGAGAAACGGCTATAGCAAGTAGAGTGATCATGGAGCGAAGTCAATAATGTCTTTCTGTGCCGCATGGCGTTATATATTATGGGCTTACTCATGGCTCAATTAAGGGTTAGAATTGGTGGCCTATTTGAACAGGAAGGCCTAAATGTGAAGTGAATTTAAGAAAGAGAAGTTTTAAAGAGAGGAGTTAAATAACGGTTTAATGAGTGAGATAGAGATAAATATGAATTATTTTTCTATGCATAATTCACTACCGAATCGCTGACCTAAATTAAAATTAAAAAAACAGACACCGGAAACGTATATATACATTTGTGGTGACATCACGCACAATAAAAAACGATATGACCTAAACTTAAAATCCAGAAGATGAGAGAGAGAAAAAAATGATTGTGGGCGACAAACTAAAAACGAAGGGCATTTATAAGAGAACCGATGTGTAATCAAGAAAATTTGACAAAGCAAGTAATATCACCTACAGGTTACAACTATAGTGATCATGTGGCGCAGTCGAGAATGTCTTTCTCTGCCGGCTGGCGTTATATATTACGGACTTACTCGTGGTCTAATTAAGGGTTAGAATTAGTGGCCTATTTTAAAAGCTATTTATTCCCCTGAGAGCATATTTTAATTTCCGTTTGGGTTTTCATTAACTGACTACTGTTGCCAGTTTAAGTAATCTAATTTTCGCTTGGAATATATTTAGCATATCTAAATTATTTTTAATCATTTCATCCCATACAAGGCAATAAAGCCACTAAGGCACACGGGATTACTGACTGTGAAAGAATAAGAATAAAGAAAAGCATTATTAAGGAGCGAGAACAAAAGATGAATACTCAGCAGATAACGATTGACGTTGCATTTAAATTTTTGAGGAGCAAATTTGGCTGGAAATATGGAGGGGGAAGCGTTCCACAAGCAGGAAGTGCGAGAAAGGAAACTGTTAACATAGAACTTACATTTACATCTAGCCAGTTCAACTGTAAATTGGTGATTCCTTGCCGCCAACCTAGAACTGCGCTTAAATTAATAAAGTCTAAGTACCATAATGAAGAGGTCATCTGAACAATTACTATGAAAGTATTTATAGTAAAGTAATATTCAAAGTATCGACGAATGGTAGACATATAAATAAGATACATTCTGGAAAGAAAATTGTCTAGCATGACACAGAGAAAAATCTTTCTAAGCAGCTAACCTAGAAATGGATAAACTCTTTCCACTTCATGTCAACTGGGAATGCACGGGTTACTTTAATGGCGGTGAGCATCAGCCATGATGATGCCAGGCAGACAAGTGGTCTCTCAGGGATAAATAGTTTTATTTTGGAGGTGTTAAATTTAACACGCCAATTCTTTCCCCAGTTAATAAGAAACTGTAGGTCATTTTTAGATCAGCTACCAATTTGACATCAGTTAATAAGACTTACTAGCGAGATAGGAGTAAATAGTTGTGTCATCAGGATAGATATTTTTCTCCCCAAACTTCTAGAATTAAAACATACTGAAATCGGTCTCATGTTCTAATCTCTAGTTGCACTATAAGTAGGTCTGTAGTATAGAACACCAAGGTGTGCAATTACTTTTGAACTGGAAATGTGATATTTATCCCCATAAAGGAAGAAAGCATTAGCCATTGGCTATAAGAAGACAAAATATATAGTTGTCCGCAAGAGAGTGTACCTGAAGTGTGCGCTTCGAAATCAGAACATCAGAATCAAATAGTAGTATAAAGCTAACTATCTGGTAAGACGGCGAAATATGTGACACAGACATCTGAATTGCATTGAAATAGCGAAAGGTGCCTTCTAGAAACTAAGCAATTTATTAAGAAATTTATTTATTAGACAAATAAAGAAGTACTGAAGGGCGATGTCTTATCTGTATGGTAGAGAATGATGGACAGTTTGCTTACAGATGAAGAGGAGGTTGTTCTACAGACGGGCGCTGAGAATGACATGGAAACATCTAGAGGATGCGCTAGAGACAATGTTATCCGGAATCAGAAAGAGGGAATCGAAATTTTGGGAAACTATCAGAAAAGTTGCTCAAATTCACAAGGGCTTCTCTCTGCACCTTCTTAATCTCACGTTTTCTATTGAACTGAGTCGGAACAACTACATTGAATCAATAGCTTCATCTACCGCAAGGGAAGTTGGTTCTCTGTGTCGCGCCAGAAGATTTTTTTCTCGTCTGAGTCCATCCTTGAAATCTACAAATCTACCATTCGTCCTTGCATTGAATACTGTTGCCATATTTGGTCTGGTTCCCCCGCTGTTCATCTCGAAGTTCTTGACAAAATCCAAAGAAGGATATGTAATATGATAGGTCTTGGCTTGGCATCCCGAATCCAGTCACTTTCTCACAGACATGATGTTCCTTTCCTCTGTCTTTTCTACAAATATTTTCATGGCAACTGACCAGACTAGCTATTTTCACTAGTGCTCGAACTGCGTCCTGCTAGATTAGGATCTCGGCCCCACCATGTTACTGTCGAAACAGTTAAATGCAATCGCATTTTCTACTCAAAGACCTTCTTTCGCACTTCCTGAAAATGGAAGTCCCTTCCTCTTACTTGCTTCCATGAACTCTTGATCTCCGTCCATCTCTTTATCCTTTTCAAAAACACCGCACTTTACTATCACTCTCTGTAATCCCTTGCATGCTCGTGGCACTTCCACCTTGCTTGGGGTGAAATGCTTTTAACACACACACACACACACACACACACACACACACACACACATATATATATATATATATATATATATATATATATATATATATATATATATACTAGTAATAATCTTATAAATATAAGAAATTATACTCGTCCGGAAAACCTACGGTGTCTTGATTTGCACAAAACCAAACCAATGCTAAAAGGAAAAATAAAAAAGGTATAAAAAAGAAAGAATAAAGAACATGTACGTCAGCCGAAAATAATCGTCTAGCATCCAAGTTCAAAGTCCAAGAAAAAAAAACCGATACGAATAAGTAAAATAACTAAATAAAATGCTCAATTCGCTGAGTAGAGCAAACCTAATTAAACCTAAAGAGCCAGACAAACCTACCAAGGTTTCATCTCCGCGGATCCTCAGGGAAGCCGGTCTTCCCTGACTCTCTGCGTATGTGAAACCTTGGTAAGTTTGTCTGGCTCTTTAGTTTTAATTTATATATATATATATATATATATATATATATATATATATATATATATATATGTGTGTGTGTGTGTGTGTGTGTGTGTGTGTGTGTAAACGCAGAAAAGAGCGGACGTTAACAGCAAGTAACCTACATAATGCGAATGGATTAAAGAGAGATGTAAAGCGTCAAACTTTGCTTAGAGTAATAAGGGATATATCGCCACTGTACTGAAGGAGACGCCTCATCTAAAAGATCTATCTATCTATCTATCTATCTATCTATCTTTTTTTTAAAGCGTTTCACCCCAGGTAAGGCGGGAAGCCACTAGCACGCAAGCGGTTACAGAGAGTTGGAGCGCGAGCAAAGTGGAGTGATAGAGGAAAGGATGAAGAGAAGGTTAGGGGATAGATCAGGGCAACTGGAGACGTCGATTGTTGTTACATTTGAATAGTCGGACATTATAGCTATCAGGAAAACAGGAAGAGGGGAGGGAGTCCCACAGGTGAGAGGTGCGAGACATGAAGCTATTGGAGTAGAAGAGACGGCTACATTTAAGAGTTTCGACAGTGAAAGTGTGAGTGCGAGATGCCAGCCTAGTTGAAAGCAGCTCATCGGAGCAGTTAGCGTGAAAGTATTTGTAAAAAAGATCTATCTCTTATCAGTCTTATTAAGAAAAGTATGAAAATAATACATTTATTTATCATGTTTTTAACTATTTATAATAGATCAGGCCTAACATGGTGTACTGTTATGATATTTGAGCAGTAACTGCACAGTCCACATTTTCCAGTCCTGATGAAGTCCAGAAGCGTCTCCCAGTCCTTGTAGATACGTTGTATATTTGTTTATATGATGTGTGTATGTATATGTATGGATGTGTGTAAGGTTTTATGTAGAAATACATGTGTATGTCTATCTGTATATATGTGTATATGTATGCATGTATATATATATATATATATATATATATATATATATATATATATATATATATATATATATATATATATATGCACATGTATATGTATGTATGTTCGAGTAGATATAGATATGTTGTTGTGTATTTGTGTATCTACGTATGTGTTTGGGGGCATAGAAATAGTAGGTACTTACAAGATTAAATATTAGTTAAATATTATATATTTCTGTTAAATTTGTAACCTGTAGGTCATATTTCTTGCTTTGTCAAATTTTGTAGATTACACACCAGTTATCTTATAAATGCCCTTTGTTTTTAGTTCCCCCACGCAAATCTTTTTTTTCCTCTGTCTCATCTTCTGGGTTTTAAGTTTAGATCATATCGTTTTTTATTGTGCGTAGTGTCACCACAAATGTATACATACGTTTCCGGTATCTGTTTTTTTAATTTTAATTTAGGTCAGCGATTCGGTAGCGAATTATGCATGGAAAAAAAATTCATATTTATCTGTATCTCACACATTTAAACCGTTATTTAACTCCTCTCTTTAAAACTTCTCTTTGTTAAATTCATTTCACATTTAGGCATTCCTCTTCTTTCTTCTGTTAGACTTCTCTCTCGAGCTTTCATACATTTCCCTCTCACACTAAAATTTTGTTTTTTTATACCCGGAGTAATATTTTCCGATCTCTTTTTGAATTTTTAGGTCTGATGAATTGGATCATGATTACGATTCCAATGTAATAAATTATAACCCTGGGATATTAGTTTCGAGCCTTTTTTAATACATATATATATAGATATATATTTTAAGTAATTCATCGAGTCTGAAAGAAACCTCAACAGAATGCACTGGACGTCCGTTTCGTGTTATATTTGGGACTCATCAGCAGCGCGCATCCACTACCGAGAATTGAAACCCTGACAGTTTGGTTGTCAAGCAAACATCATGCCAACTTTTCCAACGGGTCTCGATGACGAAGTGATTGCAAATCTAACTCAATATATCGTCGCTCGCTCACATATTCTGAGGTGGAACTCCAAATATAGGACGAAACGGCCGTCCAGTGCTTTCTGCATTCTGTTGAGGTTTCTTTCAGACTCGATGAATTACTTAAAATATAATTATCAAATCCTCCTAATAATTTCTATATAGAGAGAGAAAGAGAGAGAGAGAGAGAGAGAGAGAGAGAGAGAGAGAGTGAGATACGTAGACTCAAGTTTTTATTATTGTTTTTCAATAAATCTTTGTTGATTGTTCACATGAGAGGTCTGCTTTCTACCTTCAAATCCCTTTCTTCCTGGACATGTGTTTCATATTTCGGGTATAGAGAATAGATATTTGTTTTATCAATAGAGATTGGAAAGAAATTCAGGATAAACACAGGCAATTTTTTCAAAGATCATCATGTTTAATGTTTCTCTCTTTTTAAATTTCTATCTATACAATTATGGTTAGTATTTTATGTGAACCTCATATTGACAAAAATTAAACACGAACTTGACGTACAGAGATATCCTTTCATGTATACACAATATTTTGGTCTGATTCTTCCACGAGCGACCAAACATATTTTGTAAAAGCGACTTGAAAATTTTGATAATGAAAAAAAAAAACAAACTGTTATGCCTTTTTAGAAGCTTTTAAAAGTTGGCATTAGAATAAACGTTTCGTTCTCACTTAAGAGGAAAAATATCAATAAATCACAGCGACAAAAATGAAAGGAAAAGAAAACAGAAAAAAATAAACGAAAAAAAATGGCGTCGTATTATTTGAATTAGGCCTCACTTATACCACCTCTTAATTTACTTATATGGTCTTATTGCTTGAGGCAATAAGTTTTGAAAATCGTTTAGAGAAACGCAAATAAGTGTCAGGTGGTTACGGTCCTTCAAAATGAATCGACTCGCCTACTTTTAAAATCTGGCTCTCTTAATTTAGATTTACCTTAATCTCGACAGAAAATGTAAAAAAAAAAGATGGATATTGTTTTTTTTTAACAGTCCGATCTCTGATCAGCTGAGATTTATTTTTCGAATTGCTACCATCTACTCAAATTTTTACTATTTTCTTTCGATAAATATTTGTTGGTTGTTCACATGCGAGGTTTTCTTTCTACCATCATACCCCTTTAATGTTGGACATGTTTTTATTTTTCGGGTATAGAGAATAGATATTTGTCATATCAATAGAGATTAGATATAAATTTAAGATAGGCAAATTATTCGAGTATCATCTTTAATATTTCTATTTTTTAAAACTTCATCAGTATGGCTGATGCTAACCTCCAAGGGAGTGATTCATTGAGTTTTCTCAGACTAAAGTTTTCAACTGACATGAACTGGAAAGTGTATATTAAATTAATTGCTAAGCCTGTAGCTAATGAAATTGGTTCCGTGTGTCGTGCTAGTCAAGTTTTCTTGCCAGAATCTATCTTACATATTTATAAGTATACTATTCGTCCTTGATTTGAATATTACTGCCAAATCTGGCCTGGTGCTCCTGCTATATATTTAGAGATTCTTTTTCTAATATCCAAACAAGAATGTGTAATGTTATTGGATTTGACCTGGCATATCGGCTTCAGTCCCTTTCCACCGCCATAACGTAGCTTAATGAATTTAAGCGCAGTGCTAGATTGGCAGCAATGTCTCATCCTTTTACTGTTGAAATGGCTAGATGTAATAGTAAGTTCTATGAGAGCAGTGTCTTCTATAGGACCTTTCGCTTGTGGAACTCTCTTCCGGCTTCTTGCTTCTCAGTCAACTTTGACCTTCAAAAGCTTAAATGTAATCTTAATTGTTATCTTCTGTCATTTTTAATTATTGTTTTTTTTTTTTTATTGTTCTCACTCATGAATTGTAATTTTTCTCATATTCACTAACACCCAGTCACCCCTTGCGTACTAATGGTTTTATTGTATTGCTTAGGGTGAATTTTTTAAGAAAATGGCAATTAAATTCACATGTTTCTTGCTCGTGTTAGGCCCGATTTTCAAAAGGGGATTTTTATCTGAATTACTTGTATCAGGAGTTATCATTATATGCATTACACTGCTCAACACAAAATAATATTGAAATGGTGTCGAGACACCAAACAACTTTTTTAGATAATTTGAGGAGTCTGAATCTGAAAATGAACTTATTTTTGTTGGATAGCTACTGTTTTTGCTGTACAGAAATGTCTCACTGGAAAAAAACAAACATATTTTTCATTCGTTTTCTGTACATATGATATTGGCCGATGGCACTATTTCTCAAAATAAAATCGTAGAACCCATTCGTATTTAAACCAACAAATATTGTCTACTTATTGAGAAATACTATTTTTGCAGTAACAGTCAGACCCTAAGTCTGTTTGGGCTTGCATATACCAAGACCAAGAAGTATTTTTTTTCAAATCGTTTAATAAATTAACAGCACAAATTGAACCTTCGTGAACATATGAACTATGATAAAAAAATTTTCTTTTTCTTTATTGACTGTCATGTCCCTTTTGATACTCCGTCAGTATATTGTACAATGGAATAGGTGCATTCAGTTTGGGATGTATTTACGTGGAGTTTCTTTATAACTGTGAAAAAAAAACTCTTGTGCTTGATTTCCTTCTGTAAGTGAAGGGATCAAAGTGATGGAATAAATTTATGAATATCAAACAGAAGATTTTAGGGTTTCATTTATTTGATGTCACCTTAATGTTCAGGTTTACTAAAGTGTATTAGTGATAAAGTTTATCAGTTAATTTGAATTTTGGCAATAAATTTTAAAAAAATTCGATAATTCTGTTTTAAAATTTTTGCCTTAAAAACACATTTTCTCATAAAAACAGTTTATTTCAGGTGGCTGACATAAATTTCTCGACCTACCGGAAAATTAATGGGTTTCTACGACTTTTATTAACTAAATTTTGCAATCAGCCAAGATCGAAATTGATCTTTTTTCAAAATAATGAGGAATTTTAATACAGCAAAAATGGTAGCTAACCATGAAAACTAAGGTCATTTTCCGGATCAGCACCATCAGCTAAAAAACGGGTTTTGTTTCTGGGCACCAAAAATCGTGTTGACCAGTGTTATTTATCTTCGGACTATTGTACTGATCTTTGTCGTTATCATGACGTTTCGACCATTTTACCCTATGGCCTTCCTCAGGTGGATATTTATCTGGGAATTCTGAACAGAATCCTTTATTTAATCTACGGGAGTAATCTGTTCCCGTTCCAATGACCATGTCTAAAGATATCTCGTTCAGTTCTTATTTTTGGTACTTCTGTTGACACTGAGTCCAAGAACACACTACCCGAACCAGGAATTGAATTCATAATTAATATGTCACCAAATATCCGAACCAACGCTTTAATCCAAACGTGGATTTTTTGGCGTAGTTATTGTGAGTTCAATCCCTGTGCCGAGCAGTGTGTACATGGACTCAGTAGAAGTCAGTAAGTACTAAAAATAATAACTAGACGATATCCCCAGATAATCACACTGGAACGAGAAAAGTCTATCACTTTAGACTAAATAAAGTGTTCAGTTCAGAATACCCTCTAGGTTACCAAGATCGATATTGTTGTAGCTTAGAGAGGGTTACTGAATGAGGAATAACCAAACGGAAGTTGGAAATGAAATGGTAATCTTTATAACATCAAAAAAACACAATATTCGCCAGCGGCATTAAGTAGGTTAGTAGGTAGGTACTTAGCATATTACCCGCACTTACAATAATGCCCAACGTATTTATGAGGACTGGGATATACCCATTACTCTTCATAGGTACGGAATATAACAATTAATATCTATCTATCTATCTATCTATCTATCTATTCCTGTTTTCATTATCTATCTATCTATCTATCTATCTATCTATCTCAGTTTCTTCAATCTTCTATCTATCTATCTATCTATCTATCTATCTATCTATCTCAGTTTCTTCAATGTCTATCTATCTATCTATCTCAGTTTCTTCAATATCTATCTATCTATCTATCTATCTATCTATCTATCTATCTATCTATCTATCTATCTATTCCTGTTTTCATTATCTATCTATCTATCTATCTATCTATCTATCTATCTATCTATCTATCTATCTATCTCAGTTTCTTCAATATCTATCTATCTATCTATCTATCTATCTATCTATCTATCTATCTATCTCAGTTTCTTCAATATCTATCTATCTATCTATCTATCTATCTATCTATCTATCTATCTATCTATCTCAGTTTCTTCAATGTCTATCTATCTATCTATCTATCTATCTATCTATCTATCTATCTATCTATTCCTGTGTTCATTATCTATCTATCTATCTATCTATCTATCTATCTATCTATCTATCTATCTATCCAATTCTGTTAATGTTGTAAACTAGAAAATGTTGCTGAGTGAGGAATAACTAAAACGGAAGTTGGTAATGAAATGGTAATCTTTATAACATCAACAAAATACAATACTCGCCAGCGGCGTGGAGTAGGTAAACCACTGCTAGTGGTGGACTACTTAGACAACATATTACTCCCCACTTACAATAGTGTCCAAAGTACTTATGACGATTGGGACATACGCATTAATTTTCATAAGTAAGGTATATTATTTTTTATAAGTAAGGTATATAAATTAACACTGTTGTTATATCTATTTGTTGATAGAGGATTTGTTGTAACCTATAAAACATTACTGAATGAGCAATAACCAAAACGGAGGTTGGAAAGGAAATGGTAATCTTTATAACATTAAAACAATAAAATACGCGCCAACGTCATGAATTAGGTAAACAACTGCTAGTGGTAGAGTACTTAGACAGCATATTATCCCCACTTGCAATGGCGTCCAAAGTATTTATGAGGATTGAGATATACCCATTAGTGTTCTTAGTTACTCTATATAACAAATATGCACTTGAGGAAGTTACAACGCCGAAACATTATGATAGCAACAGCTGAGGAAAATAGTCCGAATATAAATATCTAAGGGAATTATTGCGATTATTGCACTAATTACTCTTCTTTCCTTTCCTCTTGTTTTTTCTTCATGTATGATTCCGCTGATAAATTGTCCGGTTCTTCTCGTGTTTGCAGTTCTTGTGAAAATAGAAGCATAAATTGCACCCACTGATTATTTCATCTTTGTTCTTTCGATCCAAACGCTTCGTTTGATGCGTCCATCACCCCTGCTAGTGGAAACTGAACGTATTTATTTCGGCGTATACTTTTGTGCATTTTCGATTGCTGCAGCTTTGACGTCATGCTCTCTTTCCATCGTATTTTCTGGATTTCTTTTTCTTTCTTTGCTTTACGTGTTGTCTGGCGTTATGAGATAAAGCATACTTCGTACAAAGAAAATCAGAATGGTGAAGATACATTTTGAACTTTTCAGATGAGTAATTACCTTTCGAAGAATTTGGTAAAAATTGAGGGACACGATCTGAAAAGAAAAGAAAAAAAAATACTGCTTCCTCTTTTTCATCTGAGTTTTGAGGACATCTGCAGACTGAATTAGCTAAAACCTTACAAAGCAAAGAATGTGATCAATAGCCCGATCAACTGCTGCAATGTCCACGCAAACAATGGTAAAAGTGGCTGTCAAAAGAGAAGCTCTTTTATTTCATTAAAACAGACATGCATAGAAGAGGGTAGCAAATGAAGGCAAACGTTTCAGATTTTCAAATCTAGACACCGGCATAGTCTCATTCTGGCTAAATCGTCTTATTCCAGATTTAAATGTGTGTTTTTTTTACAATGTTCACCCAATACACGGCCCGAGAGCCACTCGAGGTAGAAGGTAACAGAGTAAGAGGTACAGTTTATAGGTATACATGGAGAAGACAATAGTTAGCTCTAGACTTGAACAGGTTAAGATTATAGTTCGGGGAAGTATCCGATTGGGAATCGGTTCCATAAAGTAGCGGATAGTGGGAAGAGGCTACTCGAATGGGAAGGAGGGCAGTTCGCTATAATAGGCGTGGCATGGTGGGTCATGTAAATTAGATGGGAACAGTGTCATAGCCTGTTCAACGGTCGAAATCTCTGTCTCGAACAGAGAGGAATCCGGACGAGGCTTAGCGAAGGGCAAGCTTCATACGCGGAGGTAGTCAGACCCTGAACTCGTTTGAGCGTGTTCTAAGGGAATGTTTTTGGCTGAGCTTACGGGCTCGGAGAACCCACGGTAAACTCTGCCTTGTGCCAGATACATCCCTCGTGGCGGTGGGGAGGGGCTGTTAAATATTAACATGTAAATTATTATAAAGTAGTCTGCTCTTTTAATCCCAGAATTCGTGGGACAACTTAGCACCAATTTGTTGGCGTTTATTCATATGAAAAATCACATGAAAAATAAAATAAAATAAAAAAAAAAACAGACATTCTGTTGAAATATTGTTTAACATTGTCACAAAACGCTTTTTTTTAAATCGCTCTCTTCTTTTAACTGTTGAAAAAAAATATTGAAGTGTTATATATCAATCATATATATATATATATATATATATATATATATATATATATATATATTGTGAAATTTTTCGACATATACTCATATTGATATAAGTAATATTTCAGGTGAGGTTCAGCTAATAGTATCTGTTATTATTATAAATAATAATGATAATATTAATAATAAACAAAATGATTGACTTGAAATATTTTTTATATCAATATGAAAAATGTCAAAAAAAATATATAATATATATATATATATATATATATATATATATATATATATATATATATATATATATATATATATATATATATATATATATATATATATATATGTCGTTTTTGACGTAGGAAATTACGTCAAAAAACGACATTTTTACGTCATTATTTTGCATAATTTAATATATATACATATATATATATATATATATATATATATATATATATATATATATATTGTGAAATTTTTTTCGGCATATACTCATATTATAAACAATATTTCGGGTGAGGTTCAAGTAATAGTATCTGTTATTATATATCAAATTCATCGTGAAAACCTTGATTTGCATAATAAAATCTGATATATATCTATCGATATGAATGTAAGTATATTTTATATTTTAAGACCTGATAAATTATGATCAGTACTACGGTAGAAATGACAGAGTAAGCGGAGAATGTCAGAAAAAAAAAACGGCGGGAAATCATCTCTCGGTCTCAACGGTCACGTGAATATACATGCGCAAGATGAACAGATTTTACAAAACAGGCCAGATGCTGGACAGAACAAATTCGTTTGCCACATCTGCAATAGTCCATGCAGGTCACTTACTGATTTCTCTTATCTTTTTATGTGCCATGTCCTTTCAGGACGTAGGCGATCATGGCTCTCCACCTCTCTCTATCCCTTGCGGCTCTTAACAAGTTCCTTCCCTCTCCCACCTCCCCCAGACCACGTTCTGTCATCGACTTGCTCAAACCCTCTAGGTATGTCCTGCGTTGTTTTCCTTTGTCTCTCTTTCCCTCTATGCGACCCGTGTGTATCAAATTCTCCAGGCCCTCCTTCCTCATTATGTGTCCCAGAAACTTCAGCTTCTTCTTCCTGATGTTAAGTACAAGCTTCCTCCTTGTTTGCATCCTCTCTAAGACTCTGTCGATGCTCACACGCTCGGTCCATACCCTTAGCATCCTCGTCTAGAACCATATCTCCATCGCTTCGTGTCTCTTACAAAAACTTAAAACATTGGTCAAACTAGTCAGCGATGTTCATACTCGTGGAAAAGTCGAGTTATCTATCTATCTATCTATCTATCTATCTATCTATTAGAAATCGCAATATTAACATTATTAATAGTAATATTAAATACAATTTTTTCAACATTTCTCTGCTAATATCAAGTCTGTTTCGAAAATTGACTTTCATAATATAATCTGAAATATATATATATATATATATGTGTGTGTGTGTGTGTGTGCACGTATATGTGCCTGTGTGTTACTTTTGATAAGAAGGAAATATGTGCATATGTGTACGTGTGCCTATGTATGTATGTATGCAAGTATGTGGTGTGAGTAGCAAACGTGTAACTGGCTTTACTGTACCCTTGAGCCTGTGCCAAGTGTCGTGATTTTCATTTGGAAATAGCGGGAGGATAAGATGGAAATATTTGCGTTGCTCATTAGAATCTCGGCAAAATCTTCTGTAAATATTAGCTCCGAAATTCGGATTAAAATCATTACAATCTCTCGCATGAACTGACGAGCAATATTGGGAACGTAAGAATCTTACACTGGCAGCCATACAAACACGAGCTAAAGTCCAAGAATTCGACGACGAAATGTGAAAGTTCAGCTATATTGGCATGTTCCTAAAATTCTATCTCGAATTTTACTGGACGTCTTTGAGAAACTATGTTTTCTCACGGTTTATTGGAACCTTTTAGCAGACCAGATGAAATAGATATTTAGGGAGATTACACCTCACTGATACAACTGTAAGTTACCGAGGCATCTTCTTTTCCTTCTCATTATTATTATTATTATTATTATTATTATTATTATTATTATTATTATTTCCTTGGATTCTGGTGTATATACTCATTTCCGGCCAAAACAGCATCATGGCATCACATATTTTGCATAGATAAAGCTCTTCGGATTGAAGAATAGGAGATACCAGTTCGAATTCCATTCGAATCCATTACATTCACTTACATGCTAATACCTTTGGGAAAGGTGTGAATCCTCTTCTACCACCAGCTATGGGTAAATAGCAGGGAAGACCAGATTCTATAGCCTTAGATGGAAACTGGTCAACCGCAGAAAGAAATGGCAACCTACTGCGGGGAAAAAATACGTTGTCAATCATGTATCGAAAGATAAATGATCACCTAAGCGTGTATAACACATGGCGCATAACTGATTGACTAAAAGCTTTTCGTAAGGCTGTTTTTGTGAGAACATTTTTTTTGTATTTCTATAAGGTGGGGTCTGCCAGGGATTCTTTCAATGAGTCTATTGGAATCTTTTCCAATCAATCCGAGGGCTCCAACTACAACTGGAATTGTTGATGATCTCATGGGCCACATTTTTGAGATTTCGATTTCAATGTCCTTGTATTTTGGTAGTTTGATAGTCTGCAGGGACTGCTATGTCAATAAGAAGGGACATTTTGTCTTTGTAGTCTCTGATCACAATGTCTGGGCGATTACCTTTGATTGTTTTGTCTGTGGGTATTGTAAAGTCCCATGAAAATGCTACAGGTCTTATCTCTGTAACCACCCCTGGGTGGTATTCATACCAATTTTTTTTGCAATTCCCTTTCCGTAAATGTTGCAGATTTTCCGATGCAGATATTGGCCCACTCAGCCGTGCCGTGTTTTATATTCAGTGGGTGCCAATACCGTGAAACCTGATACCTGATGGTCAATTGTTTTTGGATATTTATCACAGAATCTGCATTTTAGACTAACACTATTTTTCAGTTTGAGTGCTTGGTAAATTCTAGTTCGCTAGCATTGGCCGTGTGCAGCAAAAATAAAACCTTCGATTTCAGCTGTTAACCCTGCACTATTCAGCCACTGATAGGTACGGGATTTGTCTACATCAGCGTGATAAGTACCAGTGGATTATTTAGCGTGGAGCGGTTTTTTTTTTCATCGTTCTATATCTAGTCGGTTACAATTGCCTTTACATACTTTTTTTAAGTATTTTACAGCTGCAGTCGGTGTGTTATGACTTACTTGGATTTCTTCACAGATTTGAAACTTCATTTCGAACTAGTTGGCTTCCTTTATGACTGAATACAGTTTCATACTTCTTTCATGTTCTTTGACACAGATTATCATCTCCTCTTTTATAGTTTCCAGGCATCTTTGAAAGCTAATCGTTGTAGGTTTATAAGACAGTTCTAGTTGAAATAATCCTCTGCCTCCTTCGGATCTGGGCACATATAGGCGATCAACATCAGCCTTGAGATAATGCATGCGGTAGCACTTGAGAAGCTTTTTCGTTTTGGCGCTCATTCTGTTAATGCCATTATTATTATTATTTTTATTTTCTTTAATTTCTGGCGTTTACACATTTCTTTCCGGGTCCCGCCCAGGGACCTAAGGTTAGAAATGGCGTCATGACACTTTCCACTGACAAAAAAAAAATAAATTACATAGATAAAGCCCTTCGTAAGGTGTGGGCTGTACTTGTCAGAACAATTTTTTGTATCTCCTTGAGGCATGGACTTCCAGGAATCCCTTCAATTAGTTATTATTATTATTATTATTATTATTATTATTATTATTATTATTATTTCCTCATCTGACCTAGTGGCTCTCTTATATATTTAGTGATTATTGTGTAAATCCAAAATTGTTTCGGTATATTTGCTTCTAACCCTGTGACTTATCGATAAATACATTCTAATTGTTTTGATAAACTTTCCTCTATGTTACATAGACATTATGAATTTAATCTTTTGGCGGCAAGGTGCCATCTTGTTACATTTGAAATGGCCAGATATAACAGTAAGTACTATGCTAATATTTTTTCTATTGCACTTACCGCTTGTTGAACTCTCTTCCGGCTTCTTGCATCTGGGTTAAATTTGATCTTCAAAAGATTAAATGCAATGCCAATCGTTATCGTCTTAATTGTCCTCTTTCCTTAATAGCGTCTTTTTTTTTCATATTTTCTAATAATTATCATCCTTGC
Organism: Acanthosepion pharaonis; assembly: GCA_903632075.3. NCBI lineage: Eukaryota > Metazoa > Mollusca > Cephalopoda > Sepiida > Sepiidae > Acanthosepion > Acanthosepion pharaonis. The sequence continues at coordinate 354,187 of CAHIKZ030004777.1, forward strand.
GTCTAAGAAGCTTTATTGCCTTCCTTCAGCGAAAGGATTAAAACAATCGTCTGCCTTCTGAAGTGACATAGCAATTAAAATAAATGTCACATATATCACGAGTACATACTCGGTAATACTTTTCTGTCAAAGATATTAGAAAGTCTAACAACTGTTTATTGTTAATACCAGCATCCTTGTCTTTGTTGTATATTACTAGCATTTTTTATTGGGATTTTAGGATTACTTTGAGGTGGTAGCCATTACTAAAATGGCGGTGAATATGATTTGTTTTATTTTTTTACATTTTGACTCACTTAATACAAATCTCGAGTGTTCTTTAAGGTAAAATATTACTGGATTGTTTTATGGATGTAAGAATTGCAGATCATGAGGATCTATAGGAGACATAAAAGTTATCTTTCGACTTGAAGAGCTTATGTTTATAGGGGTTGGGGAAGCCTCCTTCCGGGAGTATGTTTCACAAAATGGTCCTGGGTAAAAAATCTGCCCAAATAGGACTTTCTTCTGACCAAGGAAATAAGAACAGAATGAGGATGGTTTGGTTCTGTGTGTATGGCATAGGTCATACTAGTTAGAAATATCTGAACTGGTAGAAAAAAGGATTTCATATCTTTGGACTGTTAAGGTTTATTTTGTTTTACGGCATATCAACTTTAATGGGTTATTTAATGCCGACTGATTTTTAGGATAGTTTCTTATGGATAGAATATGTATTCTTTGTAAACAATTAATTTGTAGATCAGTTGTCATTGTCATATTTTCTGACTTTTTTTTTTTTTTTTTTTTTTTTTTTGTAAAGAGGGTTTTTGTC
>CAHIKZ030004777.1:360000-445000 GCA_903632075.3 Acanthosepion pharaonis
CCTCACGCGCTGCTCACAAGACTACTGAATATTTGAAACAGTTAGGCTTCGATGGACCTGGAAAAATGAAGTGGCCAGCAAATTCTCTGGATTTGAACCCAATTGAAAACCGTTGGAGCATCATGAGCGGAAGACTGTACGCCAACGGACGACAATACAGAAGCAATGCTGAGTTATGGGAAGCAATTCTTGACATATCTCGTGGCATTACAGCAGATGACATCCTACAATTAACAAATTCCAGGGATCGTCGACTTCTTCAAGTAATTTCAAAACAGGGAAAGCACATTCCCTATTAATTTGTTTAAAACTGTGCCTTTGTTTGTATCTGTTATTATTTGTTTGATTATCTTCTTTATTAGCTTCTTTTGATCATAAACATTCACCTGCAACATTAATAAACGTTTTGTTTGCTCAATTCTGGGAATTTTACTAAACCTTTATAATAATTTGGCACGGTCAAATCACCGTGCTGATAACGCATATGGCGCCAGTTTGTTTACATTGCGCAGATCAATGCAAAAATTTCAGTGATTGCGCAGGTCAGTGTTGCCAACATTGTGTGAAAATTTTGTGTGAATTGATTGGATGGTTTTTGAAATATTAGAAAAAAAAGTTATCTCGATAATAATTTGGCACGCAGTGTATTGTACGGAGCAATAGGCTCAGACAGAGAAAAAGTCATGGAAGGTCGATAGATTACTTTTAGACGAAGATGACAAGAGAAAGAAAATTGTTATCTATAAAACTGACCATCCTGCGAAAATGCATACACAGAAGGACGAAGCGGGGTTCGTAGAACGGACAGCCGCTAAACTGTCCCCCTCAAATTCAACCAGGTTTCATATCTACCTCGCTCTATTATAGCAGTAGGTTACAATCCAAGAATAAAATCTGGTTTACTGCTATCAATAATTTAGTTTTTTTTTTTGGCGGTGAGGATTTGGCCGAAGGGTAATTTTAAAACACGAATTTTGCCGACAATATATATTTTAGTGTAGATTAGTTTCAACTGTTGGAGCAATATGAGTTAACTAAGTAAATGTTAAATTGATAACAGCAGGAAGTATCGCAAGAATGGATACGGGACATTTACTTTCGAGTGATGGTTATGAGTAAGTGAAGTCAACTTCAAAATACAGAGCAACAGGCTCAGACAGTGAGAAAGTCACAGAATAAGATACTTTTTAGACGAGGATGACAAGGCAAAGAAAATTGTTATCTATAAAACTGATCATCCCGCGAAAAGGCACACAAAGAGAGGAAGCGGGCATTGAAGAAGGAGAGACAGGGGGGACAATATTACATTGTGCACCTCCCCCATCACCTACGCCTCATCTCAACTTCGATCGCTTATAGGTGTGGTTTAAAACCCAAGAATAAAATCTGGTTTACTGCTAGAAATTGTTTTACTTTCCATTCGTACTTGATCTGACCAAAGAGAATTTTTTCAGCGTTAGATTTATGTATCTCGACTAATTAACCATACCTAAGGTTTTAAAATTCAAACAGGCTTTCTAGAAGCTTTCATTTTAGATGTAATTGAAGGCGAAAGCATTAAATTTACCATTTCCATTGGGGAAAAATAGACTGTAGCGTATTTCAAACAGAAATTATATTGATTGAATTCGATTCACTTTTTTGGTTAAAAATAGTTGATTAGTGCCCCTTTTTTTTAGTTATCTGTCATCGCAATGTAATACCATTTATTAAAAAATTATCCAAAAATAAAATATAATTTTCTGAAAATTTCTCTGAGGAATATCTATTTATTTATTTATTTATCTAAATATCCTGGTCTATCTATCTATCTATCTATCTATCTATCTATCTTGATTTAATTGTCTTGATCTATCTATCTATCTATCTATCTATCTATCTATCTATCTATCTATCTATCCTGATTCATTTGTCTTGATCTATCTATTTATCTATCTATCCTAATTTATTTGTCTTGATCTATCTATCTATCTATCCTGATTTATTTGTCTTGATAATATCTATCTATCTATCTATCTATCTATCTATCTATCTATCTATCCTGATTTAATTATCTTGATCTATCTATCTATCTATCCTGTTTTATTTGTCTTGATCTATCTATCTATCTATCTATCTATCTATCTATCTATCTATCTATCTATCTATCTATCTATCTATGTGTCTGTGTGTGTGTGTTATGCTATCATGTCTTGTCTTTTTTCGACAATATCTATTTATATAAACTCATACGGTCAATATTATTTCTTCATTTCTTTATTCGTTAAATTGCATGTATAGCATCAGAAAATAACGATCCTGGTTTGGACGCAAGATCCAAGAATCGATACAGAAGGCCTTGTAAACGATGACGAGCAAAGCAAAGGTTTATGGAACGAAACGATTAATAGCCCGCGAACCATATATATGTACTGAACACACTTCATCTCGAATAACCTTACATCTAAACTGTACGATCATTTGTCTGGTTGTATTTTCAATATTAGGTCATTTTTCTTGCTTTATTTTCTAAAACAGCGACTTATTCTTAAGGACTTGATGTCATCATGTATTCCTGTTACTAGCGACTCGTGTTCTCCATTAGCGATAGTCGATGCGATATAAAGCGAAGTTCCAACTTAAAAAAAAATCTCTTTCCGTTGGTAACCTTTACCTTGCTGGTTGGTGAACGGTTCACCGAGCAATAAAATATTTTTCATAGATTTAATTGATTATATAAGCCGTTGTTAGGTTTATTCAAGATTTGTTTAAAATGTTAAATCGAATAAATTTTACCGGATATGACCCCCCAAAATTACTACAGGTGAAATTCATTTGAGGCTCTATATGCTTCAAGTGTTCAAAAATGGTTCACTGAAATATTTTCTTTTCTCATTGGTTGATGAGCTTGTGGCGGACTTCACCATATTAATCTAAATTTAGATTAGGAAACAGGACTGACGCAGAAAAGGATAAGCAAAAGACATTGTTACACATAAAATATGGATTTAACAAGGTGTACACTATCAAACAATGATGTGAACGAAAGCATGCATTTAATTTAAAAAAAGGTTGAAATAAACAAGAGTTGTCTCTCTTTAACTGTTATTTTAGTATTTCAAAGTTCACTGGAATAATGTTCATGAGAGTCTCTTATAATGACTGTTCTTAAAAGATTTGCCGTGTTAGAAAAGATTATGTGAGTATATGCAAGGTATGTTCAGCATGTGAGTGGTGTGTGTGTGTAAGAAGGTTGGTGCATGGTTTTAGCTGTCGTGGATTAGTTTGACAGCTGAATTCTCACTAATTAGCTAAGAAAAATTTTTGCTTAAATAAGTGACTATAGGCTTCAGATCGCTAGGCGGGAAGAATTATTTTTCACGGGCAGACGATCTGATTGGTTGGCATAGACCAATCAGAGAGCGAACTTTGGGGAGACTTAAGAAAGCTTCTGTGATCCTTTTCTCCCAAAAGTGCACAAAATTGACTACTTAAAAATAGAGCGATTACAAAATTGCGATTTGTAAATTGTCTATAATAACGTAGTGCTGATTAATTAACCAATGAATGCTTGGCGTTGTATGCCATTTGTATTTTTGTATGTATGTATGTATGTTCGTGCGTAATAGATCCGTGCAGGATGCTCACCGAAAAGTAAATAATTGTTTAGACAAGAAATTAACAATTCTAAAATGCGTCCGATGTAGTTTGTGGACTACATAGATTTCGTGAATGCATACGGAAAAAAATCACTGAGCAACTTCCATTTTATTTAATCATTTTACCTCAAGGAAGGTACTAAAGCCACTGAGACGCATGGAGTTACTGAGTGTTAGAGAATATGAAAAAAAAATACCATCAAAGAGGGAGGGTAATAAAAAAGCAAGAATTAAAAAGACAAACGATAACAACTGATATTGCATTTAAATTTTTGAATATCAAAGTTGACTGAGAAGCAAAAAACTGGAAGAGAGTTCCACAAGCGAGAAATGATTTTACCCCGCTACTAACATCATTTACACTGTTACACAATTATAAAGTATTTAAAAAAAACAAAAAAAAACAACATTTCCCCGCAAGCAAGCTGGGGGTGCCACTAGTACCCTGGGGTTTACAGAGAGAGAACGTGAGAGAAAAAAACTGAGTAGTCGGGGTGCAGAAAGGATAAAAGATGAACTGGATTCAAGACAACGAAGATGGCGATTAACATTGCATTTAAATTTTTGAAGATTGAAGTTTTCAGGGAAGCAAGTAAACGGAAGGGAGATTCATTGTCGGGATGTGCGAGGAAAGAAACTGTTGGAGTAAAAGTAGTAGTACATAGGTTTTTTTTTTACAATAGATCGACTAATGTTATTACGAGTAGGGTCATTACATTCACTTAAGAGGGAAAGGCATAAATCCAACTCTTCTACCTTCAGCTATGGGTTAATAGTAGAACAGACTGAGTTCCATAGCCTTGAATGGCATCCGGTCTAGGAGAAGGAAAATTCTGAATTCAAAACTGTATGTAGACCTGGTGAAGCACATACTATACATCTAAGGAAAGGATCGTTCGCATTTCGATGATCCCGGTTGACTCTTTTTTATTAATAGTTACACACATATATATATATAAATTTGCAATCAGATCTAGATTAAAAATGAATGGGAATGCAACAAAATGAGAGGAAAACGAACAAATAGGAATCGTTTATAAAGGTAACATGTTTCGCATTTATTAAAACTTCATTAGAGAATGATATATGTAGGAAAAGAAAGTTCTGGTATTTTTAATTTGGTGTATTTGTTTTTATTCCTTAATTAGATATTACATGCATTTGTCTTATCAAGCAGCGTTCGTGTGTAAAAATTGTGTGTATAAGCGTATCCAGATTCAAGTTTGGGATTCGATAGTATTTTATATTCGTTTGTGCTTGTATATGGATTGTTCTCTCTCTCTCTCTCTCTCTCTCTCTCTTTCTCTGTGTGTGTGTGTGTAGTAGAAAATTTTTAGTTATGTATGGTGGTTATCCGCATGAAGATTTGGGGACATTTTTACGTAACACCGGGTGTGGTGGTGGTAAGTAAGCATACCTTCTTTAAGAAGAAACCCAACCTAAACAAAATCAACTATGGAAACTAGTATATATATATATATATATATATATATATATATATATATATATATATATAAACAGTTGAAACCCAATCTAAACAAAATCAACTATGGAATCTCTACAAATATCCTTAAATCTCTATAATTAGTAACAGAGTCCATTGGTTTATACCAACGGCTTCCCATACTTAATACTTCTCGAATTCATTCTCGCGTGGTCATGTGTGACGTCATGAGCTGCGGTGCGATTTTCGCTTCCAGCGTCTTATATATATGAACGTGTTTATGGTTGCTTAGAAATCATCCAGGTAAACAATAACAGACTATCAACACTGTCTTGTCCGTATATTGCTTAATATGTTGTACAGTAATTGACATCTTTGATAATGGCTTATGTAAGCTGAAAGGTTAGATTGGATTAAAAAAATATGGGTCAATATTGTGATTTTCTTTCTTCGTTTAATGATAATGTTATTAAGCTTACCAGATGTTATGAAAAGAATTTACATAAAATAAATAGACAACACTTGTCTATATTATTTAAGGAAACATGTATGAATATATATATATATATATATATATATATATATATATATATATATATATATATATATTGTGTATATTTAGGGAGCAATTTTTCATTGGTGCATTGTTATACCGGAACATACTTATTCTCTTGTTAATAGACTCTCCCACATAAAATAAGTAGTAGTAGTAACAGTCGCCAGTGGGCTCAGTGGAGTTGAGTGAGTCAGTCGATGTCGGACATTGAAGTATCAATCACCACAACTAGATTGCTGCGTCTTATTTTAAGTAAGTTCCTTTCATATTGTCTGATAAGCTTCATAACATTATGATAAAAAAATGAGGGAAATCACCATATTGATACACGTTTAAATCCAATCTAATCTTTCGTCTTACATAAGCCATTATGAAAGATGACAATTACATTTCAATATATCAAAAAATACACGGACGAAACAATAAAAATTTCAAAGCAACGACAAACTCGTGTATTGGATTTAAACTCTTTCCTCTTTGCATTTTCACTCCCATAATCTTGACAGGAATTGGTGAGTTTCTTTGAGACATATTGAGACCGATGTTTGTCAATAGTTCATTGCTAATTTCAGTGTATTTTTTACTTAAAGTTTATTGTTTTGTCTTCCTGTATTTCAATTTGGGCTTGCAATTTTTGCTAGGCTCAGTGTATGCTGTATCTGTTTCTGTTTTTCCGTGTCTTCTGGTGTAATCTTTTCTTGGAATTTCCTCGATATAAATGTTTCCACAATTTCTATGAAGTTCTTGTATATGGTTGCAATTTCTTTGTTTTTGATAGCATTGGAAAATGCTACATTCCTCTGGTTTAGTATATTTTGCCACATCCGCAGTTTCTGTTTCTTCCTTATCTACACTACATCTGGTATGTGCGTCTTCCACATAGTTTCCCGGTGTCTATACCGAGTTTTGAAATAGTCAACCAGTGCTTCTGTGTTGTAGTTGTGCTCCCTGATTTGTTGGGATGTGAAATACCTCCCACATTTGAACCATTTTAAACGTGGAAGGTATTTCTTAGACAACCTGTATTTTGGTAAGTGGAATAATACACGTGAGTGTGTATGTTCTCTCTTTCCCACTCTCTCTTTCTCTGTAATCATCAAATAATTTTCATTTTTATACTTCCTAAAAGTTGCTTCACTATAGCAATTTCAGCAGGAAATTATCGCGAACATCTGTCTAGATTTTTAGTCGATGGTTTCTATCCGAGATCGAGTTGAATACGATAGATAGGTAGATAGATAGATAGATAGATAGATAGATAGATAGATAGATAGAAAACTAAGGAAGAAAGAAAGTAATAAAATGAACAGACTGAAAAAGGGAAAGAAAGAAAGAAAGAAAGAGAATGAGCAGACTGAAAATTAGAGATAGATAGATAGATAGATAGATAGATAGATAGATAGATAGATAGACAACTAAGAAAGAAAGTAAGAAAGAAAGTAATAAAATGAACAGACTGAAAAAGGGAAAGAAAGAAAGAAAGAAAATGAGCAGACTGAAAATTAGAGATAGATAGATAGATAGATAGAAAACTAAGAAAGAAAGGAAGAAAGAAAGTAATAAAATGAACAGACTGAAAAAGGGAAAGAAAGAAAGAAAGAAAGAAAGAAAGAAAATGAGCAGACGGAAAAATTAGAGATAGATAGATAGATAGATAGATAGATAGATAGATAGATGCATACCTACATACATATATATACATGCAAATGTTTAACTTTCCAGTTGTAGCTATAAATTCGAGGAAAAATATATATCTATATAGTTCGTGGGGAATGGAGCCAATTGAGTTGGATTTACATATTTTTTATTTGTTTTGGAAGTTATTTTTTTTTTGTTATACAATATATGGTTGTGTTAGAAAGAAATCAATTACCAGTTTATTGAAGCCGGTCACAAAACTGAATAAATCTAATTGATTTCTTGCTGGTTGGCAACGTGGTTGGTTAATTTTTTTTCCATTTTCTTTAGCCACTGACACTTTATTCATTTGGGTGTTCAGTAACAACGATAAAAAACAGCAAGCAAAGAATCTTTAAAAGTCATAGCGTTGGTTTTGCGAAATAGTTCACAGAACAAGGTGACCGTTTGTGGAAAGTTAAGCTTGATTTGCTGTGGTTATTATTTCATTGGATAAACACCTAAATATACATGGAGTTAGATTATTAAAAACAACTGCTGGCTTTTTTTTATGTATGTATATATTTATACACAGTAGATTTCCGGCCATTAGACTTGTGTTCGAAACCTACCGTGGTCAGTTTTGACAGAATATGACTTCTTGATAATATCGATCTGTGGAGACGATCCCAGCATGCAACGCGGTTGGGAACTACCTAAAATACAAAACTGATGTTGACCCAGATCGAAGGATAAACAGAACGACGATCAATTATACTCGAGCTAAGTTGAAGTAAGGGATTACCTAAAAGAAAGAAATTACTCTTTTCTATACAGATTTGAATATACAAGTTGTCCATATAGTCTCTTTACAATATAAAAATATTAAAAAAAGGCAATTCATTAGATGTGTTCTATGTACTTAGTATTTATCAAATTATAAATTACATTGTATTTGTCTATTTCAGCTATCCTTTTGATGAAAGACGGCCTGTTAAAAGAACACCTAACATTTCCAGACCGGTGGCCACCTCGTTTACTAGATATCACGTCCCTTGACTTCTTTCTATGGGGTTATGTTAAATGTATCGTGTATCGAACAAAGATACGACACATCACTGATCTAAATCAAAAGATTACAGATGCCATTTCGACTATTGGTTTGGTTATGCTACAGCGAACATGGCAAGAAACCGTGTACCGTCATGACGTGCTCTGTACAAGTAATGGTGTCCATATTGATGTGTACAAAATTAGTTAAACACATTCAATATCTACTCTTTTTGTAACAATTTCCGCATAGCTGTCTGTTCATTTATCGCCCTAAACCCTCACAGGTCGTCCAAGACGTCCAATACCGCGGCTGATCGATAAAGTGATCACTTCGATCCAGGTCCTGCCTTATCCCACGTTGTGATTTGCTTTGATCATAAAACGACCAAGATCGAATCGTCGTTAGGTATATTTGTATTGGGCTGGTTCAAGTAGGGCCAAAACGCAAAGAAAGAAAATAACCCTCGAATAAATTAAAAAATAAATAAATACTATTTTTATATCAAGACCTTCGTACAGTAATGTGTTCGCTTGCAAAAAATTATCGGCCCAACTCTCTTCTAACACGGACGTGACACTTTGTTGACTTGGTAAAGTTTGTTTTATTGATTTGGTAAAGTTCGGCACAAGGCGAATGTTCACGTCTGCAGATAATCATGTTGGTTGTCTCGCGTGCGGTGGCTGGAACTCTCTCTCTCTCTCTCTTTCTTTCTCTTTCTCTCTCTCTCTCTCGCTTCGGGGCATTCGTATTTATTGACGTTCGCCTAAAGCGGGGCACAACGCAGTTGGGGAATTCGGTGTTTTCCCCTGCCTATCATCTCCATTGTCTGGGTCCTTCATAATTTCGGTTAATTCTTCTCTTCCACGGATGATGTTTACAGGTATCACTTGTACCCCATAACTTCTACTTCCTCTTATTATCATCTCCCACTAATCCTCCCCAGTAGGCGTAGGTGGCTCCTCCACCTTCCTTGGTGACTCATCTGTGACCGCTATCTCAACCAGTATTAATTCTAAATTCGTTGTTTACGCAGAAAATTTTCCCATTTATAGCCCGTATTTTTACCTGTACGTGCGATCGACCAAATGTCAATCATTGTTGCCAACTGGCCTGCCGCAGTTCAAATGCACGTCAACCCTATGTGTTTTATTGTTCAAAGCCCCGATACACAATTCAGATAGTTCTCTACATGAGGATTAAAATCTTCAGTTTTTCCCACGGGGTTGATTCATTAACCTGTCTTATTTTTTCTTTATCAGGGATCTGTCAGTATATCGCTGCTTCTCTTAAAAAAAAAAAAACCTTCTTATGATTACTGGTAACTAATAATGTCACACATTTGTTTTTATAATATGTTTTAAAAGAATTTAAGAGACTTTATGGACACCCTGTGGTATGAATAATAATGATATTTATTAATGATTAATTATATGAAATTTGCCAATAATGCCAACAAATTGCGAAAAGTGGGGCGATGGTCATTTCTTCCACAATCATTGATCCAATATATGATATTTCCTTTCACCAAAACGTCATAATTCTCTTATCAAATACGCCAAAATACCACAGCTTCTCCATGCTACGATAACTATCCAGAAACTATTGACCATCTGGTATCAGGTTGCACAATGTTAGCACGAGCTGAATATAAAACTCGGCATGATAGATTGGGCCAATATCTGCAGTGGAAAATATGTCATTTTTACGGGAAAGAAACTGCACGAGACTGGTATGAACATCACCCAGACTCGGTTAGAGAGACGAGACATGGAACAATTTTATGTCACTTTACAATACACACAGACAGAATAATCGAAGCCTATCGCTCAGACATCATGATCAAAGAACGCAAAAACAGAATTATTGATATGGCAGTCCCTGCAGATTGGAATGTATCTTTGAAGGTTTTCAAAAACTATCAAATTACAAGGGTCTTGAAGAGGACACATAAAAAATGTGGCACATAAAGACATCAGTAATCCCAGTTCTAGTTGCAGTACTCGGATTGATCGGAAAATGTTCGAATAGACTCATTGAAGGGATTCCTGGAAGCCCATGCGTTAAAGACATATAAACAATTGTACTCACAAGTACAGCTCACACATTTCGAAGGGCTTTATCTATGTAAAATGTGCGTGATCTTCGTTGTTTTTTTAGCAAAAAAAGATCAGTGGAAAATGTCATGAAGCCATTTCTGACCTTAGGTCTCTGTTTGGGACCTAGAAGAAAATGTGTATACAAGGAAATAAAATAATAATAATAATAATAATAATAATAATAATAATAATAATAATAATAATTAAATATAGAATCTCAATGAATATTTTCGGTACTCAAGTACGTATTTATGCTGAGGACACAACTAATTATTCCTTTCTTAATAGCAAATCTGATAGATCCCTCAAAGTAAAACTGGCAGATGGTCTCGAAAACTACATTCAATCGGTTGTTAATAGGAGCAAGAAATGGCTTGTAAGTTTTAACGCCACTAAAACGAAACTTCTATATACATTGCGTTTCCTTGGTTTTACACTTTCTATTGACAATTATGTGGAGCAATTATATTGAAACAATTGCTAGGTCTGCTGCTAAGAATGTTGTTCCAGTGTGTCGTGACAGACAATTTTTCTCATCGTAATCCATCTTGCACATTTATAAATCTATCAATCGTCCTTTCATTGAATTTTGATGCCATATCTGGTCTGCTTTCCCGGCTATTTATCTCTACAAATATTCTCGACAAAATCCCAAGATGGGTCTGTAATGTGATCAACCTTGACATGGTATTTCATTTTTGGTCACTTTTCGACTGCCATGATGTAGCTTGTCTCAATTTTTTTTTTTTTTTTTTATATATATATAAATACTTTCATGTCAATTATTCTAATGAGCTTTCCCGTTTGGTAACTTCCACCACTTGAATTAAAGCTTTCTAAAGGAGGAAGTAGGTGTCATCGTTTGTCATGGGAAATATTTATAGAAAAGTCAGAGTTTAGTCTCATTGAAAGATGCGTGCAGCATTTCGCTTCTCTTTTAGACATAGTCTGAATCATTATTATCTCTGTCTTTTCCTTCCTCCATATATATATATATATATATATATATATATATATATATATATATATATATATATATATATATATCGTTATATACCGTATGAACACTAATGGGTATATCGGTATGTCCCAATCCTCATAAATACGTTAATCGGGGTTAATGTGCGAAGTATTTCCCCACTAGCAGTAGTTTACCTATTTCACGCCGCTGGCGAGTATTGTATTTTGTTGGTGTTATAAAGATTACCATTTCAATTCCAACCTCTGTTTCGGTTATTCCTCATTCATTAACCTTCTCTGGGTTACAACAGAAAAGTCAGAATGAATACACATAACGGTATTGAAAATCTGACTTGAAGTCAAGATGCTTGCTTCGGACGGACAAATTTACAGATCCTTCTTTGGATTTTATCGAGAATCTCAAGATATATTGCAGGAGTTCAAAACCAGATATGACCGCTATATTCAGTCGACGGCGAATGGCAGATTTTATAAATGTGAAAGGTGGATTCCGGCGAGAGAAAAAAAGATCTGGCACGTCACAGTGAATCAATATTCCTCGACATTGATTGAATATAATCATAGTGGAAAGTACGAGACCAAGAAGGCGCAATGAATTTCACTAATAGAGGTTAGCATCAGCCATACTGATGGAAGAGAAAAGTGTTCTCTATTATGATTAAGAGGTAGAAGTTTTAATTTGGCACCTAATGGAGAACGGAAACATCTTTCGCGTAAAGGGCGAAGAGAATGGTTAATCGAACTAAACCTGAAAAAAATGACAAAAATAAGTCCCGGAATCTAGGCTAGGATCAATATTATCATATCAATATTATCATATATTATTTGTACATCCTTCATTATTAAATTAGATTATTAAAAAAAATGTGAAGCAGCCTAGTCGCAGGGATTCCAACGCAGCCGTACCACATTCTTTATTCCCCTGAGAATATAGATTTCTATAGTTTACATGACAACTGTTATGGAATTGCGCAAGTTTTATCCTTGAATCATACGCATATGAAAAACAGATGTTAGGTAAAGCTTTAGTAGATAAATGCTCTTTAACGGGATCACTGCAAGCTACCACCTTAGATAAATTATCATATGTTATTAACTGAAATAAAATTAATAAAAAATAACTTATTCTATCAATTCACATCACAAAATAAAGCCCATATATTTTCGTAATATCTTTAGATGACGTGAAATTTCATAATGATCTAATAGATGGTATTGGAAAAACGGGTGCTGAAAAGAGAATGCTGAAAAGAGGGCGCTGGAAAAGAGTTCTCTTGAAAAGCGGGCGCTGGTAAAGAGAACGCTGAAGGGAGGGCGCTGGAAAAGCGGGCGCTGGACAAGAAGGTAATGGGAAAAAAACAGTGGAAAAGATGGTTGTGGAAAAAAGTGCGCCGGAAAAGCGGACGGTGGAAAAGTGGGCGACAGGGAAAAAAAACAAGCGCTGGAAAAGTGTCCGCTGGAAAAGCGGGCGCTGGAAAAAAGAACGCTGAATAGTGGGCGGTGGAAAAGATGGCAACGGGAAAAACAATCGCTGGAAAAGAGGGCGACAGGAAAAAAAACAAGCGCTGGAAAAGTGTCCGCTGGAAAAGTGTCCGCTGGAAAAGCGGGCGCTGGAAAAAAGAACGCTGAATAGTGGGCGGTGGAAAAGATGGCAACGGGAAAAACAATCGCTGGAAAAGAGGGCGACAGGAAAAAAAACAAGCGCTGGAAAAAAGAACGCTGAAAAGTGGGCGGTGGAAAAGACAGCGCAGGAAAAAAGGGCGACAAGAAAAAAAAACAAGCGTTGGAAAAAAGTGCGCTGGAAAAAAGTGCGCTGGAAAAGAGAGCGCTGGAAAAGTGAACACCGAAAAGAGGGCGGTGGAAATGAGTGCGCTGGAAAAGCGGGCGCTAGAAAAGAGAGCGACAAAAAAAAAAAAAAAAAAACAAGCGCTAAAAAAGCGGCCGCTGGAAAAGCAGACGCTGGAAAACAGGGCTACGGGGAAAAACAAGCGCTGGAAAAGAGTGCGCTGGAAAAGCGGCCGCTGGAAAAGAGAACGCTGAAAAGAAGGCGCTGGAAAAGCGGACATTGGAAAAGAGAGCGCTGGAAGAGAGGGTGCTGGAAAAGAGGGCGCTAGAAAAGTGGGTGCTGGAAAATAAGGAGAATTTTGAAGACCAACGCTATTTTTGTTTTGCTATTTTCCATTTTAGATAAACATTACTAGTTATTGGTGAAATATCTCGGTTTTTCGTAAAATATCTGTCTTTTGCTTGTTGTTGTTAAGTTTTCCTGATATATCATTAGAAAATATGGGTGGAACAGAATAAACTCGTTATCGTAAAAAATGAAAGAAAATGAGATCATGTGTAATTAACTTTACTTTTCCATTTGAAAAGTAATACCAAAGTTATCGTCAAATGAAATTCCTTTTTCCAACCGGAACCAAATAGAAATTTTTTACGCCCACAGTCTACACGATCGTACGCAAGAAAATACTCAAATCTTTGTGAATAGAAATATCAGATTATTATTATTATTATTATTATTATTATTATTAATCCCTCCTCCTTCGTATTCTTTTCCTTCCTTCTTAACTTTCTCCTCCACCTCCTGCTCCTTCTTCTTCTTCTCATCCTCCCCTAATCATTCGTATTCTTTTTCCTCCAACTCCTGCTCCTCCAGCGCATCCTGCTCCTCATTCTTCTTCTTCTTCTTCTTCTTCTTATTATTATTATTATTATACGCATCCTTCAATATGCCTTCGTATTCTTTTTCCTACTTCTTATCTTTTCCTTCCCCTCCTCATTCTTCTTCTTCTTCTCATTATTATTATTATTATTATTATTATTATTATTATTATTATTATTATTATTCTCATCATCCCCTACGCCTTCGTATTCTTTTTCCTCCTTCCTGCTCCTCATTCTTCTTCTTCTTCTTCTTCTTCTTATTATTATTATTATTATTATTATTATTATTGCGTTGATGATGCTGGCAGAAAAATGTAATAACACTGATCTCTTGCTGAAAATCAGATGTTTCCGTTTATGAAATAAAAATTACATAATAAAAAAGAAAGCTTTTATGTAAAACTATTCTAACTTTCAACGTTAATGAATAATAGAAGCATCGTTTTGTTTCTCGCTTTTGTCATTAAGAAAGATCTGATCGCTTGAGGACTTCCAATGGCAACAAGAACAATAGGTAACTCATTTGACTAGAAGTAAAAATCCTTATATAATAGAGATGTTAAATTTCCACCCTACCAAAAACAAAATGCTTGGAAGAAATCTCCCATCAATACTTGAAAATAGCATGAGCTTGATAGGTATTTGTTTCATTAAAAAGATATTTACAACTTTCAAACGAACTTTTAACCTGAACTGTTCAGAAAGGTATGCCTGCATCTCTTTTACTCACCGTTGTTAGGGTTTAGTTGGATTTAGATATCGAGGTTTGGTTAAAAATCAGTCAAATGCTTGATACATGTAAACAGTCTTGTGTTATGCAACTATTAAAGTCTGGCGTTATTCAGAAAAGCAGACACATTATTTAATAGAATTAAACGTAGTATGTAAATAAAAGACTAGTATGTTAATATTAGACATGCAAAAAAAAACTATTTAAAATATTCCATTAAAATTTAAAGTATATATATATATATATATATATATATATATATATATATATATATATGTGTGTGTTTGTGTATTATTGAAAAATAAGGCCTTTTTCACAGGATGAAATGCATCGGCTAATAATACAGTTTTCCTGTTACCTTTTCATTAATACATATTGTTTTTTTCTATAAGTTAATTCTGATATAATATATATATATATATATATATATATATATATATATATATATATATATATATATATATATAAAGAGAGAAAGCAAGAGAATAATTGGCATAGCCGGGATAATAGTGGGGACAACCTCCCACTTTCTATAAAATGTATCCCGGTACCTGCGTCTCAAATACCCTTTGTCCCACTCCAAGCCGCATAATTGGTGAAGGCAAACAACTGGCACATCATACCCAGCTGTTTCGAGTTGATGGAACTCGACAGCCCAGGTAGGCAGTCCATTGAGTGGAAATAAATCCCTGATTTTGAACCTCCTCTACCTTGCAGACATACCCAAACACGGAAAACTCTACGGAGCACCAACGTTAACTGTCAACACTGACAACTCTCCCGCGACTTTTGCAGCCAAGCCGAATCAAGTTGTACTGCCCTGTATTATTTTGGATCATGTCGGTACGGTCAGAGGAAGGTGAAATGTAGTCTGGGTAGAGCAGGGCCTCCATATATCACCGTCTAAGCCTGCGTCCTGAAGATGACCAAAGGATTGAATTTTGACCAAAGAGGGTGCTACCTTTATCCCGCGATATGAACGGATGCCTAATAGATAAGATAGATAGATACGAATCGTGAATTTTTTCAGTGCTATATTCACAACGTTTCGGGCGTTGTATGCTCCGGCCGTCTTCAGGTGATTGCAATTTCGAATCGAACCTTTTATTTCGTCCACCGGGGTATATACTTCTAGTTTAACGTGCCATGCCTCTTCCGGATGTCTCAGTTTTTATCCACTAATGATATGACCTAGTGGATAAAGACGTCGGTTAGATCCAGTGAATAGACCCAAAAAGTTGTGAATTCAATACCAGTGGTGACCCAAAAAACCTGGAGAGTTGACTTAAAGGGAAATAAGTGAGACATTCGAAAGGGGTATAGTAAGTGGAACTAGAACAATCTACCCTACTGGACGAAAAAGGTTTCGGTTCGAAATTACAATCACCTGAAGAAGGGTTTAGCTTCCAACGGCCGAAACGTTGTGAATATGGATATAAAAAGAGGATAACGTTCCGAATTATTTAAATAATGTCAGTCAGTTTTGTGCTATGCGTGATACACACGTAGACGATCATGTATCTTTCGATACATGACTGACAAGGCAGTTTCTTTTCCAGCTCTATGTTGTCATTTTTTTCTGCGGTAGACCAGTTGCCATCCAAGGCTATAGAACAAGGTCTCTCCTGCTATTTGCCCATAGCTGGGATGGGGAGAAAAAAGAGGATGCATTCCTTTTCTAAGTATTAGCACGTAAGTGAATGCAATTGTTTCGACTGGAATTCGAACTCTGTTCTCTGATTCCTCAGTCCGCGCCGCTATACATTACTCCACCGTGTCTTCCAAATAATGCATGTAATCATAATACCTTATATCAGAGATAGAGACAGAAACGTGAACATATATCATTTATTAATGAAAAAAAGACTGTCTTGATAGATGAATTGGTGACTTTATTTTAAGGAAAAGTCACTGCGTACGGCATGAATGAAAGATTAATCGAGGGAATCAAATTCAAGATTGGTTAAAGAAAAAGTAATGTTCAAATTCTACACATTAAAGGAATGAACATCTGACTCTGTAGATATTAATCCCCGTCCTGGGTAAGACGATAAACTACGCCCAACAGCAAGGCCTCTGGTCAGGAGGTTTTGAGGATCGTGGAACCACATCTTAATTGCTGGTGTTCCAAGGTCCACCCTGACCCGGGGTGGTAGCCCCTGTTAGGGTTCCAGCTATGGGCAAATAGTTGACACCCAAACTTGAGTAAAAATCGGTTTTAATACCAGAAATACTTTGTAATAAAAAAATCATTACCAGCAATAGTTTTGAAGGAAAAATTATTATCAGCAATACTTTAATAAAAAATACGAGCAATACAAACAGTTATACATTCTTTGAAAAAAAAAATATTACCAGCTATAGATTTCTTCAAGGAAAAATATTCCCAGAAATAGATTTTTGAAGAAAAACATATTACCAGCAATAAAATTTTTGTCGGTATTAAATAACCCATTGATGTTGATATGCCGTAAAACAAACCAAACCAAACCCAACTAGATATTAATCCATTAGAAGACATATAGTCCCTAATTAGTAAAGAAATCCATGGAAAAGAATTTCCATGCTAAGAACTCTGGGAAATAATAAAAATAACATAATTAAAATCGAAACTATAGAAAAGATAATAAACCAGTGATTGAAAAACTGCGCCATTTTCTAAAATGGCGACAATAACTCATGTAAAAAGTAAAATAATAGAAAATAAAGCAAACAAATTTTTTCAGGTATATTTGATAAATCTAGGGCTCTGTATACTATGTATTTTGGATTTATTTACAGAGATAAATTTGTATTGGAATTTTTTTAATGTAATTAAACCAAACTCAATAGCAAGTTTTCAATATTTTAATAACGATATTCTGTATTCTTAAACACATGTAATATTGCTTCATAAATTCAAGTGTATTTTGAAAACTATACCAATATCGGTTTGTTAATACGAGGCTGTCCTATATAACTTGTATAATAAAATCTGACATTCTATATGCATATGTATCTATTATAATCAGCGTATCATCTCCAATCAGGACGTGTGTAAGCGTTGACTCAACACAACTTACAATCCCATATGGTACTTAGTTTAAGTTTAGCGTTTCAGCATTCTTCCAGCTCTCATTTCTGTCATTTATTTACGCAACCTTGTTAGGCAGTTACTCCTTGTTTCACGCTTGCCTATAGTAGGTTGTTTGAGTGTCAACTTCGCCAAGCACTCTTTCCTCATTTGTGTCCATGATAAAACAAACAAATGAATATTCTCATGAAAATCATTGTTTTTCCTGCACTCAGATACGTTCATTTGATGACAATACAGAATTTGGGGGGGGGTATATTCTTCTTCTACGAACCTCGTCCCTTCAGAACATGGTCAATCATAGCTTTCCCAATATCATATAAAGTTGTTTTATTCCTTTTCTAAGACGCTCCGTTGTTCTGTCATCTATTCACACGCTGCTTTCGTATCTCACTCTTGCCTTCAGTGTGGCAAGTATTCCAAGCCTTCTTTCCTTATTATGTGTCCGAGGAATTTTAGTTGCCTTTTCATGATCCTGAGTATAAATTTTTGTTGTCATTTTCCTTAGGACTTTCTTGTTGGTTACTCTTCCCGTCCATTTAATTTTCAATATTCTTCTATCAAATCACATTTCTGTTGGCTGAAGTGTTCACCTTGCCCTTGGAGAGAGTGTTCTGTATCTACTGTCCTATAAGAGGATGGATAACACATGACAATCCAGCATTCATTTCTTCGTTCCAAACGAAGATTTTTCTTCTTTCTCAGCACCATGTCCAACTTTTGGAATGCTTCTTTTGCAAGTTCAATGAGTGTTCGTATCTCGGCGTCCCATTTCTCCACCCGCAATTAAAACACTTCCAGATATTTAAACTTTTGCAGCGGCATAATGTTTATATCTTTACTTCGTAACTTGGGCCTTTTCTCACACTGATGGCCACACTTTTGTCTTATTGCAGCTGGTGGTCAGTCTTTTTTGATGGTTAATCTTTTTTGATGTTTAGTCTTTTTTTTTTGTTTCGCTGTACAGCCAAAAAAAAAAACAAATCGTCTAACACACAAGAAGTAAATCTGAGACTGCTGGTAACGGTGACCAATCAATTTTATCGCATAACACAAATTAACAGAGACACGTTCCCCAACAATCCCGGGCAACGACAAATCACCCAGCTTTTATAAATGTTCGAAGAGTAAATAAACAAAAATACAAGTGGATATGTGTCGCCAACAACATTTGAAAGTTTAATTTAAATATTTCGCAAATTTACATTACTTTTTCATCACAGCTCATGAAATTTAGATTGGCTCGCCAAAGATAATCTCATATTTCAAATTTAGGGAAAATATAATTGCTTTTCTTTTCTTTTTTTTTTCTTTTTTGAAAATTCAAATAAGCAAGTCGTTAATGTTGCTCGAGTTATGTCCATTATTTTAACTCGAAAAATATTTTTGCTTTCGCTTTCGTTCATTTGTTTTTTCGTGAAAACTAACAAGGCGTCCGTATAATATATTTATTGCTATCTTCGTATATATCTGTTTCTTAATTCAGTCCCCTATCTTGGATTTGTAAAGATCTGCTTAGTAATTAAACCCGTCCATCCATTGTCATGCTATGTTTCTTTCTCAACCAGCAGACATTTATTAATGTCTGAAAAATTCATATTTTCACCCGAAAGGATTCCTCGTATGGAAGCAATTTATTCTCCCCGCACTCCCCGTTCAATCCATATAAATCGATGTTGTTATCTGGTTTGCAGCTACGTCAACCATTTGATAACCAATTGTTTGATTCTTCAAATTGAAGTTCAAAAATAGATCCCACCATTTGCCGTCTCGGACGTCGCTACTCGTCCTTTCGACTGAGCAAGTAACGGCATAGATATATCGAGTATGAAGTCCTCCAACAGCGCTCTTCACGTTCGAATCCGACGTTTTCTTCTCCTTCACAGACTGCTACTCAAGGCAAGAGGCATCCGACCACTCTGCTATTTTAAAACATAACTATATAGAAATGGGATCGTTCCATTTCCAAGGGATTTGACATTAAGTGAATGAAACAGAACCGATTGTAGTTTGAATTAGACTCGGCCATTTTACATTCAGCGTCGATAAACGTCACATTCACTCATTCATCCATCCTACATGTATCACTATCTCTCTCGAAAAACAGATAGATATTTAGAGATAGAGGGAGGAAGGACAAAGCGAGAGGGGGGGTAAAGGGAGAGGAAGAGAGGGGTGAGTAAGAGGCGAGAGAGTAGTGAAAGCAACCTTGGATAATAAGTTTCATCACATTGATTACGTAATGGGGATAGTCATATATTCTTGAGTGATCTGTTGTTAAGCTCAGACAAAATACAGAATTTTGTATGTTGCCTTTTAAACCATGCACACAGGCAGGATATTTTCACCAAGATAAAATGTCATGCCTTTATTTAATACAGAAAATAATTCTCACTTAACGGGGTAAAACACGCGACTGGCCATGAAGAATGCTAGGTAGATATATACATACATACATACATACATACATACATACATACATACATACATAACAAAGAGACATATATATATATATATATATATATATATATATATATATATATGTGTGTGTGTGTGTGTGGAGAGAGACTGAGTTAGATGTTAACAGATATGGAGAGACGTCAGTGAGAGATGCCTGACCATATATATATATATATATATATATATATATATAGAGAGAGAGAGAGATAGATAGGTAGATAGGAACATACATTGGAGATAGATAAATAAAGAAATTTTGGGGAATAAACGTCATAGCTAGCTAGCTAGATAGCCAGCTAGCTAGCTAGATAGATTGTAACAGACATTGGCGATAGATAGACAAATAGACTGTTTGGAACAAACGTCATAGATAGCTTGATAGATACATAGAAAGCGAAGTACCTGATAGATAGAAAGGAACAGACTCCACATAGAATAGACGTCATAAATAGATATGTATGGCGTCTCTTGTCATATATATATATATATATATATATATATATATAAAGAGAGAGAGAGAGAGAGAGAGAGAGAGAGAGAGAGAGAGAGAGATAAGTAATGTGAAAATATATCATTTATTAATGCATGAAGTTGGCCAGATATATGAATCGATTACTGTTTCTTTCGAAAGAAAAGGACGGGAACACAACATGAATGGATGTTTAATCTCGGGAATCAAATGGTGAATGAAAAGTGAGGTTGGTTTCCCGATGCACTGGAGCAAATGCAAACTATAACAGGTTTAGAAATCACTACTCCCATCCGATGGAAATCAATTCATTCATCAGTTTCCTTTTTGTGGCATTTTGAAATGCCTTCCGACCAATCCTTTTATTTCACTAGGAAAGCATCAAAACACTTCATATATATATATATATATATATATATATATATATATATATATATATATATATATATATATATATATATATGTGTATGTGTGTGTGTGTGTGTGTGTGTGTGTGTGTGTGTGCATACCAATGTATGCGTCTGTAAGATATGGTTGACTGCCTGGTTGGTTTTGTTGTGCGGCATATCAACACCTATGTGTTATTTGATGCCGAAATCTAGATATTTTCTACGCAGTTTAATAGCTTCAACTACAAATGTTTTCTACATGATTTTATCCCTTCAGGGTAAATGTATGTTTTATAGATGTATGGTTTGTACATGGTTTGTTGGAGGTGTTATATGTTTAGAGATAAACCTATTTCTTTAACATATGACATGTTTACTCAGTATTTTCAAATAGTTTTCTCATGTTATCCATGTAAGTTTTATATCCTACAGATGCTAAGTATGTGCATTCAGCTCATTTAAAATGGGTTTCACCCTGTGTGTAGCTTGGCATGTTGTACATGTTGGTTGATCTCCATTCTTCAACAAGAATGAATGGGTGAGGTATGTGTGGCCTATGTGTAGTCGAGTTGACGTTATATCATATTTTTTCTTTTGTAATTTGTTTCCATAGGATTGATTTGATTTCGAGAACAGATGCCGTAAAATAATATGGACCAATTACACCCTGTGACTTCTGGTTATGGGCGATTATATAGGGTCACATGTATAGCGAAATAGTTACATGCATCGAATAACCCAAGAACAGAATAAAAGGTGTAACATTCACCGTTAAATGTGTGTCAAGGCACTAAATCAATTGTGCTGGTGGACAGATGGACACTGTTCAGTAAACTCTAAATAAATGATTCCTCTGATACTAATATTAACTTAATTTTGACTTATCCTGTCATACTACTGTGAACATAATTTTGAGTCACCATATATATATATATATATATATATATATATATATATATATATATATATATATTTGATTGGTACTTATTAGAAAGCGCTCAATATCAGAGATAGAGCTGACATATTTGATTGGATTGATGTGAGTTTGTGACCCTGGGTTTCACGCTTTTGCTATCGTCAGACAAAGTATAACAGGTTTAGAAAGGTTTGTCTGACGATCGCAAAAGCGTGAAACCCAGGGTCACAAATTCACATCAATCCAACCAAATATGTCAGACAATGTCTATTCTGATATTGAGCGCTTATAATAATATATAATATATAAATATATATATATATATATATATATATATATATATATATATATATATACTTTTCACACACACATGCATATATATATATATATATATATATATATATAGGGAGAGGAGAGAGAGATAGGGAGGAGAGAGGGTTCATCAAAAATACTTTTACAAACTTTGCCGACCGGTTCCTGACACAAAAACAAGTTCAAAAATCCATATAACTATATGTCCTCAAATCATTTTTGTGTTATTAAATTAAATCTTAAGGTAGACACAGTTAAATGTAATAATCCAAGATACCATCCAAAAATTCTCTAACGGCTCCTGACACGAAAACAAGGTATCTAGCTTGTATTGCACCACGGGGATTCTTATCCACCCACAAATGTTGGTTGTGTAAATTTGCTATTCCATCTCTTCCAAATATTGCCTCATCCGTAAATGACGATATCTGCTCCACCAAATGAGAAGAAACCACTGGTTGGTGATATTGAAGAGTAAACATTGCCTTCCATAGATTGACAATGGATACCGACACCTGGTTCTCCCCTTTTTACACAAATGGACTCACCCAGGGTATATATATATATATATATATATATATATATATATATATATATATATATATATACTACTGCTAGTGAATACCCGGGAGAAGAGCGAGAAAGAAGAGCGACGAACATGCACGAACGTAACGAGCAAGAGTCACAGTGAGCAAACACGTAGACTCAGTAAGAAGTCATACAGTGATACGTCGATACCAAAGACTATATATATATATTTTGCTACTAACCCGCATTCCTGGAACTACTAACCCGCATTAGCAGTTTGTATTATTACATTAATACATTTATTTTCCTATATTCCTTCTTGGCGTTTGTTATTTATTGGTACCGGATTTCATCCCGGAATCTACAACAGTTTGGCTCGTTTTAAATCTTTGAATGGTCTGACGGCACAGTGTCCAGCAACTCTTGTGATTGTCTGCTCTGTCTTGGAATTACTTTCAGATGCTCTTTGAGAGTTTTTTTTCCGTCCTTGTTGTCCTTCCTATATGTCCCCATATAGGTTGCACATTAGGAGATGGCCTTCGAGCATCCTGATAACATGACCAATCCATCTGCATCGTTGTTGTATAATAGGGGCGTTAATGCTTCTGTTGCTGGCACGCTGGAGAATATTGATATGCGGTATTCAATCTTGCCATGACAATCCGAGGATGCGTTGAAGACATGGAAGGTTTCAAGAGTTTCGTATGTGAGCTGTATGTAGAAGTATAGAAGGATGGATAAGCATATAGCGTTGTACTCTGAGACATTTGTCGAGGTGGACAGGTTCCTGTTTAGAAAAAAAATCGTCGAATTAGTTCCCCAAAAGCTTTTGATGTTTGATGAATGCGACTTTGTAATTTATTATAAATCCTACAAGAGGAGGGCAGTCCTATTTCTGAATAGAGGAAGCCGGCAATACACTTGATGTGTTCAACACCAGCTGAAAATATAACATCAGTGTTATGATACAGCAGTACTGACGGCTGGCAGAGAACTTCACAGTTCAAACGATAGTCCGTCGTAACAGCCAACGTAGAAACGACAAAATAGGGTCACACATCCAACCTTCACTTCTCACAAGCAAAAACAACTGTTTGTCCACCAAGCTCAGAAAATCTAATCCCCCCATAAACGAAAAACAACAGCTTTTGTTCACCGAGAGATCTTACTGATTGGTCAGGCCATTTAAGGGAGGGAAGGACATTAGCATAGATTCTGGTCCTTAAAATAGATTTTTGCTAACTACTTTTTGGTAATTTTTCTTCGGTAGATCGCACACAAAACACGAACTCTTTTTCGAGGTAGCTGATTATCTCTTTCACTACATATAGGAATGTAAATGCAGCAGATTAGGATGGGATTTCAACGGAATGTTTCGCGCAGAAAACCTTTAAGCTCCTCACATATCCCTATCTACATTTCGGAGCTTGCAAACTTTCGATAGTTCGATATTCCCGTCTGTTAAAACTTTGTAAGTATCAACGTATAATAAGGCGTATAGCTACAAACACATTGTGCTTTCTCTTTTAACAAACCTTTAATGTAGACCTTGGTTCCCAGTGTGTAGTTTATCTGCAGTAACGTTTTTGCGGTTGACCAGTCAAGTAACATATGTCCCTTAGAGCTGACAGAATTTTACTGTACTTTCTTCACTCTACAGAAGGTCAAATTTAATATATAGCACCGGCGCATACGTCTGGGTTGAGATTAAAAAAAAAAAAAAATTCCCAGGAAACGGGTACTCGGGAATCCGATCGGTGACAAAATTGTGTATTCTAATTGACTGATTTGATTTTTACGGCTTATCAATTTTTTGAATGTTATTTAAAGCCAGAAAAGAAGATTTTAAGAATTTTTTGAACATAATAATGATTTACTGAAACGAGTCCTAATAATTAACCCATAGCTGGAGGGGAAGAGGTGTATTCATGACTTTTTCAAAGTTATTTACGCGTAAGTGAATATAACGAACCCAAATGGAATTAGAACTCGGCCATCCTATTTCTCATTCTGAACCTTTATCCATTGCACCACCCGCACATCCAAGTTTACAGCCCCTGGTATTCCCAAGCAGTACACATATAGGTACCGATCAGCTTCGACATTGCTTAACTATGGTAAGCTTACCGGAACCGGTGATACAACGCGATATGGCAGTAAGCCGAGAGCGTGTATTTATCCATCTTGGCACGAACATGTGTTGTGGCTCTCCGATTTCTAACTCTGAATCGTTATCCATTACAATACTCGCACCTTCATGCTTACAGAACGTGGTATTCTCAAGCGGTCACCCATCTAGGCACTGGCCTGCTACAACGTTGCTTAACTTCAATGATCATACCAGAACCGCCGTGTCAATGTGATATGGCCGTAAGCCAAAAATAAAATAAAAAATAATAAAAAAAATAACTAAATAAATAACTAAATAAATAAAAAATAAAATAAAAAATAAATAAATAAAATTGTATATATCTATCTTGCCACGAACATGGAAGGTGGCAGTAAGTGCTTTTTTTTTAGTGTGGGGGCATATGATCAGAAACGTCATAAACTACGTCTGGTCCGTAAACCATCAGGGCTATGGGTAGGTATTGTCTTAATAAAACGTTTCTGTTATGCACTGTTTCACCCGAAGTCATGCCATGATCTTATTCATTTGGCAACTCTGATGGCAGTCTTACAAAAGATCGGTTTAATCGGCGTTACACATGCGACTAGAGAAACCACTTGCTCAGTTCTTTCAGAAATGTATTACGTCAATCCGATGCCATTAAATGTTACTTCGTTCTCTGTATGATGATAAACTACATCCTGCAGTAAACACTCTGATCGGAAGATTGGCTGTTTGAGGGATCGTGGAACCACCTAGTAACTGGTGTTGTTCCCAAGTTCATGTTGACCTGTGGTGGAAGCACTTGTTAGGGTCCCAGCTGTAAATAAATATTGAACCTCACAAACAAAAATCACCAGTACATTTTTATAGTAAAATTAATAGGTTTTATCAACAAAATATATATCGAAAAACATATCTTTACTGTGAAATTATAAAAAACATGTACACAATAACTGTAATCAAAAGCATAAAATCACGACCAAATTATTTAGATGTTAACATTAAATAACCCATAGAGGTGTTGATATGCCGCTAAACAAAATCAACCAATCAAATAAGCAACATAAAATAATTCTTTCATGACATTAATCTATATAACGCCCCACAATTTCTTAAAGAAATCAAACTGTATTTCAAAATATAACTTCAACAAAACTACAACATCAAATACACATATCATCACCTCTAGTAATCATGCCGACAGAAACATGTAGATGCACAAAAGCTGACTGTCATCTACCATGTATTCAACTGTGAAAGCAGAATAACATATATCGTATTTTTATTACTTTAAAGCTCCCAAGAATATTAAAGTCTGACATTAAATGACCCATAAAAAGTCGATATGGCATTAAACAAATCAGTCAGTCAATAATAATAAAAAAAAAAAAAAACTTGAAATCTCACAGGGTATATACAGGGTACAAACAATACGGGAAGGCAGAGAGCCACCTCTACCTGTCTCCAGGTAGGTGGTCCCGTGCTTACCTGCATGTGTCAGTGGATGTCGGAATTGATGGGGAGGAGGTATATAAAAGTTAGAAACGCCGTTAAGGGCCGCAAGCGATAGGAAGTTATGAAGATCCATGAATGCCCACATCCTGAAGGGGTACGGTACATAGAAGAAGAAGAAGAAGAAGAAGAAGAAGAAGAAGAAGAAGAAGAAGAAGAAGAAGAAGAAAATCAAAGATAAAGAAGAAGAAGAAAATCGAAGAAGAGGAAGATAAAGAAGAACAAGAAAAAAGAAAGAGAAAATAATAAGCAGAAGATGAAGAAGAAGAAATCAAAAAAGAGGATGATAAAGAAGAAGAAGAAAGAAGAAGAAAAAGAAGAAAAAACAGTAAGCAGCAGCAGCAGCAGAAGAAGAAGAAGAAGAAGAAAATCGAAGAAGAGGAAGATAAAGAAGAAGAAAAAAAGGAGAAAATAATAATAATAATAATAATAAGAAGAAGAAGAAGAAGAAGAAGAAGAAAAAGAAGAAGGAAATCGAAGAAGAGGGAGATAAAGAAGAACAAAAAATAAGAAGAAAATAATAATAATAATAATAATAATAATAATAAGAAGAAGAAGAAGAAGATGATAAAGAAGAAAAAGAAAAAAGAAGAAGAAAAAAGAAAAAAAAACAATAAGCAGCAGCAGCATCAGAAGAAGAAAAAGAAAGCTTGGCTCTTGATCGAAGACGAAACACTATTGATTTCAGCACTAAATATGGTGAACCTTTTTCAGACCGTGTGTCTCACTGATATTGGCTTCAAAAGTGATATTTCTTCACCAGTTCCATACTAGGCAACCTTATTAAATAACTATGTAGGCAATAAAAACAAAAGAAAGACGTCAGGGACCATTTATTTGAAATTACACTTTTCATCCTTCACATATTCAACGTTCAATTCTATTGCAATTCTGAAAAGTAATCTTTAAACCCCTGCTGCAAATCCTTGAATTAAGAGCATGTTGCTTCTCCTACAAGGATCTATATTGATGGTAGCGATTTTGGTACATATTGGGATTGAACTTCAAAGTATGTCTGATTGATTTTATCGATTTGGAATTATATGCGTTGGTTGGAATTGCCTTACACAACTGACATCACGAGGCAGTGAAAATACGAATAATGCTTTCTTTGAAGTTAACTATGATTAACATTTGCCTTTGACATGCATTTCTTTTAAACCGATATCGACCAACTATGAGCACTCTATCCTTCAGTGCGTAACACACTGAATTATAGGAGTAGGTGTAACGGTTGTTATAATTGCCTATTTAGTCAGAGGGTTCTTGGTGCACTACAAGTTGATATCGGAAAATTTCCAGACTGGGCACAAATAATAATCGCCCTTCCTTGAGTAAATGATATATTTTCTGTCCTGAAAAGCTGACACATATAAAAGTTTTCCGTTATCCGAAATTGTGTAAAACGTATACACATTAACTGCTTATTAATCTAGTTGCCAAGCTTCCGCTTCAAAAAAAAAAAAAAAATAAATAAATAAAATAAAATAAATGAAAAAAAAACTATTTTTCGTCTGCCTGATTAAATAACTCAATATTCATGGCTGGTGAACCTCACACAGAAAAACTACGAAGAAAGTAAGTAAAAGTTTTTTTCAAAATATTTTATATAAACTTCAAATTTTCTAAATTTCTTCGAATAAATTTTGAAATACGTATAATTAATTTTAAACGAATTTTAAACGAAAAATTTAACTTGTTTTTCAAAATTTAAAAAAAATGGCTTATATCGAGTTTTTTTTCGTTATTTCGTAAACAAGATTTTTAACTAAAATTTCGGACTTGCTAAGAATGAGTAAAAAATATTCAAAAAATATTCAAAAAATACTTTAGTGTTTCTTCTCAATAATGAAATATATATTTAACACGAAGAAACAATTTTCATTAATTTCCAGGCCGTTCTTGTCATGCTATCAATTTTCATGAAGGTGCCCATGTATAGGTTTTACACAATTTTCTATAGCGGAAAACTTTTATACATGTCGGCTTTTCAAGACATAGCCAATCATAGCTGGCCAAAAATTCTTCTCCTTTGCAACTTTTATCTATTTTTTTTTAAAAATACACTTCACGTTCTATCTTCTACCGTTAATTTACAAGAGCTTACGTGGTTGATTACTCAAAGTTTTCTTTGCCTTCAATATGTACTGTAACTGCCAGTTCTCTATCTTCAGTGTGGGTCACAAAAAAATTATAATTCTCTTTTTTTTTTCTTTCAATTTTCCTCAAAACTTCCTCGTTACACATATTCCCCGTCTATGGTGTCCTTATCACACTCCTGTAGAACCACACACACACACACACACACACAGACACAGACACACACACACACACATATATATATATATATATATATATATATTAGGTTGGTGCAAAAATAATGACGTAATAATGTCGTTTTCTGACGTATTTTTTAACGTCAAAAAAAGACATTCTTACGTCATTATTTTTGCACTAACCTAATATATATATATATATATATATATGTGTGTGTGTGTGTGTGTGTGTGTGTAAATAAATAACTGTTTCATCGGACTATAATTTATTAGCAAAAAACATAATTTTCAAGAAAAGATAGAGGTTGGACACCTTTCGGAAAGCTACATTTTCCTTTACTAAACCTTTTCGATCTATGTCAGGTGGCATTAATTTCAATTTCGCTGATTAGGAAAATAAAAGCAGGTAGAGCAACTCAAACACGTATCCCCGTTTAAAATAACGTTCATGATAAGAATATATTTATATCTATCTATCTATATATATATATATATATATATATATATATATATATATATATATATATATATATATATATATATATATATATATATTGATGAAATAGTTTTTAAAGCATGCTATATATATGCGCGCGCGTGTGTGTGTGTGCGTGCGTGTATGTATATATTCTTACGTTGAACGTTATTTTAAACAGTAAATCGTGTTTGAGTTGCTCTCCTTGCTTTTATAATTATTTTCCAAAACCCCTAAATTGAAATTAATACCACATGGCATAGATTGAAAAAAACCTAGTAAAGTAAAATTGTGTTTCCCTATAGATATCCAACCTGTATCCTTTTCTAAAAATAACGTTTATTGCAATAAGGTATACTGTCTGCTTAACATCCATTTACGCACACAAACACAGACACACACACACACACATATATATATATATATATATATATAAT
Source organism: Acanthosepion pharaonis (assembly GCA_903632075.3). Lineage (NCBI taxonomy): Eukaryota > Metazoa > Mollusca > Cephalopoda > Sepiida > Sepiidae > Acanthosepion > Acanthosepion pharaonis. Next base: position 389,744 of record CAHIKZ030004777.1, read on the forward strand.
ATTAGTGGTAAATATACACATACATATGCAAATATATATACATACAAGAATACACATACATATATATTTTGTATAAAAAAGTAATTCCAAGAGGATAGAATCCGGGTGGAACTCAATGTCCAGGACAGAGTAAGGATATAATATAAAATGCTCAAACATTAATATTCCATGGTTATAATTTATTACATTGGAATCATAAATACGATCCAATTAATCAGACCTACAAATTAAAAAAAAAAAAACAGAAAAAACAACTCCGGAAATAAAAAAAAGAATTTAGAGAGAGTGTAAGTATGAGAGTGTAGGACGAATGTTAGAGCTAAAGATAGGGGTAACAGACGAGAGAAGGAGGGAGATTAAAACTTAACAGAGAGAAGTTTTAGAGAGGGGAGTCAAAACGGTTTAAGTGAGAGAAATATGAATGTTGTCGGATGTCTAATACATTAAAGATGTAACCGGAAAGGATACATTTTGTGGTGACATACACACACAATAGACGATCTAACCTTAAAGATCCGAAGAAGAGGGAGGGAGAGGAAAAGAAAAGTAAAAGGGGTGGGGGAAAGAGATTGGGCGAGGGGGAACTAAAACTGAAGGGCATTTATTAAAAGGGCCAACGTGTAATTAAGGAAATTTGGCACAAGCACAGAAGGGGTTGCAAAGAGAAGTGATAGAGGAAAGGATGAAGAGAAGGATAGGGGGATAGATCAGGTTATCTGGAGACGTCGATTGACATTATATTTGAATAGTTGGAGATTATAGCTATCAAGGAAACAAGAAAAGGGGAGGGAGTTCCACAGGCGAGAGTTGCGAGACATGAAGCTATTGAAGTAGAAGAGAGGGCTACATTTAACAGTTTCGACAGTGAAAGGTGTGAGCGAGATGCCAGCCTAGTAGCACGCTTAAATTCATGAAGTCTGCGAAAGCAACTCATCGGAGCTGTTACCGTGAAAGTATTTGTAAAAAAGACAGAGGGAGGAACGGCACGTCTGTGAGAGAGCGACTGCAGGGGAGATGCCAGAGCAGCGCCAATTACTTGCATTTCCGTCTCTGGAGTTTATCAAGGACCTTGAGACAAGCAGAAGGGGCACCAGACCATATATGGCAGCAATACTCTATGTAAGGGCGAATGGTTGATTTTTAGTTTTGAAGGATCGACTCCGACGTGAAAAATTTACTGGCACGGCACAGGGAACCAACTTTTCTTATATATATATATATATATATATATATATATATATATATAATGGATTTTTAAAACGATATTATTTCTTAACTGCTAATATATTTTAGTGGCAACACGTATTTGAGTTGCTACCATTTTAACTGTTTTCATTGATGATACTGCTTGGGAAAATATAAGAAAAAACATAATACCAACTCAAATAAGTATACTCATTATAATGGCGTTTATAATATATATATATATATATATATATATATATATATATATGTATGTATGTATGTAAATATGTTAATCCTGATTTTTAAAACATATACTATTTTTCAGGCAACGGTATATTTCCTTAGAACATTGATGCCCCAACGAAACAAGAACATTTTTGTGTTGTTAAAATAGATCTTTTTCTTTAGTTTTATTAATTCAAATTCGCCAGATATTTGGCGAATGAAGCCCGAATCTAAGGCCATTATCGGATTTCTCTTTTCCTTTGTGATTGGGTGCACAGCCGGATGGTGGGAAGAGTCAGCATAGGCATATGCATGCATCGACTGTACACTCGTCGATGTAACCTAGCAATTCAAAAAAAGCATATTATATTAGCCTCTCGTGAGGATCGATCACACTACACAATTTAATATACTACAAACACTTGACTTTCGAACTAAGCATGACATCGAATTGTAAAACATTAGAATCTATCTATCTATCTATCTATCTATTTCAGCCTGTTCATATCTATCTGCATCTCTATCTATCTCAGGCGTTTTAAATCTATCTATCTATCTATCTATCTATCTATCTATCTCAGTCTGTTTATATCTGTCTATCTGTCTGTAACTATGTTCATATCTATCTATCTATCTATCTATCACTTTTTAAATCTATCTATCTACATACCTATAATATCTACCTATACATCTGTTTGTCACAGTCTGTTTATAGGTTTGAATGCAAGCTTGTATGTATGTATGTATGTATGTACGTATCTATGTATCTATCTATCTATCTATCTCGATCTGTTTAAATCTATCTATCTATGTTTAAATCTATTTACATATCTATCATATCTATCTATATGTCTGTCTATCACATAAATATAACAGTAAGTACACATATATGTATATATCTGTCTATTTCAGTCTGTTCATATGCATGTATGTATGTATCTACTGTCTGTATATTTGTCTTGGATACATGAGAGGTTGTACTACGTACATTTTACACAGCAAACAGCTGCAAAACCAAAACGTTAATCTAAGAACTCAAGTTATATTAAATAAATAGACAGGCCATGTCGAGACTTTCATCTGGATGCCATGTATAGAGCCAAGCTAATTCCGATATCTACAAGCAGTCAGCTGTATACAACCGCTTTCTCAGATCAATGATTAAAAAAAATGTTTCGGGCGAAGGAAGTCCGCATGACTTAGCGGTCCATTGCTTCTTCGAACCTCGTGGACTGGTGCTACGGATTCCCGAAGAACTGTAACAAGTAACAGCAACTACATCACTTGATGACTACCAACAGCAGCAACAAGTGAAATGGATAGCTCATGTAAATCAAAGAAAAAATAATTAAATCATTAACATATTGACGTTACACAAAAATGTTTTTTCTGTTACAAAGCGGAGGGCAGGTTCGAAACCTGCCGAAGAGTATATTTTCTTAATTAAGTTTTCTCAAGTACGCGGGTCGATAGGCGTAATATACACAGTTGAAAATAAAAAGAAACAAAAAAACGGGACGTCATTTTCAAACACGTGTATCTGCTATCACTTGAAGTAGTAGTAGTAATAATAATAATAATAATATATATATATATATATATATATATATATATATATATATATATATATATATATATATACATACGAGGGCCAACAATAAAATTGTTCAAATCGTGTAACATCAAAATTGTCTAATTTTTAGAATAAGCTATGAACCCTTGTATCTTAGAAATGATTAAAGGTATCTTACTGGAGTTCTACGAAGTTCTTATAACACTATTGAACTCAACTTTGAACAATGAGAATGTATTAAGCTCTAAGTTGAAAAGATGATCGCTTTTGCTTTTGTGACCTCTTGATCCAGTTTTCCTCTCTCCTGTTACCTTTTTTTTTTAGACTTTTTTGCCGTTCTCTTGATGATTCTTGCATAGACTTTGAAGATGAAAGTCAAAGTGTGAATGTTGGTACCATTACTTAAGGCCTCTCACTATTGCTTAGTTGGAAAGATACAATGAAGCTGACACAAAGTGATTTTAACCTATTCCATTTCTAGCTGAATAACTCAAAGGGCTTTTCAGTGATTCTTAGGAGAAACGGTATCAAGATTACTAAACGTTTTATCTGACAACCTGGAGAAAAGAACCTCAATTAGTTCAGTAGTTTTTAGATATTAAACATATTGTGGGATGCTGATACACGATTTGGACAATTTTGCTGTTACACGGTATATATATATATATATATATATATATATATATATATATATATATATATATATATATATATATATATATATATATATATATATATATATATATATATATATATATATATATATATATATATATATATATAAACATATATATATATATATATATATATATATATATATATATATATATATATATATATATATATATATATAAACACACACACACACACACACACACACACACACATATATATATATATATATATATGATATTACATGAAAAGTTTACTTAACTTTTAAATATCAATTTTATCCATCATCGGTGTTTCTTGGTAAAATTTACAGTCTTCAGTGGTTGTGGTATTAAACGGTATAAATAAAGATGTGGTTAACTATTTGCCCATCGCTGGGACTCTAACACGTGCTACCACCCAGAGTCAGGGTGGAGCTGGGAACACCAGCAATTAAGAGGTGGTTCTACGCTCTTCAAAACCTCCTGATCAGAGTCATTGTTGTTGGACGTAGTTTATCATCTTACCCAGGACGCGACTCTTCATAACTTTCTTTTTTCAATCTATAAATATATCTGCTCTCTTCTGAATGCGATGACAATGATTTATATTCATGAAATAATAAATGTGTCTATGCTTATATGACCAGATATGAACGAATCTCTTATTTGCACATATTAATGACATTAGATACTTTCATTTTGAAAATGTGGATCGAAGACTGGCCTGGAAGTGTGTTCGGCATGATTTTAAACAGTCCAAACGAAGACAGTGTGTCTGCAACCAAAACAATCCACTGATTGTTTTTGTAATAAATATAGATTCTATAACTTATTGACTTTAGTAGAGGACAGAGATTTACCGTGGTAAATGGTAAAATTAGTAGTAAGATAGATACTTTTTCCTTTTTTTTTTAAACCTCGTTGGAAAAGAAAAAATGATTGTACAAAGCTGGGGATCAAGCAAGAATTTATTTTAGAAAGATATACGAATATAAAATATGGTAGTTTAATGTCTGGAACGTGCTATGACAGAGGATGGCTATTGCAACACCGAAATTCCAAGTCACATCGTATTAGCGAACTTTGCATGTTCAAAACTTAAAGAAAGTATTACGAAACAGAAATAAAAAATTCTTTAAACACAAAGAAAAGAGTGCTGACTCGCTATTTTTATATCAATCCTAATGTATATTTGACCATACCGTCTTAGATAAATAGGAAAGTAGAGACAACAAAAAATATGGCGCTACAGAAGGATACTGAGAATTCCATGGACGGAGCGTGGAAGCAACGAAGAAGTCTTAAAGAAAATACTTGCAAAATGAACACTTATACTCAGAAGCAGAAACAGAAAGCTGAAGTTTCAGAATAAGAAATGGCAGCTTGGAAACCTTAACTCTCACAAGGAATGTGATTAGCAAGAGAGATATGAGAAGGCAGCGAACAACTTACTTGACGAGCTTGTGTGAATAGGTGGCGGGACGGACAGTATACGCCTCAACAAAGGGAAAAGGACGACAAAGGATAGGAAATTGTGGAGAGACACAATCCTATGTATCGTCTAACTACAATTTTTCCAAGATAGGAAAGTCCATCATACATGAAATAGGGACTTCCTTTTCAATCAATATTTGTATATATATATATATATATATATATATATATATATATATATATATATATATATATATATAACGTCATAATGTGCGACGTCATTTGTTTACATTTGGATACGCAATGAGCAGATATGAAAGTACGTGAGAGAATCATGGACGATTGTAGTTTAAAGACAGTGTGGCACCCTGCATTACTAGAAAAACTAAAAAGAAATATTCCTAGAAATATGATTTAATTTTTATTCGGTTTATTAACCAGTTGTTAGTTATTTAGACGAAGATTAAGTTTTGAGAATATTTCTCTAATTGCATTTAGGCGATCCTAAGGGAAGAAGAAGAAAAGAAAAGGAGAGGAGGAGAAATAGATAAGCCGGTCATAAGCGAAAACAGGTGTCAAGAGATATCTAGGCCAACGCGCCTGACCGAATTTCAAGAACAATGGAAATTGTTATTTGAAAGAGTAAGTTTAGAGATAATGAACGGACATGGTAAAAGTGGATGAACATACGTACGATTGATAAAAATATCGGTCAAAACATCTGGCCTACTTTTGTGTCCACGGAATGTAGAAGCTCATTATCAATTTGGAGAAATGGGATTTTTTAGAACAATGGAAGAAGTGTCATTGGGATGAGAATTGGGATTGTATACAGATCTTGACCAGCTGAAGATAAGAACCCCCACGATGATAAAGTGAAGATATTTTCAATTCAGATAATTGAGATTTTGACTATCAGGCCTGGGCGAAAATAAAGACATGAAAACAATTGTTTTGGCTCACAGAAAGCGCCAGCGAGACGAGAAAAATTCTTCCTGAAGTCACATCTAATTAGCGGCGGGCTGTTTTGACAAAAACCAAAAGGTGAGAAAGGCCGAGATTGTCATTTTTCGTGCGTGCGAAAAACAAAGCCGGGATAGACCACGCCCGATTGAAGACGTCACGAAGGACGGGAGACGCCCAACCAGAATCTCATTAGCCGAAAGCGGTCACGTGATATGCGAGAAAGAGGAGAAAGGACGCTCGACCAGGACCCATTGGTCGAAAACGGTCACCTGACATACGAGAGACCGGGAGAGATGGGTATGCGCCTCCCCGCCAGAGGCACTGTGAGGAAGTAGGGGTGAAAATAAGAGCGATAATGGGAAATCAGAACTAATGCGACTTTTGGAATTATCAAGAAAACCCTGACGCCGACTGACCCACCCCAGTTTGTTGCGGCGTCAATAAAAGCAGGACCCCAATCGACAGAAATCAGAGAGTTGCGGGGTAGACGGCCAGAGCAGTTGGCGAGCGGACGGCGGGCCCTGTTCATTCGCCCCTTGCGGGCAAGAAGGGTCGGTCCGTTTGGCCCGGACAGGCAGAGAAGTTGCAGCCAAGTCGAAGAGAAGAAAATTACTCGAAAGCCGCAGAGAAGTTGGAGCGGAATTGCAGGCCAGACAGGAAGAAGAGCTGCAGGCCAGACAGGCCGAAGAATTGCAGGCCAGATAGGCAAAAGAGTTGCAGGCCAGACAGGCAGTAAAAGTTGCAGGCCAAACAAGAAATCAGTTCAGCCCCGGAAGGCAGAGAGAAGAGATCACCTCAGACGGCAGAGAGAAGAGTTCGGACCTTGGCGAGAAGAGATGCAGGACGGAAGAAGAAGAAGTTACTTGCAGTTGCGTCTAGAAGAAGTTGAAACCAGGCCAAGCCTGAGGGTGGAAATTCGTCCAACTCAAATCGAAGTGAAGAAATACGTCCAACTCAAGCCGAAGCGAATAAGCTCGTCCAACTCAAGCCGAAGAGAAGAATCAGCCGTGAACGACTGGTAGAGATTAGCGCCCAGTGTCGAAACCAAACCACACTCCGACATACAGAATTCTAGAGAGTAGGCAACTCGAAGTCTTTAAATTGTATGATAGAAGCTTGGTGCCACAGTCCACAAAACCGGTCGGGAAGTAAGAATAATTTTTATGTAACGAACATTAGATATAAAAGGTTGTTACCCTTTCTTATCAGTAATTTTTTTTGCCTCGTGAGTTTTTTTTTCTTTTGCTTGTGTGTTGCCACCCCGTTGAACCCAGCTGGCATACGGCCCCGACTCCTGTTTGATCCCGTCTGTCTAAGATCTAATCACAACGTGGGTAGGCAGACCGGAGATCAGTACAGTTATCCTAGTAACCAGGTGTTGGAAGCGAGTTGAGAACGGCGAGGCTGGTAATCATCTAACCAGAGGGTTGGAACGTCACACTTGGAGCAGCGAGGAGCGAACAACTGACGCCGCGGCAAAAAACGTCACAACTGGTGCTGTCCGTGACAAGGATCGACCCTTGGGCGGCCACATCACGTCGCGTCACAGTTGGAGCCGCGAACGAGATCGAACGACAGAGTCGACGCTGCGACCAAGGAGGGGCGACGTCACAACAGTAAAACAAGCTTGCTAACCGAACGATCCTCTGTAGCCAAATCTGTTAAGGCACGTCAGGCTATATGGCGGTACCGTATAGGATACAGGTTCGATTCCTGTCGGAGGACGAATATTTTCTATGATAACTTCTCGGACATTCAGGCCGGTAATTGTTGTTTAATACTGTTTATTATAAACAGAGCATTAACTTAAATATTTGTATCTATAAAAAGAATGTATGAACACTAAAATGTCTTAAAATAATTGTCCATTTCATTATATATATATATATATATATATATATATATATATATATATATATATATATATGTATAGTCTTGCGACTTTAAGGGTTACAAGTGTTTGATATATTATCCTTGTCTTATACTTTCTTAAAAAGTGAGACTCATAAAAATATGCCTAAATTGAGATATCATATTAAAAAAAAATTAGTTTCATTAGTAATCTTTAGAAAGTATTTTTATTTGACAGAATTTCTTATTATATAAACGTAATATAAACTGCATGCGGTTGTTTCCAAACCCCCTTCGCCACACACACACACACACATATATATGTATATAAAAGTGAACATTGAAGTCCACACTTCGTTGCGTCTAGCATGAAACAACCTGTCGCCTGTAAGTGTTGACTTCAATTTTCACTTTTTTATTTACGCACACTCTATCTCTGATATTGAGCACTTTATCCCATAAATATAGCAGACATTAAGAGTATATGCCTTCATATATATATATATATATATATATCAATGACTAGTGAGAAACACTCCCGTCCAGCTACATTCGGCTCGGAACTAGACTTAAATACAGGATAATTGAAAAGTAACTCCTCATTTTAAAATACTTATAATTTATTTATTATCTATAACTTTTACAAGAAATGGCTATTTTTGTAGTGATTTTATAACATACTTATGTTATAATTTTTTTTTAAAAAAAATATATATATATATATATATATATATATATATATATATATATATATATATATATATCCCTACCGTGCCGACGGCGTATATATATATTCGCTTGAAGATGAAATGGAACTAATGCTTTTAATTTAATTGCAAAAATAAAATTAGGAGTTTTAGCTTCTATTTTTGAAACATGGTTGGAACTGTGTGGCGAAAATAACCATATTTTAAATCAATTAATTTATATATATATATATATATATATATATATATATATATATATATATATACATGAGTAGAAAACAAGATATCTAAAAAATGTTATTAAACCCAAAATATATGTCCACTATGTACATGATATTTTTTTATTGTAGCTGGAAACAAAAATAAAATTGATAATCTCAAAACCACATTTGAAAAAAAAAACAAACTTGTTCTTAACTTTACCTATGAAATTACTAAAAAGAAACATAACTTCTATTCCTAGATGTTCTCGTAGAGTCCAGTAATAACACATTCCCTACTACGTTATATATAAACACACTAGTAGTAACTCGTGTCACCTTAATTTTATGACTGAATATCCACTTAGCTATAAATAGGCGTTATAGAAATTTCTTCAAGAGATCATACGAGAATTCTTCCTCTCGTCCCTTTTTCCTTAAAGAACTCAATAATATGAAACGGCCTCTAGTTAACAACTGGTTTTCAGAACTACCTCATCGATCTCTAGATCCTTCTAATACAGCTAATAGCAATACTGAACATATAGATAAAAACAATAAAATTAGCGTTTTCTATAAAAGCCAAGCACACGTTAAATACAAGGAAGATGATTTTTCTTAAAAAAACATTATAAACATTACCAGTCGACAAGAATATACACAACAGCCGTCGAGGAAATCAGGAAAATTAAATTAATTATCTACTATAAAAAATTAAAACAACTATAATTATCATCAAGAATAACTACGAACCTGCAAGATCCAAATTACAGAGAACCAATATTGTTTATGAATTTACGTCCCTTAAGAAACTGCTTTCCTAATGAAATCAAAATCAAGCATAATCATATTGGATATACCACTACATACCTATCAAGAAGACTCACGTTACACCTCAATGACCATAGTTCATTTAAGATTCATTTAAACAAACCCAGACGCATACAAAACATCGTCCGCTGCATACCTGTAGAAAATACAAGTATAATAGCCACATTCATATGTGAAAAAAACGATTAAAAATAATGAAAGCAATAATAACAGAGAAAAAGCCAACACGCAATAACGTCAACTATGAAGATGGCCACCATATTCTAACCGTGTTTGGAAAATCAAGCATTCGTATAACTCCACGTACATAAACAATCCATACATTTAGTTAAAAATTTAAAAAAAATAATTGATAATAAGTAAAGCATAGGCATAAGCACTCGGATATGCAGAGCACTTGAACAATTATTATGAACTTTATTTAAACACTTATACGAACACAAGAAGAACAGAATAAAAAGCTTAATTGCAGCATAAGGATAAGTTTCCTTTAATGAAACATGTATAAAAGAGGGATTGCTGCCCAAATACACAATTTTATATAGATGGAGAGACAGAGAGTTAGCCTCAGGCAAAGTGTGTTAGAGATAGCAAGAAAAAAAATGGTTAAATACCAGAGTGACTTTGGCTGTAATTCTTGGTTCGGCCGAGAATAATTCATCATCCGTCTTCGTATGTATGTTCTATTGAAATCCCTTCTTCATTGTTTATATATTTCTTGCTCGATTATTTATTGATTTCTTTTACTCCCGGATGATCGAGGTTTGATCGGAAGACATAGAGGCTGTGGGCAAATAAATTTAGTTAATTTTCCAACAATGGCTTCTTTATTTTGTTATTTTAACTTGACGTTAGGTGACGCTGCCAGAGGAAACAAACGCAGCAAAGCAAGTGTGGTGTCAATGCTGATTGCCTGAAGCATTTCCGAATCCAGTATTTCGATTTCCAACTCGTAAAGTATCACAGCCGTGCCATTTCCAACGTCCATTGAATTCAGTGATCTGTCTACACATAGAGTTTAATAAAGTAAAGCTATGGCTGTTCGATGAAAAAAATGAAATTGCTAATGGCAATGGTACGTGTGAATTTAACAGTTTCCATAGAGGAAACATTCTGCATTCATTGACCAAAAACTTACCGATATCTAAGGCTGAATCTATATATAAAAATATGTGACTGTTCGTCTGACACACCTTCTAAAATAGCCATACATTGACCGATCGAAGCCAACTTTTGAGAAAAGTGCAAAAAAAAAACGGAGTACAAAGTACAGTTGGTTTTACGAGAGTTCGTAGCTTAGTACAATAGATTTTCATTAAATTTTTTGCAACAGTTAAAAGTGTATTATTTAGCATACAAAATACTCCCACTATTTTAAAAATAATTTAATCGTTACAATAACATCTACTTATTTAATAAGTATGCATTATTAGTTTGCATATATTTCTTTAAGTTTTTATATACAAAAATCGAGTTTCAAGTTCGCTCTGCAGTTGCGAGCACTATAAACAAATCACAAGCCCAAACGCTTCAAAAAGTAGGAGTGTAAATATTTACGCATAGTCAGTTGTATGCTGATTGCTCATGGGTAAGAAATCATTATAATTTATTCTTCGCTGCTCTTTAAAAAGACTGTTTACCATTAAGTTCTATTAAATTAAATTAAAGGCTTTATCAAACATATCTTATTCAAATTTCATCGATTGGTTTGCGAAATTGAACCATACATTATAATAAATGCGTTTTTAAATCTAAATTCTGTGAGGATTCTAGTAATATAAATTCTTATAAGTAACCGATATCCGTAATATTTTAAGGATGTGGTTATATTTGTATGAGAAAAATACCAAATGATTTTATCTAATAACTGTCTTTATTTGGTGCTGTAAGTTTTTTTTTATTATTATGTAACGCGAAATTGTCCATTACAATATACATAAATGGAAATGATAATACAGTCATTGATATGAGTTTTGTAATGGTGGAAATTAGCCGTTTCCATACAATGAAACATGTTTGATAGGAAACAAGAATGAAAGTTCCGCCCATCAAAGGAAAAAAATGCATCTGAGTATAGACTGTCTTTTTTGTTTTATGTATTTTAAAAGGATCTGCTGTCCTCTATGCTCTTTTTCGTTTGAAGAATATCTATGTTGAGGCTCGCGAGGTGGTTTCAGATACTGCTTTTATAATTTGTCTCTTTGATGTTCCGCTAATACCCATATCCGACATTGCTTTGCTTAGTGACAATGATGCAAAGCCCCTGAATCGTATTTCTGATGCTTGACAATGCGTTTTCCAACCTTTATCTTGGCAGCTTTCCTTAAACTCCTGTTATTTATCGATTTTTTTTCTTTTGTGGGCTTCGTGTATATTCTTCTCCCAAGAAATTGTTAATTTGTATATTAGCAACTCTTTCGAAATTTTTAAAAATCAATTACAATGTCTGGTCTTAAGGGGGTTTTCATAATGTGTTCAGGGAATTTCAGTTGTTTCCCTAAGTCGTTGGTCTGCCAATCGGGCGCTTTGTTTGACAGTTTTAGAGTGGGTCTTTCTTTTCTCCTGCTTTAACGAAGTTTATTGAACTTTCTGGTTGTTACGCATTGCTAGTTCAAAGATTCTGTTGTTCAAATTATATATGTGTAAGAGGCAGAAAGGAAGGTATAAAAGCAAGATCGTCTGTTACAATTCTGTAAAAAAAATTTCAGACGTTTCTATTCAATTTCCATTCTCATTTGGTCTTGTTTTTATCACTTTTTTAATGAAGTATCCACTTTGTGATTGTTCTGCTTTATGAAAACTTATATATACTATTCTCAATATATATATATATATATATATATATATATATAACGGATTCTCCCGTCGGTTTCGACGTATGAGGATCTGACAGCTTAGTTGATGCAGTTTTGAAATTTTGTGCGATAATCTTAAGTGGCACTTAAGACCCGCTAGTGATTTACAAAGGAGGCCACATATGGAGCAAGAGTGAGAATTGTGAGATGAGATCCCTGTTAGATTGGTTGACCTTTTAGATCTTGCTCCCGCTACTTGAAGATGAAGAAAAGCAGATTGAAAACTGCTGAGTCCACTAAAACACGTTGATCTCCATTCTACCCACTCCAAGGCTAAGCACTCAAGGGTGTTATGTGGTATATTGACAACCGACAATTTAGATAAGAACGAATCAAGGTAAACCGCCAGAAAACAAACGAAAGTGATTTGATTAAAGTGGCGAAGGCTTGTGCAGAATCATCCACACTTTTCGGAACTAGTGACACACTCAGTCGGTACAAATAAATGCCACAGACGAAGCAGACAATACCCCTCAGGCTTTTTGTGTAAGAGTTTTCCTTCTCCTTGACCAATCGCGTTCTATAACACTAAAGAGCTTGATCAGCCCTGATAGGCATTAAATGTCCATAGCTGGGACCCTAACAGGTGCTACCACTCCGGGTCAGAGCGGACCTGGAAACAACAGCAATTAAAAGGTGGTTCCACGCTCCTCAAATCCTCAAATCTCCCGATGAGAAGACTTGCTGCCGGATGTATTTTATCGTCATACCCAGGACATTATATACAGTGACACGCATAAGTATTGGATACATGTTATTTTCTATTATAACTCTAGTTTATGTTCGCCATTTTGTCTGATACTTGGTTAGTAATATCTCGTAAAGTTGTTTTAGTAGTATGTGGAAGGAAACTTAACAACTCATGGTTGAATCCATTTTTTTTTATCAAAGTTCAAAATTACCCTATGCAAAAGTATTGGATACATGGCACTACTAAGACATATAGACAGAAAAGTTCTTAGCTGAGCTAGTTATTGACTACCCAGGCGATTTCTGTACCTTTTTACCAACCTATTAAAACCCTTTTTATTGTTACGTGTTATTTGGCGTTTGTCGCTACTAACCCCAACTTAACATCATAACACCTTGCGAGGAAAGACTTTTAAAAAAGGACGCTAATGAGCTATTTTAGGAAAAAAATCGACTCACCGGAGTATTTTGCTTACTGTTTATTGTAAATTTATTCCTTCAGTTTTCAAATAAAACTAAAATGAAAGCTCCAAGAAAGCTTTTTCATTAAAAAAAAAAAAGTCATTTTAAACCTTAGGTATCGCGAATAAGTGAAATTTCCTTATATATATATATATATATATATATATATATATATATATATATATATATATATATCTTGTAAAATTTTGTTGTGAAACAGTTGCCCCATCTTATTTACAATAAGTACAACTAATAATACGGTTATTCATATGGTAATTGGAATTCGCATACCATATCGAGAACAAGAGCGACAGGGGAAATCAGCGGATCCAACTACCAGAATAGCTTGCGTAAATGAATGGCTGAACGATGACGGCGCTTGGCAATGGATCAAAGGTTAATAGGGATAGGATATTGAGCAAAATCTTTCAAGTCAAGAAAATACATGACATGTAGACGACAACGACTAAGACGAGTAGTAGTAGTAGTAGTAGTAGTAATAATAATAATAATAATAATAATAAATTAACCGTATCCATACAGGAAACATTTGGTAGACATTGAACGATCAGTTAGCGTTATTGTATGGAAATCTAAAAAAAAAAAAATCCCTTTTCTTAAAACATTTTGCATGAAATTAGATTCCCCAAACCCATTGTTATCGCACTTCCTAGAATTGGTAGGAGTGTACATCCTAATCTCTTGATAGACTGGAAAGTCGAAAGCAAGATGATAAAGTCACAAAGGCACAAACGTGTACTGAGAATGAATAAATCTGAGATAAAATCATTAATAATGAGAGACGACAATAAAAGAACAGGTTTCATGGAGACAAGAATTGACGATTAAAATCGCATTTAAATTTCTGAACATCAAACTTGACTGGAAAGCAAGAAGCCGGAAGTGAGAAGTGCGAGCGAAGACACCGTAATAGAAATTACGGTTGCAACTCAACTGTTAAAGGATGAGACCTAGCTGCCAATCAAGTACAGCGCTTTAGTTTTGATTTTGTCTGAGCGGTCTTATTTATGATAAGATTAATTATTTTATAGCCGATACCTACTTTGATATTTTTAGTTTGCGTAGCAGAAAAGGTGTTTTTTTTAATGATATCCCCTCAAGTAAATTCTGGGACGAGTTTTCTATATCGAGAATAGAGTGTGAGATATAAGAATAAACACTGTCTGCTGCATATAACTATTAAATACATGGTTCCATTCAAATCCATGCAATTCAAAAAGAAATTCAACTTACGATTGTGATGTGCCGATCATCAACAAAAATTGTGATTTTCAAATCTTTAATGAAAGTCTTTAGTGAAAATAGCCAAAAAGAAAATTAAGGTAAACCAACATGGAACCAGGTAATGTCAACTGGTCTACTTTACTAATCATGTGGGTTGGCATTTAAATGAGAACACACCTAATATATATATATATATATATATATATATATATATATATATATATATATATATATATATATATTTATAATTTAAATAAAACAGACCACTTTAAGGTTCCATGTAATAAATTATTTCCACAGCCTTTTTTTTAAAGGATGTGGATTATCAGACTTAACTTCCAAACTTTGGAAGAAAAGTCTGATGATCCGCAGTCCTTTTAAAAGGGCTGTGGTGAAATAATTTATTACATGGAACCTTAAAGTTGTCTGTTTTTATTTAAATTATTTGCTCTGGATTTACATTGAGCTCTCTGGATTTTTTATCCTCCTTTTATCCTCCTTAGGTTTACCCATACGCATTACCTAGTTTTTCATAAACTATATATATATATATATATATATATATATATATATATATATATATATATATATATATTCATACAAGTTTCATTAAATAATATAGACAAGTGTTGTCTATTTATTTTATGTAAATTCTTTTCATAACGTCTGATAAGTTTAATAACATTATCATTAAACGAAGAAATAATATCACAAGATATTATATTATTTAATGAAACATGTATGAATGAAAAAAAATGATGCCTGAATACACACACGATATATATATATATATATATATATATATATATATATATATATATATATATATATATATACTGGACTCTCCGTAGAATTTGACGTGTGAGTTTCCGACGGCCACGAACTAATTATCTGCATGTCTATGACGGGCATGACTTTTGAGACCCGCCGAGAATTGCACAAAAGACCACAAACAGTACAGGAGAATGTATTGTATCCAAGTGCAGCAGGATGTCTTATTTTGCTTTCTCGTTTCATGTAGTCGACTGATGGTTAATTCTCAGTGCAGCTATATCAATGTTGTACTTCTTTAACTCCAATACAAACAGAGTTGTTTTTCTTCCTGGCGGCAAGTTGTTGTTCTGGAGAGTTTGTACATTCGAAGTTCCAAGATTAAGTTGATGTTGTTTCGTAGAGTTTTTCAGAGTAGCCCGATATGTGTGGAACTAATTGAATGTAGTTGTCAGAAAACCAACACAAAGATTTGTTTCAAGTGGTGAACGCTTGTGTCGGACCATCCACACTATTTGGATCTGTCGATAAAAAAAAAACTCCGAACGACAGTCCTCATGTGTTATTATCGCGGAGTTTAACCTCTCCTGATCACAGCCAATCCAGGCAGAACACGCCTCTCGGCACCCCCCCATATATATATATATATATATATATATATATATATATATATATATGCATGTTTCATATAACATATCAAATATATGCAGGCCATTTCGACGTGATGTGATGGCTAGCAAGCTTGTCCCGCTAGATTAATTACGCTTCGATTCTCACTCTGTGCTCAATGCATGTAGCATTGTAGCATATTATCTCCGCTTATTATATATATATATATATATATATATACATAGAGAGAGAGAGAGAGAGAGAGAGAGAGAGAGAGAAAGAGAGAGAGAGATTTGGATAAATCAAACGACCAGATGTAAATAAATAATCAACAAATTTATTCAGGAGGTGTAAACATAACAGTGCTCGATATGGCTAGACAGCGCAAAGATATATATTAATAAATATACATATACAAATGCCTACGTTTAGGTGTGCAACAAAGTTTCGCTGGTTTTCCAGATCATCGGGCACAAAGGTATAACATGTGTTTTTATAAAAATACACATTTTTATAAAAACACAGAAAATATACCTTGTGCGCGATGAGCTTGAAAACCAGCGAGACTTAAATCGCACACCTAAACTTAGATGCTTGTACATGTATATTTATTAATAATAATAATAATAATAATAATAATAAGAAGAAGAAGAAGAAGAAGAAGAAGAAGAAGAAGCAGAAGAAGAACAAATGGTCGAAGTTGCATTAGACCAGGAAACAGTAGTATTATAAAGTGCTCAATACACATAAAAAGATTTATCATGCAGAACTTTTACACATAAAAATTACGAGTTCAGTCGATTTCCCTCTACCTTCATTTTAATATTTCAGGCGATTTCGGTCAATTGAGTTCCTAACACTTACTTTTTTTTTTTATAAAAAGCAAAATATTATGAACGCTATATTTTTTATAATAAGGAAATAAGTTGTTGTGTCGGAAACCTACTATCCCTCTTGAAGATGAACTTGTCTGCGTCTGTGAACAAAGACTTTAAATAGTGGCATGTCAGTTGACATGGGGAAGATAGATAGACAGAGAAGTTCTTAGCTGAGCTAGTTATTGACTACTCAGGCGATTTCTGTACCGTTTTACCAACCTATTAAAACCCTTTTTATTGTTACGTGTTATTTGGCGTTTGTCTCTACTTACCCCAAATCAACATCATAACATAAGTGAATAAGCGCACGACATCTGTGGTAGAAATTGAGGAGAAGGAGAAAAAAAGGCAAGTGTATTGGAAATGTATTAAATGAAACATGCATACTTTCTTTTTGTTAAAAAGCGGTGGGGGTTAACCAAACAATATTTATTTGATTTGTTTTCCTAGAATTGCTTTTCATTTGTTTTATTTGATGTTTAAATTCCAGTTTGGTCTTATGCCCCTCTTCCTCTAAAGTATATATATATATATATATATATATATATATATATATATATATATATATATCCCTGAAGTTAAGCACATTAGCACATAATAAATATAGCATCAACTAAAACTATATTTTACTATAAACTAGCTTAGAAGGCTTTTAGGCTAGCTGCTGTGGAGGCCTCTTGGGCTTTCGGCCTTTTAACTTCTTATAACCTTACGTACGTAAAAGATATTATGTTGGTGCAAAAATAATGACGTAATAATGTCGTTTTTTGACGTTAAAAAATACGTCAAAAAACGACATTATTACGTCATTATTTTTGCACCAACCTAATATAAGAATTTAGAAACAATGAAATTATTTTGTCTTTATTCGAAACCTTAATTCGGCACAATCATTCTTCGTATACGCAAGCGATCTCCGTAGTTTTATTTTACATTTATTTTGCGCGCAACTTTTATTTCCTCTTAAAAATCACTATTCTTTGTGATCCTTTCAGAAAATCACTCTTAAAAGACACTAGAAAACCTAAACTGTCATATTTCGAATACATCAGGGTACGCGTGCTAGAAAAAGAAAACAAATATGACACCATACCGCGCCCCCACTTAAGTTTTAATTACGGTTTAATTAGAGGATATCATTTGCAATTGTGATGAAAAGCGAAATTAAAGTTAATAAAAATAAAGAATTGCTTTTTTAAACCTTTCAGTCTGATACTTAAATTTAACTTTAAATGAGTTATTTAATTTTTAATCGTGTTTAACTATAATAGTTACTACCTGTTGTGGTGTAATTTTAGTGTATTAAATTACTGAAATGTGAAAGAAGAGAAGATGAAGTCATTAACTGTTTGTTTTGAAGTCAAAACCCGTTAATGCGCAGAATTTAAAATCTCTCCTCATTCATGTTCCCTTTTTGTAGCGAAGGTAAATCCAATTTCTTGACAAGGGAGGTAACCGTGGGTTACTCGACATCCACTTTTTTTTCAAGTCACTTCAGTATGAAAGTCTATCAGGCGGTCGAACCATGCAACCAGATCTGGTGTAAACTGAAGGGCTAATTCCACTGGAAATCGTCTTTTCAATTTCAGTTATTTGGGTTTCGTGTTGATACCCAGAAAATTCAGCTGGACACGTTTTTCTCCGAATAAATGACACCCGAAATGACTTGATTGACGCTGCAGTTTATTGGAAGTTTATGCGTTGGTAACTTTTGTTGATGATGGCTGTCCAGTCCTTTGCGTTTGGTAAAAGGTATTTCATCGTTGAATTTCATTTTGTCTTAGAGCAGACCTTGGTAAAGCAGGTTTTACGGCAGCTGGTGAAGTTTTTGGTGTTTTTACCGGATGTATATTATTTTTTTACCGGATGTATATTATTTTTTTACCGGATGTATATTATTTTCTTTTTCTAAACGCTGTATCTCTTCCTGTACTTTTTTTCTTCACATGGAGTAGCAAGCATCGATGAATTGCTATAGACATTGGTTACGCAGACTCTTTTAAATATATTTTATATATATACTGGAGTCTACCAGTGTCTGTGAAGAGTTCTGGTAATTCTTTTCTATATTTATGTCTTCACTTTTTATAGAATTCACCATCCTCAGTAGTTTAAGAGGTTTTATTGCTGTTGCCCTCAGAAATGGTACCCTAAAAATGTCAATAACAAACAAATCCTGTTTAGACTTTGATTTTTGAGTTTCTAACCAAGCCACCTAACATAGTTCATACAGTTTTTTGTTATATTTTTAAATAATTGGAGAATTTTTGTGAAAATAACTACTAGGGGACTACCGTTACATCTGTTCCAGTATCCAATTTAAAAAAAGAAATTACTTTACTAGATATCTTTGTAGTAAACTTAACCTCAAGAGGCCAGGTTTCTGTGACCGAGTTAATTCTATCGTTAGTGGTCATAGACCCAAGAACGTAGTGTGGCTCTTCCTTACTCATTTCTCGAATTTTAGACCTGCCAGCTCTACACTTTTTGCATAATGTCCTTTTCTGGAACACTTTCGGTAAAGTGCTTTTATTCGCTGGAAAGTCATTTTGCGTGTGAGAGAGAATACTGCCACAACGTATACATTTATTTGCACTGCGTTTATGGCGTACTGTATCTTTAGGCTTCTTTTTTATATTTGTTTGGTGTTATTATGTTAATGTTTGCCTCAGCTGCAATTATGACTGAAGACATATTTTGTGTTTGTTGCTAGGAAGTTTCATAGGCTCTGCCTATGTCTATACATTTGTCTAGGGTAAACCTTTTATCCTATAAAACTATCTTTAACATCCTAACTGACATCTTTAACTCCTACCACTAATTGCTCTCGAATTAACCTGTCTTGCATTTTCCCCGAATTGCAGCCTTTTGCTAACTCGCAGCGCTTCGTGACATATTCCTCTATACTCTCTAAAGCTTCTTGCTTTCGACTTTGTAATCTTCGTACGCTTTAAGGTTTCTCAAAAAATTTCGTTATTACCACTTCCAAGTTTTCTTTCTTCTCTTTATTATCGAATTCCAACCCCTCTAAATGTTGTATGCGTCTTCTACTATTGAAAAAAAGACAGTTCCCGTTATTTGTTAAAATTTTCGAATAAATCTTTTCCAGTTAGTTACCAAATTTCATGATAAAACCATTTCTTGCAGGCGGTTAGACATTTGATGTAAATTGCCTTTGTTTTCATATTCTTGATCAGAATATTATGCAACAGGAAATCGTCAACTGGACTAAACATTTTTTTAACAAAAATAACAAATTTATTTTTCTTTTTACTTATAAACTGTTCGTATTTTAAATACAAACAAGAAAAAAAAGTGTGTTTGATAAAACAAATGACTTTTCTTAAAATTTCTTGAAATTTTAAATTATT
The DNA here is from genome assembly GCA_903632075.3 of Acanthosepion pharaonis. Classification (NCBI taxonomy): domain Eukaryota; kingdom Metazoa; phylum Mollusca; class Cephalopoda; order Sepiida; family Sepiidae; genus Acanthosepion; species Acanthosepion pharaonis. Next base: position 410,250 of record CAHIKZ030004777.1, read on the forward strand.
TTAGCCCACTTGAATATTCCAAGGCCTTTTTTTTTTCGTGGCAACGTTTTTTTATTTTGCACATTATGTGGCTTAAGTTCTTCCTGACATCATGTGCCGTAATTTAAGTATATTAAATTACAGTAGTGTGGACAGAAGAGAAGATGAAGTCTTTAACTGTTTGTTCTGACATCCAAACTAGTTAACGCCTAGAGTCTAAAATCTCATCTACACCTGTTACTTCAGGTTGTTTATAATCCTCTAAGATCGAAAAACGGACCAACGAACACACGTACAGTCCCTTTGTTATTATAGATGTTCTTTTTTTTGTTGCATGAGCATAGTTTAAATTTTGCTCTGTTTATAGGGAAGCGTGCCTCATATTAGAGGCACGCTTAACAACACAGAATGGCGACTGTCAGCCTCGTCGAAGTGAAATTCTGAAATAACACCCGAAATCTGATTGATTCGATATCTATTTTTAGAAGACTACAGGTTTCAAATATCAGGAAGATGAACGAATAAGAATGATTAGATGAAAATATCTGAGAGAAAGAGAGTGTGAGAAGGAGAAAGACAGAGTGAGAGGACCAACAAGAACCTGAACGAATTCTCTAAATCTATCAGATTTAGCAGCAACAGCATCTGAATTTTCTGACAGTCAAGTTAAACGGACCGATATTATCCCGACACCCGTACATTTAAGGCCCTGAAACCGAATACGACTCGCGTCCGTAACCAAAACGAAATTGCATACAGATAATCTGATTGCGCGAATTCTATCGATAACAACTTGGTTCTATTTTAAGACGAAATTCATTCCAGACTATCCGTGGGGAATTGGCTGTTTTCTGGATTCCCTTGCGAGAACACTTTTTGATATTGGTTTTAGTCGCATCTTACTCATTCAATAAATGAAATCAAATTACGAAATATCTACGATGGACTAGTATATAGATAAGATATATTACAAAATCACAGTGTAGACAGAGGCACACGGGTGGGCACGCGTGCGCACACACACACACACACATATATATATATATATATATATATATATATATATATATTAGCAGCATGGCCCGGCGTTGCCTGTGCTTGATTAAAAAATCGTACGACTCATACAGCAATCGCTATCACTTGACTTAAAATATTTTTGCCCTTCCTTGCCTTTAAAGGAGTGCCCTTTGCTGTGCTGATGTTGCTACATGCCTTACTTCTTGCCTATCTCATATTGCGAAATTTTTCTAAGCTCTATACTAAACATTAAATCTGTTACGAAAAAAGAACTAAACAAAATGAATACAAAACGACCAGCTTTAAAAAAGGACACGTAACTGGAAAAACTAAATGAAAAAAGAATATTAACAACAAATCCTTTTTCACACCCAACCCAGTTCTGGGGAATCAGAATCAACGTTGAGTTTAAGCAAGCGAATAAGCCAATTGGAGTAAAGTGCCATGAAGATTTATTTTTTTCCCACTTGTGACAAATGCAGCCATCGATTTTTTTTGCATGCTAGTTAACATTCGTGTCAGTCAGCTGTTGGCTCTCACGCTGGCCAATAGAATTTTCCTGCTTATTCGTGGCAGCCAGCTATAGGCTCTCACTCTGGCCAGTAGAAAATGGCCGCAAACTAGATGAAAACTGCCGTAGAAGCATGAAAAAATCGATTATTTCCAGTATCGATGGGAGTTGTGAAATGCAAAGTCAGGTCTTGGCTTTCCCACTAACTTGGAGCATGTGCATGTAAATTTTGGTGCAAATCCGTCGAAAATTGCGGCCGTGCATTTGTTACACAAACACGCATCTTGCCTTATATATATATATATATATATATATATATATATATATATACCCAACTTCATTTGGTGGGCTACTGACCAACCTCCTTTCAATTTATTCTGTGTATGTCGTTCCCCGGGTCGTTCTTCCTCAATATATCTCTTCGATATCTTAACTATCTCTTTCTGATTGTAAGTATTTGCGTCCATTTTATTTCCATTTTCCTTAAAACTTACACGGTTTCACACGTACCTTCAATGGGATTCTCAGTATCCTTCTATAGAAGCATTTTTCTGTTGCCTCAAGTCTTTCCTTCATCTGTAAGGAGATTATCCAGCATTCACTACCATAGAAAAAGAGAAATATTACATAAAATTTGAGCACATTTTTCTTTGTTTCTAAAGAAGTTTTATTTTGTTAGTATTTTTCTTAGCTTTTGCAAGGCATGTTTCTCTATTCCGATGCGTCCTCGGATTTGGCCCACACATTTCCCATCCTCTGAACATTTCCCAGGCAATTCAATTTTCGTACTTGCTTGATATCATCCTTCGCAATTTGTAGTTCGCATCTTGGGGGTGTTTCTCTTAGTGCTAATCATACATTATCTTTTCACTGTTACAATTGATAAACTGTAAAGACTTTAAAAAAAACAAACTACCTGTTAAATTCCTTCATTCGCAAACAAAACATCCCCCCAGTCAAAGCAAGGATACTACCAGACAGAAAAATAGTAACAACGTTTATATAAGACCTACTTGGATTATTTATTATAAGACCTACATGGATTATGCTTTCCACTTGAGGATTTGATATTATTATCTAACTCTATCTCTCCCTCCCTCCCCTCCTCTCTCTCTCCCTCCCTCTCTCCTCTCTCTCTCTCTCTCTCTCTATATATATATATATATATATATATATATATATATATATATATATTACATGAATCATTCATACAAAAAACAGATTAATGAAGTTAATGATATAAATGGAGAGAATACATCTTCGCCAACAAATTTATTAAAATTACATTAACCCACGAACCTCTAGATGAATGTTATGATCCCTATTTTTAATAAATTCAACTTGTATAAGGTCTTTTTTTCGCAAGTACTTTCATCTGTTCATACAGACATCATCAGGCATGGAAATTGATTTGTTTTTTTGTTTTTTTAAATACACCCAGGTAATAACGGGACACGAAAGATTAGATGTGAATCGAAATATGTTTTTTTAGAAATGTGTTGTTGTTAACTGTAAGGAATTTTGGAGCGTGCGGTCGCAACGCTAAGGTTGAATTTTTTGAAAATTTAAAAGTGAGCGCGTTTTTTTTTTTTACTAATATGGTAATTGGAGAATTCCTTTCTGGTAGTAGTTTTTTTTTTCAGTCGATGTGGCATGAACTAATTTGTTCAATAAATAGAGCAATGTCGCAGTTATTATCCCAGAAGTTGCACGTCGGATCAGTTGTTTTTAAATCAAATATGTGGTGCAGTTCAATTTTTATTACATGAATCATTCATACAAAAAAAAAAAAAGATTAGTGAAGTTAATGATATAAATGGCGAGAATACATCTTTGCAAACAAATTTATTTCATTAACCCACGATGAATGTTGTGATCCCTTTTTTTAATAAATCCAACTTGTATAAGGTCGTTTTTTGATAGTACTTTCATCTGTTCATACAGACGTCATCAGGCAAGGAAATTGATATGAATAAAGAGAAAAGTATAAGCTATTTTAGAGGGACTTTATAAGTTGAAGTGCTTAAGATTTGTTTTCCATATTGTCCTTTTACAGATATACTCTATCTGAAATGTTTGCACACATACACACCCACAGACACATGTATATATATATATATATATATATATATTAGGTTGGTGCAAAAATAATGTCGTTTTTTGACGTTCAACTTCAAAAGATCATAACTCCTTTCATAATAAACTTTATTAATCGAAATAAGAACCATTAGAATCGACACATTTTTGCCAACGAGAAACAGGTTTATTTATCCCATTAGCATAAAAATCCGGAGTTCTGGAAGCGATGAAGACATTGAAGGCCGATTCGGCATCATCTCGGCTTTTTAAGCATTTTTCGCGCAGGACGTTGTCGAGATGCTTGAAAAAGTGATAATCGGTGGGCGAGAGGTCCGGTGAATATGGCAGATGAGGCAAGGTCTCGTAGCCCAATTCGTTCAGCTTCTGCAGGGTCAGTTGAGCAACATGCGGGCGAGCGTTGTCATGGAGGAGAATTGGTCCCTTCATATTGACCAATCTCGGGCACATACGTTGGAGCTTCTGGTGCATTTCGCCAATTTGTCGGCAGTACTTCTCCGACGTAATCGTTTCGCCCGGATTCAAGAAGGTGTGATGGATGAAACCGGCCGCGGATTATCAAACAGTCACCATAACCTTTTTTTGGTTCAATTTCGGCTTCGGGAAGTGTTGTGGAGCTTCTCCGGCATCCAACCACTGTGCCGAACGTCGCCGGTTGTCGTAGAGGATCCACTTCTCATCACACGTCACAATCCGCTCGAGAAATGGGTCGTTTTTGTTGCGCAGAAGGAGCGTAGAAGACACCTCAAAACGACGATTTTTTTGATTATCTTTCAATTCATGCGGAACCCATTTATCCAACTTTTTTGACTTCCCTATTTGCTTTAAATGGCGAACGACTGTTGAGTGGTCGACCTCGAGTTCAACAGCAACTTCTCGTGTGGTTTTGCAAGTATCGGCTTCAATTAAGGCTTTCAAATGTTCGTTATCAACCGCAGTCGGCCGGCCGCGACCGTCTTCATCTTCGAGGCTCTCGTCACCATTGCGAAATTTCTTGAACCACCGTTGTGCCACACGTTCGTTAGTGGTTCCTGGGCCAAACGCATTATTGATATCATGAGCTGTCTCGGCAACTTTTCGGCCTAGTTTGAACTGGAACAAGAAAATCGTGCGGATTTGAATTTTGTCCATGCTGTCGAAAAGCCTGCAAAAAATGAATGAAGAGATTGAGAATGGTAACGAATAACACGATTCGATAGAGCGAAAAACGCGCTTCAAAATGATATATAACATGGCTATATATATATATAAATGAATTAATTCAGAAATCATATATAAAAGTAACATATGTGAGAAAACGACATTATTTTTGCACCAACCTAATATCGTGTCAGTTGTATTTAATGAAACATTTATAAAACAGGGATTGCTATGTAGATACTCAATTATATATATATATATATATATATATATATATATATAGTACTCGATGTAATACAACAGTTATAAATTATATATTTTTCCTCACCGGTAGCGGGTCCTCGGTCTTTCATGCACAGCGCAAACTCCAGCTCTAAATGTTGCGTTGTCCACGATACTGGAAAGGAAAACCATGCATATGTATTATTATTAACATCATATATATATATATATATATATATATATATATATATATATATATATATATATATAATTAGAATAACATCTCTAGGACAACGACAATCCAAAATTCTAAACAGTAGAGAAATGCATTTCACAAAAAATAATAAAAACAGAAGCTTTGAACAGCCATAACCGCTTACATTCTGAATAGACATGCTATGAAAGATAACGTTTTAGAAAGAATGTAATACAATGTAACCCGGATATAAGAGAGTTGTCGGGACCGGAGACGAAGTCTCTTATATCCGGGTTTCTCTTATATCCGGGTTTTGGTCTATTTTGTATGCATTAACACAGGCTCTAGTTTGGGACCAGAGAAAATCTCTCTTATATCCGGGTTTCTCTTATATCCGGGTTTCTCTTATATCCGGGTTACACTGTATAATTTAAACTCACTAACTCTACTCTATACGATCAATTAGCCGAACATAGTTCTACACCCGGGCTTCGCTCTGATATTTGTTGCAGAAAAATAACAATTAACTAAAAAGGGAAAAAGAAAATATGAGGAAAAAGGAATAGATAACATGTCTCTTCTTTGTTACTAGTTATCACCTGTAATTTTGTATGTGGCAGGTCGAAGCATAAGTTCTCAAGCGGTTTCTAATTTCCTGAGATATTATCTTCGCAATTCAACTTTATCAGTTTTGCCAACGTTATTATGGCGGAATGTGAACTAATTTTCGGTATTTTAATTTGTCTAAAATTCCACCCAACAATAAAATAAAACCAATCTCTAAAACTTAGGGAAGCAGAGCGTGCGAATTCCTCTACATCAACTTTTATAGAGCTCTTCTTATTTTTAATTTTTCTCATTGAATTTTTCTTCTTTTTGTAGAATTTCGAGTTTGTCATCCTCACTGCCATACCCCGTCCTCATCGGCATAACCTTCTTACTGTTCTAGTGCTCTTTTTAGGATTTTTAATCAATTGATTAACGATAAATTTTCTTGAGAAATGAGTGTCGGCCATTATGCTAGCTGGTGTTAGATCAAGTGAATACCGGAAGTTGTCAGCACGCAGCCGCGAACCAAGATAGTGAAATGATTGAAAGAATTTCCTCGTTTCGAATAAATTAATTATTTGCAATGTTTTTATAATTATGTTCTTATTTTTTTTAACGCCGTTATTTATTTCCCCTTGGAAAAATTCATCAATTCGTTACGAAGTTATCTTGAGTTTCAATAAAATCATATAATCTCTCGATTACACTGATATCTATAAAATCTTTAAGGACTTTGTGATTTTTATTATTCTTGTTCTTTACTCCGACAAAAGCGAGATGAATAAAGATTTCATTATGTTGACACAACATGGCTGATTTTAAACCATGGACGGACTCAGTTCAATGGACAGGAAAAAAATAAACTTAAAGTAATATAAAGTCGCTATAAAATAGAGATTTTATGGATTAAAATTACAGAATTATTATTATTATTATTATTATTATTATTATTATTATTATTATTATTATTATTATTAAACAAAATAATTAACGTAGCTCTTCCAATATTTTACAACACCTAGAGACGAGAAGAGCTTTATTTAAGAAAAGAAAAAAAGGCAGTGTTTAATAATGTTGGACAATGTTTAAAAATATGTCGACATTATGTCTGTCTTCAAGTTATGCTTAAGACTAGCATAGAATTATAAAACATATAAAATAATGCAAGTCTTTGTACAAACGTCGCTTGTCTTGAGAAAAGCGGGTGTATTAGTAATCAACTCGACAAAGCAAATGCAACGCTGGGGCGTAAATGGAATGTAACCTAAACTTGAGTTACATGATGGGGATCGTGCTTATCTTAAAATTCCTCGTTAGTTAGTAAAAGAAATTAAACAAATAGTTTAGGATAAATCTTGTGGAGCTTATAATGACGTTGGACTTCTTGGTTAAAATGAACTATTGATTTACCCAATCTAAAAGATTAATGGCGGAAGATAATGACAAGGAAACACACTGGTTATTTTAACAAAACAAAATAAGGAATTTCTTTACAAATTTACACGCTTGAATATTGTCAGTAGCTCGCTTCAGGAAATTAAATCAAATTTTTTAAAGTCCGTAGTTTCAACGAATTGTCATGAAGAGGACCTGTTTATACATCAGATTAAAAGATCTGACACAAATTAATATTCCGAAATATTCAAAACAAAGTGAAGAGAGTTCGTTGTTGACAGAAGGTATATATGGTTACATACGTTTAAACGTAGAGATATTTTGAAATAGCTTTTTTGGATTGTTAAAAGAAAATCCTTTAAGTGCCATGTACTTGCTTAAATGACGATACTATAATTGGCGAGTAATTTTACACTGACGTAAACATCAACGCTTGACGCAGTGATCAGAAACGAAACCTTTCATATGACTTTAGATATTCTTCTCGCGTTAACTTAATTTTTTCCTCATTTATATATTCTTTTTGTTTTCTTGTTCTTGCCTCAACGGCTAATTTCTGTGAAAAAAAGGTTTTCATTGATCCAAAAGCAATAGTCTCTCGATTTTATTTCGATCTTTTTCTCAGCTCTCTGGTCAATCTCTGTAAAGGCAACGTTTTCATTGGTTCAAAGAAAATTTCGCATAGGCTCGCGAATTTATTTCTGTCTTTTTCCTCAACTCGCCATAATCTGAATGGTGTGGGTAAAGAGAGTTATTATTTTGTACTCACCACAAACGCTCCTGTAGTTTATTTAATCTCCCTACACCCAAGTGATGGGACGTTAGTAGTTTGCATATGTAGTCATTCCGAAACTCATTGGGAACCCTACACATGATTCTATTTCAGATTAAGATAAAGGTAGCTGATAGCTAAAGACACCAACTAAGTTGCGATGGTTAGCAAACTCGTTTCTCACATTATTTCGTTAATGTAGTGACTTTGAGCCTCATTGGGAACGTAGCAAATAACTAAAAAGAGCAATCCTAAAAAACAGGTCCATTGCGATGGTTAGCAATCTCGTTTCATATTGTTAATGTAGTCACTTCGAACCTCATTGGGGAACCTACATGTGTTTTATTCCAGAGTAAGATGAATGTAGAAAATAACTAAAAACGCTAAGCCTGAGTACCTGCCAAGTTGTGATAGTTGGCAATCTCGCTTCTTATAGCAGTTCGTTAGTGTAGTAATTTCGAGCCTCATTGGGAACACTAGTCATGTTTTATTTCAGAGTAAGATAAATATACCAGATAACTAAAAACACCAACAATAATCCTCAGTCACGTTGCGATGGTTAGCAAGCTCTTTTCTCAGATCATTTTGTTAATGTCGTTATTTTGAGCCTCATTGGGTAGCTGATGTATCATGTAAGCTAATGTTAACAGAAAAAAAATTAACCATAGACCCATCCTGCGTGTCGTGAGCAATGTTTTTGATACACTTTCGCTCGTGTAGTAAATTCGGTTCTAATTTATCTGTTACGTGGCCTTACCTGGCGCATGTCAGAGTGTATTCTCCAGATGAGGCTATGTCGAAGAGCAGAATCTTGCCTCGAGAAAATGACTATATTTACGAGGTCTATAGGGAATATTTGCCCGAGCATACGGGTTCGGATATCCTACGATAAAAGTCGGCCTTGTGCCACACCTTTCTGCGTGGGGCAGTGGGTAAATACCTACATAACCTTGTGTCAAACTAGGAAAAACCTTAGTAAATATCAGCAGATGCCGCTAAGATTGTCTTCGCGTTCTTCATTTTTTTATTCTAGCTTTTTTCTTTGCTATTTCTTTTGATTTTGCCTAATTTTCCTCTTATTCAATCACGCTTAACATACTGAACAAAAATAGATGATTGTGGCTGATTGTAGGCGCCATTGAATTCATTCGCTATTTTGTTTGAGAATAGAATGAAATTTGTAAAAGACAAAACCCCAAAAAGAAAGTAAAGAGAAGATTAAAAAATTGCTTCAAAATATACAATGACATAATTTATTCTGTTCTTCGTCTCAAGTAATTTTTATGAAAACAAAAAAGCTAAAATACTATGAACACATTCTCTGCTGCCTTGGATATTCGAAAAAAAGTTATACGTACAGTATATTCTTTTAGTAGATTTAATATTAGATATTGCTATATAAGACAAGACAAATTGTTATTTTGACTACTGAAGTTTAGATTATTCATCCTTAAACGCCGTGTGCCATGAAGTAAATTTTCTTTGGAGATCTGTAGATACTATCAAATGATGATTTAAACATCTTCCAACGATACGGATATTATTCGTTAGTGATCCGAGTCTAAATGACTAATTGGCATCTCTAACATCCATGACGTCACTCTTTAGTAGGATTAACGAGGTTACGTCATTTCTGGATTATTTGCCTGCAAATAAAGCAAGAAAAACTGTCCACACATACTGTTATTAAAATTCCTTATGGGTCATTTAAGTGATGATAGTTCTTTCGTTAGCTGATACACAATGTGGGACGCCAACCCCCCCCCTCCATCCTACATAAACTTCACAATATTTGACGCACGAACATTCCATTCTCCTTAAATGTCCAAATCTTTCGAATACTGATTGAAAAAGTTTACACAGTGTGGATCAGAAACATTATCAGTTTGTCCTGAAAGACGACTGGATGGAATATATAGAAATCTACCAAAAATCGTCCAGAACATTAGCTGGCGATCCAATGCAACGTTTAACACAATTTAAGAAAGGAGACCAATGTCGCTTAAGCTGAAACAAAAGCGATTATTTTGCCGACAACCACCACTGAGCGGATACGGAAATTGCCTCATCTTTACTCCTATGGCCTCCTTCTAGAGGTGTCTTGTCATGAAAATTGAATTTCCCAGACACCATAGCTCGGGACTCAGGGTGGGGCATTGGGTATCTGAGGACAACAGCAATTGGGAGGTGGTGCCAATCTTGATGCGAAGTATGCTTGATTGATTTGATTGAGTGATCGTTCTGTTTAAATGACATATCAACTATGTCGGACATTTAACGAAAATATTCTTTAAATATATGCTTTGTAAACAAGTCATTAGTTCCATCACTCTCTAGTTATGCATCTAGAACTCTTTAGTGCTATAATTTGTAGTATAGACCTACCTACTTTATTAAGACTGTCTTGGAATTGTGATATTAGGAACGTTTAATGCATTGTATTTGTTAAATTACTTATACATTTGCATGAATAATTCTATATTTATATTTAAGCATAACATTTCTCTTTTTTATGAAAGAGAACGCAATTTTAGAAATTGTAGGAAAATGCATTTAGAGTCGTAAAGTTTGCTTTGTTTATCTTTGAGTATTGGTTCAGTATCGTCGATTTCTTTACCTATCAATTATTATTCAAATATTCTTATTTTATTTTGTTATGCTTTTCTTCGATATTGATTATTTTAACCTAACCTTTTTATGGACGAGGGTGTATTTTCCAATTTGTAGGAAAAGCGTTTCAACGTTATCTTTTTTGTTTAGTAGTGAATTTCTTCCTTTATTATTTATCGCTCATATTTTTAGTTTTAGCAAAAACAATAATAATAAAATGTCTTCACATATTTAATGATAGTTTTATAGTTTTATTAGTTTTATTCTTTTCTTATTTATTGATCCGTTTCTATTAGTATCATTAAAGTAAAAAGTCAAAGTGGTACATTTAATAACAAACTGCTCACTCCGGCATCCACTGTAAAATATATATGGCTGTTCCTTGTTATAGGAGAGGGATTAATTGATACAGTGATCACAGGAGCGAAGACGTCTGAAGTTCGAACAGGAAGGACCAGACTGAACGCGACCGACCCACGAAGACTCCAAGGACGGAATAGGCAAGGATCAATATGATCGCAACGGCCATATTGACGGAAGAAGACATCAGCAGTCGGGCTGGCGTAACCAATGCATAACTTGACAAACCAAGCATCCGAGAGTGCGAAGTAACCAGGTTTTCCCAAATTTCGCTAGATTCAAGCCCCGTTGAGAGGAATAGTGGGCGCTTCTAGCTAAGTGTGTGGGATTCGTCGTCGTGCAGAGTTGTTCACCGAAATCGAATCACGCGAATAACCTCGTTAAACTCATTTATCATTTACATCCAGGAAAGGGAATAAGAGTGATGTCTGAAGTTCGAACAGTAAGAACCAGACTGAACGTGATCGACCCACGAAGACCCCAACGACGGAATAGGCAAAGAAAAATATGATCTCAACTGCCAAACCGGCGGAAGAGGGCATCGGCAGTCGAGCTGGCGTAACCAATGCGGACCTTGACAAACCAAGCACCCGAGAGCTCGATGTAACCAGGTTTACTAAATTTCGCCTAACTCAAGCCCCGTTGTGAGGCATAGGGGGTGCTTCTAGCTAAGTGTGTGGGATTCGCCGTCTTGCAGAGTTGTTCACGCGAAAGGCTTCCTCAAACTCATTTTTTCATTCACATCCAGAAAAGGAATAAGAGTGATGTCTGAAGTTCGAACAGGAAGGACCAGACTGAACGTGACCAACCCACGAAGACCCCAACGACGAAATAGGCAAAGATCAATATGATCTCAACGGCCAAATCGGCGGAAGAAGACATCGGCAGTCGGTCTGGCGTAACCAATGCGGACCTTGACAGACCAAGCATCCGAGAGCTCGATGTAACCAGGTTTGCCAAATCTCGCCTGACTCAGGCCCCGTTGAGCCGCATAGGAGGCGTTTCTAGTTAAGTGTGCGTGTTTCTCCGTCGCGCAGAGTTGTTCACCAAAATCAAATTCACGCGAATGACCTCGTCAAACTCTTTTTTTATTCACATCAATCTCCATCACAGATACCAGAGGGAAGGAAGTGAATAGGGGTAGCGATCCCGATGCTCGGATGTGAACGGGTGCCAACAACAAGACCAGACTCACTAAAGTAGGCTATTGATTGATTGATTTGTTTTCTACGGCTTATCAAAACTTAGCGGATTATTTATAACCATTTTGGGGGGAGAATAACGATTTAGTGATACAAGTCTACTAATTAACCCATAGCTGGGGGGAGAATAGGTGGATTCATACCTTTCCCAAGGGTAATTGTATATAAGGAGCCCAACCGGCGAATTCTGCTCTCCGATTAACAATTCCAATCAACCAGCGTATGCAAGCTTACAATACCAGGTATTCTCAAGTGATCACAGACGTAGACAATGATCAGGCTCTATTTTGCTTAACATAGGTCATCTTACTGGAACCGCTATTTCCACGTGATCTGGACATAAGTCTTATAAGTAAGCTAGGATAGTCTCTAGTTATATCTTCTTGAAGCCGTCTTCTAGACTATCCATATAATAACATCGTTGATTACAATCGGTTAGAGAATGTTTTAGAATATATGTCTCCTGATATTCGTCAATAAATATCAAACAGTTAGAATTATTAAATTTGTTTTATTCATTGTTTTTTTTTTCTTTACACTTTTCCCACTGTTTTTTTTTTGTTTTGTTTACGCCTTTATCCACTAAAAAGGATAAAGGTGTTATTTAGATCCAGTGACAGGACCCAAACAGTGTGAGTTCAATATCAGGTTAAGGCAGTGGAGAAATTGGAGAGGGGAATTAACAGGAGATAACTGACATCCATTAAAACATGGCACGAGGAACTAGAACAGTCTACCCTAGTGAGCGATATAAAGGGTTCAGTTCGACATTCCAACCACCTGAAGAAGGCCGGAGCGTACAACTGCTGAAACGTTGTAATAAATATGGCGACAAAGATGGAGACAATAGTCCGAATGATGTAAATAATGTACATAATACCTCATCTCAGTTTTTTTTCTTTATATAAAAAATAAAGCAAAATAGATAAATAATTAAATAAACAGAGAATGAATCTAAATGATTTAAAATCAATTTAATAGTTTTTTGGCGTATAATTAAAGAGAAAATAAATACAATGTCACCAGAGTCTGTCTATATTTCTGAGATGAGGTATTATGTACAGTATTTACATTAGTCGGACAATTGTCCTCATCTTTGTCGCCATATTTGTCACAACGTTTCGGCCGTTGTACGCTCCGTAGTACATAAAATATGGGAACCAGTAATAAGGAGTGCCAGAGAAAAGCAATGATAACAAAGTTGCAATATGAACTCTGGTAAAGACATGCAATAATAACAGCAAAATTGCAATATGAGCACTGGTAAAAATGATGTTGAAAACATTAGGTTTATAATACTCAGAAGTTCATACCCAGATGTCCTCAAGGACACATGGCACAGTGGATAAAGGCGTTGGTTAGAACCACTGACAGACCCAAAGAAGGTGAGTTCAATACCTGGTTAAGAACTTTCAGAGGGAAAATTAGCAGGAGATAACTGATAACTGACATCCATCAAACATGGCACGTGGAACTAGAACAGTCTACCCCAGTGATCGAAATAAAGGGTTCAGTTCGAAATTGCAACCACCTGAAGAAGGCCGGAGCGTACAACGGCCGAAACGTTGTGACAAATATGGCGACAAAGATGATGACAAAGATGAGTCACCAGTTATGTACGTTACTCTTCTTGCTCAAGGTTTTTCTTATGCCCTTTCACACTCGGTAAATCCCTGGTGCCCTAATCGCTTTATTGTCTTGCTTGAAGTAAAATGAGTAAAAAAAAGATAATCTTGGTCTAAAATTCAAATGAAAATAAGTCTAAAAACTATTCCTTAAAACTGAACGTCATCGTTTTTTTGTTCACCATTTCGCGTATTCGCTCGTGCGAGCTTTTCCCTCTGTACAAGTTTAAAATCTGTCCTTCTTCTATATTCCGTTTGGATAATTGTTCTGTTTATGATAACGGATGGACGAAATAATTCGAAAATAGGAATAATTCTTGCATACATCTGGTCCAAATATCCTTTAATAAATAACATTTTGAAAAAAATCAAAACAGATCTTTCAGTTGTCTTTAATCCCTTCCCTGCCAATTATTTTGGGAAAAGCTTTTCATTTTCAGAATAATTTTTTTAATTTGTTTTTAATATAGTCTTTTATACTGATTATGAAAATTAATTTGTTCAATTTTTTCCCATATTTATGGTTGAAATTATAGTTTGAAAATAACTTTGCCGGCAAAGAAAAATCAATAAACCGTATTATTTACATATTTTTTTTACCAAAAGTAAAAGGAAATGTAAAACTTATTGTTTTTGCTTCTCATCACATTGACTCGCAAAAATATAACATAAATTAAAATAATAATTTAATATAAATGAATGAAATTACTTTTACTGTCATTTATGAAAAATATTATTTGGAATTATCTTTAATAAAAAAATATCAGAAATTACCTTTATTTGCAAATATAAATTAACAGAATTATTCAGTCTGTCTCGCAGGTAAAAAGTTCGACGTTTTATCAGTTCTCTCGCTGGTTTTTTGAACGTTAAATTCATGGACGGTTTTATAAGAAATATACACTTTCGTTAAAAAAAAAAAAAAGAAACAAAAAAAAAAACGTATATACATGCCTCGACGAAGAAGGGATTAATCAGAAATTTCTAAAAAAAAAAAAAAAAAAAAAACAACAACAACAACAAAAAAACAATTACAAAATGTGCCTAAATGTACCGTATTTTCTTTGAATACGACTTGATTATAATACGACTCCGTGTTTCTGTTGCTAAAAAGGGAATAGATTACATCCTTGACTATAATACGACTCCGTAGTACAGCTATCTTCATGTAATGCTTTTTTAAAGGTTGTACTGTATTACCCATTAAAATCCCTATAGCGTACATAATATTTCATAAAATATTTAATTTTTCACAATATTAAAGAACAGAAATGAACCAGATGTTTAGTCATTATTTTTTCTTCTGATTCCTCTTTCAAAATTTATTTTCGAGGAAAGGTGTTATTTCGACATAACCAGTAATACATTTTTACGATTTAATTAATCCATTTTCTATCGCCGTTTGACTTATCAAGATTTGGTTAAATGTGAAAGAAAATCGGAGTAGAAGAACATACCAATGGACTGACTTTGTTTAAGCTGCCAGGAATTAACACACATATTTGAATTCATTACCTTCCTCTGCGGCACATATGGAATGAAACATAAAGAAACTAGTTATGAAACTATAATGGACTGACAATGATTCTGTAATCATTTCGAGTGGCGCCTTCTGCAGAATGTCGGTCATGCGTAGCCATCTTCATACGCTATTTCAACCGTTGAGATCAGTTGCAATCATAATCCGCTTGACCACCGTCGGGGTTTTTGGGGTTTGTGACGCTCAGTCTGGGCCATAGTCTTCGACATTGGAGTCAAGGGTCCTCTACCACGACAAGGAACGGTCATCAGAGGTACGCATATAGAAACATACGCATAAAACACACACACATATATATATATATATATATATATATATATATATTACACTAGATGTCGGAGTAAACAGTGCCACATTATTATTATTATTTTAGAAACAATACAATAAATAAAAGAAAATAATAAAACCATAAAATTATCATATATATATATATATATATATATATATATATATATATATTTGTATATTTAGGCAGCAATCCTTCCTTTATGCATGTTTCATTAAAACGACAGACAAGGTACTACGATTGAGCTTTTTATTTAATTTTTCTTGTGTTCTGATAAGAGCTTTCTTTTCTGGACAAAGAGTGTGTAAGAACTGTCCGAATGTTCTGTGTTTCCGAGCGCTTTCGGCTATACCTTTTAGCCATTCAAGGATGATTCAATTATCAGCTTAGTAGAGTGTGTGTGTTCTGTATGTTCAGTGTGTGGTAGTGATGTTTTTAGTTTCCGAATACGGTTAGTACATTGTGGTTTTGTTCATAGTTAATATTGTTAAGGGGTTGGCTTTTTCTTTTTTTATTAGAGCTTCCATTATTTTTAGTCTTTTTTTTGCAAGTGGATGTTAATATATTTGGGTTTTCTACTAGTATGTTCCTAATAGTGTCAGGTAAATCTGGTGTGTGTTTAAATGTGTTCTGAATGAACTGTGATCAGATAGGTGTAATGTAAGACGTCTGGATAAACATGTGGTTGTGTAGCCGATGTAATTATTTATGAGTCCGGTTTGGTGAGGAACGCAGTTCCTTAAAGGGCATTTGAACTCATAGATTTGTTTGTTTAACGTTGTTAAGTTCTTTGAGAAAGAGTAGTCGGGAGGATGAGTTCTGGTGGGCTCTATTTAGAAAGTTTTTTATTACAGCTACATTAAGTGGACATTCACTTTTGAAATTAAGGTGGCACGAGTTTTGCTGGTGGGTTTTTGTATAATGATGTAATGAAAGTGCTATTGTTATGTTCAACGAGGATATCTGAGAATGGTAGTTTGTTTTTTTGGCTAAGTTCATATGTAAAATTAAGGACGGATTAATTTTACATATGAACTAACAAACACTAATTAACAACGGTTTCCCTAACTACCTTATAGACCAACAAATTAGACTATTCCTCCCCAAAGCAAGTAATAACGATAGCGAACACACAACTAAAAATCACATACACATTTATTACAAAAACCAAATTCATATTAATTACAAACAAGATGAATCTTATCTAAGACATATTATAAAGAAATATACTACTCCTATTGATCCGAATAAAAAATCAAACTTATTATCTATTATAAAAAAATTTAAGACGGCCAACCTTATCCTCAAAATAACAACACACCAACGAAGTCAAAATTACAAAGAGCGAACATTATCTATGAGTTCAAATGCCCTTTAAGGAACTGCGTTCCTCACCAAACCGGACTCATAAATAATTACATCGGCTACACAACCACATGTTTATCCAGACGTCTTACATTACACCTATCTGATCACAGTTCATTCAGAACACATTTAGACACACACTCAGATTTACCCGACACTATTAGGAACATACTAGTAGAAAACCCAAATATATTAACTGCATCCACTTGCAAAAAAAGACTAAAAATAATGGAAGCTCTAATAATAAAAAAGAAAAAGCCAACCCTTAACAATATTAACTATGAACAAAGCCACAATGCTAACCGTATTCGGAAACTAAAAAATCACTACCACACACTGAACATACACAGAAACACACACTCTACTAAGCTGATAATTGAATCATCCTTGATAATGGCTAAAAAGGTATAGCCGAAAGCGCTCGGAAACACAGAACATTCGGACAGTTCTTACACACTCTTTGTCCAGAAAAGAAAGCTCTTGTCAGAACACAAGAAAAATTAAATAAAAGCTCAACCGTAGTACCTTGTCTGTCGTTTTTAATGAAACATGCATATATATATATATATATATATATATATATATATATATTAAGCATTTCACCCCAAGCAAGGCGGGATTCCACTAGTACACAGGGGTTACAGAATGGGAGCGAGAGTAAAGAGGTGTGATCGAGGAAAAGGGCAGGGGATAGTTCCGGGCATCCGGAGATGTCAATTGACATTACATTTGAATTGTTGGAGATTATAGCTATCGTGGAAACTAGTAACAGGAAGGGAATTCCATAGACGGGTGGTGCAAGACATGAAGCTATTGGAGTAGAAGAGACGGCGACATTTAACCGTTTCGACAGTGAGAGGGTGGGACTGTGATGCCAGCCTAGTAGCCCGTTTAAATTTATGCAGTCTGGGAACTATCGATAGTAGCTCGTCGGAGCAGTTACCGTGAAAGTATTTGTAGAAAAGACTAAGGGACGTGACGGCACGTCCGTGAGAGAGCGACTGAAGACGAGATGCCAGATCAGGACGAACCACATTGCTTATCCTTCTCTGGATCTTGTCGAGGACCCTAAGGCGAACAGCGGGGGCACCAGACCATATATGGCAGCAGTATTCCATGCAAGGGCGAATGGTTGATTTGTAGATTTGAAGGATGGACTCAGGCGAAAAAAAAATTTGGCGCGAGTCAGGGAACTAACTTTCCTTGCGGTGGATGAAGCTATTGATTCAATGTAATTGTACCATCTCAGGCCAGTGGACAAGTGTGAGACCAAACATTTTTATTATTGTTGTTGTTGTTAAAATATTTGAAAGATAAATAATATTGGAAATAATTGACTATTTTGATCGGAACAAAGAGTAAAAATGTAATGAAATAAAATTACGACTCGAAACGCTTATCTTACAAATTTGAAAATACGTTTTCGTCTATAAAAATGATACTTTACTACAATCAAAAAATAAGAAAAGGATAAAAGTATAAACTTATCGACAAATGTTAAAAACGTTTGAACGAGGCATGATAAGGAAAGAAACAGACGATACTGAACCAATAGTCAAAGATAAACAAAACAAACATTAAAATTCGAAATGCTTTTCCTACAGTTTCGAAAATTATGTTCTCTTTCATTAAAAATAAATGTTACACTTCAATATTATAGAGTGAAATTATTCATACCTATATATATATATATATATATATATATATATATATAATCTAACAAATATAACGCATTTATGTTCTTAATATAACAATTCATAGACATTCTTCAAAAATGAGATGCTGCTGATGTTAGATTTGAACGGACGTTTTTTTTTCGTATTTTAAAAGGGAAGACTTGGTTGTTTTAAATATCAATTTATTTCACGTCTTTTTTGTTTATTATATTATAGTTTGCGTTATTCTATTATGCATTTATATTTTTTTAAAGATGAGTCTAGGATTGTATTGTATTTCTATATACAATGTAACCCGGATATAAGAGAGTTGTCGGGACCGGAGAAGAAGTCTCTTATATCCGGGTTTCTCTTATATCCGGATTTGGTCTATTTTATATACATTAACATAGGCTCTAATTTGGGACCAGAGAAAATCTCTCTTATATCCGGGTTTCTCTTATTAGTAAACTGTATTAGTAAACTATGAAAATAAAAAAAAAAGAGTCTTTTATAAAAAATGAAGAGAGAAATAAATATTTTCTACATATCAAATAATTTTTGCAAACAATTTTTATCAACACCTGCTTACTTTGTGTTTTATTGTAAATTGTGCTAACGGGGTTTATTCAAGTAAAAAAAAAAAAACTCTTTTCTAATGAGTGTGTTTTTTTTTTTTTTAAGTTGAGTAAAACTTTCTGAAAACGTGTACTTGTGTTTAATATGACCCCTTTTCTTTTTGCTTGTAACTTTCGTTTAAATTTTCTCATGCTATGCCTGAGAAAATTCGGTAATTTATCTTATTTTATGTTGTTGTACGATGAGGTCATAGGCGGAAGTTGGTGAGTCGCCAGTAGATGCTGGACAGTAAATGCTAATAACCCCTAATTATTTTGGCTTTTTATCTGGCAAAATAGAAGTAGCCTGGCAAAATGGCAAACGCAAATCAAAAACAAACATATAATTTACCGTATAAAAATGAATTTTCTTGTTTCATGCAACGCCTTTTAAGGGTTAAATTATAAATAATTATGCAAAAGCGTGAACTCGACACTCAGTTTATTGCTTATTCCATGAGACGCATTCGTGTTTCATGTCGGGTTTTAATTCTGTTACCAAGGAAGAGCCCTACAAATCATTGCGAAAATATAACACTGATAGAATCTACATTCCTGTTTTTAAATATGTATACCCAGGAGGGACGTTGTATTAATAGATAGCAGCTCAGAGAGCCGAATCCATTACATTCACTTACGTGTTAATACCCTTGGGATAGGTATAAATCCTATACTTCTCCTCCAGCTATGAGTAAATAGCAAGACAGACCGGGTTCTATAATCTTGGATGGCGACTGGTCTACCGCAGAAAGAAATAGCAACTTACTGCGGGGGAAAAAAAAATCTGCCTCGTCAGTCATGTATCGAAAGATACATGATCGCTTAAGCGTGTATCACCGCATGCAAGACAGTAAAACCGCTAAGATAGAGGGGGTTACAGTGAGTCGAAGAACCAAGAACAGAAACAGTAATAAAGAGAAAGTGTAATCAGGAGAACGGTAGATAGCGATTGACATTGCAGTTTTAAGTTGGGTGAAAAGCATGGAATCGGAAGGGAGTTTCACAAGCGAGAAAGGCAAGAAAAGAAACTATTAGGATAGAACTTACGGCAACATCTAGCAATCTCATTGAGTAGATGGCTTAGATCTAGACACCAGCCTAGTACTACGCTTAAATTTTTGAATTTAAGCGTAGATTGGATATAAAATAAAATTATGAATTAGCCCTGTACAGAAATATGTTACTAAAATCAGATGTTCAAATTGATAGGTGAAATTGGATATAAAATAAAATTATGAATTAGCCCTGTACAGAAATATGTTACTAAAATCTGATGTTCAAATTGTTAGGTGAAATTGGATATAAAATAAAATTATGAATTTTCAAAAATTTATTTCTGGTAATAATTTTTTACAAAGCATTTCTGGTATTAAAAACCTATTTTTTACGCTTTTATAATGCTTTTTACCTCAGTTTCGGGGTGAACTATTTGCCCATAGCTGGGACCCTAACGGGTGCTACCATTCAGGATCAGTGTGGACCTGGGAACACCAGCAATTAAGAGGGGGTTCCACGCTCCACAAAGCCTCCTGAACAGAGGCCTCTCTGTTGGGCGTAGTTTATCGTCATACCCAGTACAATAGACTGTTATGATTTCAGACAAAAAGAAAATGAGATTTATTAACACATTTAGTAAGTTGTCACATAAGATATTATCTTTCTCTCAAAAAGTATTATCTTTACTTACCATTCGAAAAATAATTCAACTTAATTCCTTTTTCATCGGAACAGCTGCAGCTAAAGACGCTGACTAAATTTATTCATTATTTACTCGATATTTCTTCCTCGAAGTGTTATATTACAATGCAGAGATTACTACAATCTTCTTTCGGTTCTTAGAGTTACAATTTTTTCAAATTCGAATTATTATTAGTTTTAAGAATTTATTACAACCTCTGTTCGTTCACTGACTATTCTTGAGGTGCTGTATGCTATGATTTAAATAAATAGTACTTTTACCTTAAAGATAATGAAAATGCTGGACGGAATACTTTTATAGAATAAACAATGGAAACCGTGTTTCGTATATACGATATTGATCGAAAGTACATGCACACAAACACACACACACGCACGCACGCACGGACGGACACACACACGTGTGTGTGTTTGTCTGTGTGTAAACCACAGACTGTTTCGCTGTATCACGTCGCATCAGTTTGACTAGACATCCAATTGCCTCAAGCCAGGATCGAAACCCAACCGATTTTTCCCTGAGTCTATCAGCTCCCGGCAGTGACGAAGATAATTTTTTACGTATTTTAGAATAACACCAGTGACACAGAGTGCTCAATTCATAGAAGAGCTTTTGCATCAGCAGTAGCAGTCACAGTTTGCAATTTCCCGCTTTTCTCTCTAAAGTCCTCGACAGAATTTTATTTGTTCCGGGTGTATGTGTGTGTGTGTGTGTTTTTGTGTGTGTGTGTGTGTGTGTGCGTTTGTGCGTGTGTGCGTGTGTGCACGTGCAATTCATGTTTGTGTGTATAAATCTGTATAAATTCAGATTAATATAAAAAAAATGTAAAAAAAGACAATATAAATAAATACAAAAGCTAAAACCATTCTTTACCGACCCGTTTTCAGCTTTGGTGGACTTATTCGTATCAATGACTACAAAATGATTTTATAGATAATTTATCCAACTGCCTCAAACCAAGATCGAAACCCAATCGATTTTCCCCTGAACTATCAGCTACCGGTAGAGACGAAGATGAATTTTTTATTTATTTTAGAATAAAAACACCAGTGACTCAGAGTCCTCAATTCATTCAAGAGCTTTTGCGTCAGCAGTAGCAGTCACAGTTTTCAATTTTGCGCTTTCCCCTCTAAAGTGCTCGACAGAATTTTATTTGTTCAGGGGCGTATATATATATATATATATATATATTTTTTTAAGCGTTTCACCCAAAGCAAGGCGGGAAGCCACTAGGACGGAAGGGGTTACAGAAGATTTGGAGCAAGATCAGATAGGAGTGATAGTGGAATGGATGAGGAGAAGGATAGGGGATAGATGAAGTTAACTGGAGATGTCGATTGACATTACATTTGAATAGTTGGAGATTATAGCTCTCAGGGAAACAGGAATAGGA
This sequence comes from Acanthosepion pharaonis, assembly GCA_903632075.3. Classification (NCBI taxonomy): domain Eukaryota; kingdom Metazoa; phylum Mollusca; class Cephalopoda; order Sepiida; family Sepiidae; genus Acanthosepion; species Acanthosepion pharaonis. The sequence goes on from CAHIKZ030004777.1 coordinate 432,477, forward strand.
AAGGGAGTTCCACACGCGAGAGGTGCGAGACATGAAGCTATTGGAGTAGAAGAGACGGCTATATTTAGTAGTTTCGACAGTGAAAGTGTGCTTGAATTCATGAAGTCTGGGAACCAGCGAATGTAGCTCCTCGGAGCAATTGCCATGAAAGTATTTGTAAAACAGACAGAGAGAGGCGACGGCGCGTCTGTGAGAAAGTGACGGTAGACGAGATGCCAGAGCAGGGCCAACTACATTGCATATCCGCCTCTTAAAATAACCACTTTTGAAATTTACGTATCGTTATAAGCGTAACGAATGAACACGCTTAAAACGTAAATTTCAAAATTGGTTATTTTAAAATTTTCGCTTGAGGATGAAACAGGGCTTGTTACTTTAATTCAATTTAATCTTTATAATTATAATCTAAGCTCTACTTCTATATAGAGCACTGTTTTTTAAAAATAAAAACAAAAATACAAAAAACCCTGGATTATTTACCTAACGTGTTCTTTCCTATTTTTCTAAATACCTGCACACACACACACACACACACACACACACACACACACACACACACATATATATATATGTCAATTTATTTTCAAATATTCATGGGCAAGCTTGTTAGCATACTTATTAAGGAAGAGCGAATATTCCCATGTTAATACATAGTAATTCCGAGTATTTTCGACATTAGCACAATGTCATCATTGTTGTTTTTTCTGATACTAAAATTGATGTGTTCATTTTTCTAAGACAAACCTATTGCCTTCATCTGAAAGTTAATTCATTTTAACTGCGAAGTGAAAAACGTTAATCTTATATACTGTATAATTTAAATTTCACGATGTAAACGGCAGGGGAGGTAAATGAGTTATGAATAGTCCAAATGTTTTTAAAAAAGTATATTTAAAACTACTAGTTAAAACCTAGATATTTTAAACTATCTACTGTAAATAATTTATAACATTTGTGGAGTATTTATATATGTTAAATTTATTAAGGATTGGTTTCAATTTTTTAATATAGATAGTTTCAAGAATTTTTAGTTAATGCTTATTATTTTCATGAAAAAGTATAGATGTATTTTCAACAAAAATATTCCTAAAGTGCGAATGTGGACAGGGATGCTGTTTTAAATGTAACACAGAATTGTATATATGGTCAGTAATACCTCTCTACATAATTCGTAAAAAATCTGACAAGGCACTTATGTTTAGCTGTTTATTTTGTTTGTCTTGTATACGAACATGGGGTTTCATTTTTGACTGAGTCTATTAGACATTTTCAAATGATATCTCGTTCCGATTGCTTTCCATTTATCCATTAGTCATTCTCAAAGATTTAGGTTGCACTGTTGTCAAGGAAGCGTATGCGTTTTTGCAAATGATGCATAAGTTACTGAAAAGATATTTTTAATTTTCGAATAGGGACAGCGCTCTGTAACCGTTTGCTTATTTGATGTTGTTACGGTATGTTTTATTTTTCTCTTTTTTTTAATGATAACGACAACAGTTATTTTTATAGGCTTTTTACAGTTTTAATTGCGTATCATGTACTAGTAAAGACCAGAAATGTGAAAGGTTAAATATCAATTTTAAAAGAGTGAGATGGATAAATTCTCGTCTAAATTACTCAAAAAAATGAAAATAACACTGACATACTTGCCAAAGTTACACAAAAATATTTTGAAATACTAAAGAGTAGATTTATTCAATAAAATCGCCATTGGTTTCAGACGATTTCAGAATCCCCTGCAACATTTTTAGACCGTCTCATTGCATAAGTTGTTAAATGCTGCCTTCATTTGATCTTTGGTGTTCCAAGGTGTTTTATTATTCTCCTGCTCATCTGTGCCCAACGCATAATAATCAAGTTTGTGGAGTTAGGTGGCCACATGTAACGTGTGATCTGGTTGCAGAAACTATCTGACAACCATAACTTGGTTCTCCTGTTTGTACGACATGGTGCAATCCTATTGCCAAACATAGGGTCTTCCAGCAGCCACCGTCTTGAGGCAGGGTTGTACTATCTCCACGAGGCAATTGATGTAGGCCTCCTTGCTGACTTGTGCGAACTGTAGAAAGATGAATGGAGGCATAACATTGCCATAACTAGTGATCACTTCAAACACCTTTGTAATCACAATTAGACTTATCCAGCTCTTTTCGAATCCTCTACACTCTCTTTAGATTGATACCCAAATACTCTGAAAAATCTGTATTGGATATTCCGGCGAGAATGCCAAGCAGGACAGCATGCTGTTTCCAAATTTCTGGCGGAATGAATTGCAGTATGGTGCTCTTTCTTTTCTCAGAGACGGTGCCCAACTACCCTAATATACTGTGTAATCAACAAAATAATAAAAAAAAACACACATTCGCGAAATTAAAAATGGCGACAATTTAACCATTGCACCCTGCATATTAAATGTTAACGCTAAACCAGGGAAGAATATTGGAATTTCAGTGATAAATAGTGATAGTGTTTTGTCAGATACAAGCTCTTGGAATATTCGTCTTTCTCTAAATTATAATTCTTGAAAACAGGTTTTAGAGTCAGTCTTCGAAAAATCTAACGATATTCTGGGACATGGAGAGGGGAAAAAAATGAAATAATCCGGTTTAAAATCTATGATTAATTTATTTAGGAATAATCGCAACTGTCTTTTGCTTCAGTCATCAGGCAGAAAATTTTTATTAAATTATGAATAGACGTTGAAAGGTCTATGAAATATTTAAAAAAACAAGCTTCTAATGTTTGGACAGAATCTGGGATGTGGGTCGGATTGAGAACCTCTCAGTTCCGTTTTGAAAGTGTGTAAATCTTTTCAAATTCTGTTCCAATCTTTGTTTTTCCTGTTCAAACCTATCTATCAGCACGCACATTCATGTATATGTATATATGTGTGAGTGCGTATATATAATTCTTTTTATTATTATTATCATCTATCCATTTATGCTTGTCTATTCACATTTATTTGCCTTGCGTTTATTGTTTTCTTATAAGGATATATTTTTCTTCCTATTTAGTTAGATTTCCTAGCTTGACTGGATCACGCCTCTTTTCGTATTTTTTTTTCTTTCTTATATATCTTTTTTATAAAATTTCATCTAGTCTTTCCTCCAAGAACCTAATCCGATTTTCACGACGCAAGATCGAAAGCGAGGTCGACAGCCGCCATTTTCCACCATTTCATAAAATACAAGAAAACAATACAAAACAAAGAAAATCATTTTAGAGAATAAGTCGTCGCGAGTCTCAGCGGATCAGAAAGAGACGGTCTTGTCTTTTCTTATTTTCGGATTTTTATTTAACTGAACGATTTGTCCGAAGACAGAGAATTAAAAGAAAATAAACATTACAAAAGGTGTTTCGTTACCATTTATTCTCTGGAGTTGAACCAACGTATTATTACAATACTGTTCAGCATGTTTGAATGGTTTCACACTTAAAACACGAGGAAATGACACCTTTTTTCTAAAAAGGAGTTATTCTTATAAGAGTAGGTGTTTTAAAACCAGAAGTCGGATTAGATTCCAGTTACGTCTTTTTGAATTTAGCCGATAAGAATGTGCAGCTGGGTCATAGGGAATGTTATTAAAAGCTTATAAGATCAAAGTTTCATTTCAAAATGTGTTGCTCTTTGTAAAAATCTACTGGTTGTTTGTAGTGTTTTTTTCTTTTTGGTTCCTTTTAAGAAGGCCTTGTCACTTAAGTTGGGTCTAGTAAGCTAAGCCGTCGAAGTACAACTTGGACGATGAAGAAAACAAAACAAAAAAAAGAAAACTATGAAATTGACGGAAAATCTAAAACCAAATAAAAACTTTCAATAGCGAGAGATTTCGAAGAAGACTTTATCTCCTCAAAACTAGAGAGTTCGAGTTTTTTTTTTTTTTATCTTTCATTTACAACTAGAGGAGTTATGATCTAAGAATAATTCGTTTTAGAATTTGGGAATCGATTCGATAGTATATAAAAATAAAATATAAAAATATCAGTGAAAAGGAATAAAAGACAGGACAAAAAGCAGAAACAGAAGATGGAAAAGGTGATGTGCAACGTTAATCTAATAGACAACGAGTGGATTTTTACAGGGACTGTATTGATAAAAGTTACTGCTAGTTAATGTATCTGAGAGACTGAGAACCCCGAAATCCGAATGGGAAAAAAAGGAGAAGCAGAAAGGAGAGAGGAGAGAAAAGGAAGAAGATGAACATAGAAGAAGAAAAAGGGAAATAAAAGGTGGGGGAGTACGAAAGATAACCAAAACTCACGAAAAGACAAAAGAAAAAAAAGAAGAATTATACAGACTAATGTAAAAGAAGAGTGTGAAAAAAGACAAAGAATTTATGGGAAAGAAATAAAAAAAAAGAGAAAAGTAAATGAAAAAGAAGTTAGAAGATAAAACTTTAACATTAGGATATGGACTCAACAACTGGATAGCCTGCAGTGTGAAGTGATTTATCAGAATTTTAACAGTGAAACAAACACACACACACATATATATATATATATATATATATATATATATATATATATAAACATTGCGATCAACACCAAACGGTGACAGTCTCTTTCAAGCTTAAATGTGAAACAGAATGTCGCCGCTTGTTGTTCACAACTTTTATGTTTACCTGGGCTCTATCTCTTTTAATTCATAAACATAACATATACATATATATTTTGCTTTGTCTAGACGGTCCTAGCTTTGAGTATTTTATTTAGTATGTTTTTCCCCTTTTTGAGTTTTTTCTTTTTTAAGGTGTTACATGGTCTTACGATCTGTCTTTTGGCCACATCAAGATCGTTGTTTTTCCTTAGTAGTAGTAATAGTATATAATATATATATATATATATATATATATATATATATTGATAGCTAAGTTTCTTTCAAACATCTTCTATTGAATAAGGCGGTCAAGCAAAATAAAATTAACTTTTTATTAAGTTTTTCCAGCATCCTAACATGTTTCCGTTTTATAGGCGTTACTACAGAACATAATTTGTGTCCCAGGCGCTTTCGGCTACTTCTATAACCATTTTCAATGTTGTTTTGTCTTTGGTATTAATATTTTTTTCTCGTGTTTTGACGATACGTAAATCAAAATGACTACAGAACTGTCCGAAAGCGCATGGGACAATAAAAATTATGTACAAATTTTATATAATGAAAGATCTATACATTATGAAAAGTTCTTTCTATATATATATATATATATATATATATATATGAAGAAATATAGTTTTAAGGCGTGTTATAGTTATGGGATAAAGTTCTCAATATCAATAAAAGTGAACATTGAAGTCAACACTCAGAGGCGACAGGCTGTTTCATGCTAGACGCAATCATCAAGCCTGTCATCTAGCATGAAACAGCCTGTCATCTAGCATGAAACAGCCTGTCGCCTCTGAGTATTGACTTTAATGTTCACTTTATATATATATATATATATATATATATATATTGTGCATTTAGCCACCAATCCTCCATCAGAAATCTTAACAAATCGCTTGCAATAGTCACGAAGTTCGGCTCGTATATAATTAGGGGAATGTTTTAAAGTGAAAGGCAATCAAGTGAATATAGATGCACACAGCAGCAAATAGATTAAGATTCATTGTAGATGTCTTGGCTTCACTTATATGAGAATCTTGATGAGCTGACACTCCTCTCTCTCTATATATATATATATATATATATATATATATATATATATATATATATTTTGTGTATTTAGGCACAAAAGGTGTTTCGTTACCATTTATTCTCTGGAACAAATACTGTTCAGCATTTCCCCGTTGCTCTCATCAAACCAGTTTTATTCATGTTTCATTAAAAACGACGGACAAGATACTGCGATTAAGCTTTCTATTTAATTTTTCTTCAGTTCGAACGAGTGTTTTCTTTTTTGGACACAGATTGTGTAGAAACTGTTCAAATGTTCAATAATTTCGGACGCTTTTTGCTATACTTTTAGACATTACCAAGGGTATTTTATTTTTTCAATTGAATTCGGTGTATGGGTTGTGTGTATATTATTAGTGAACCAAAAATCAAATTAATTATCTACTACAAAAAATTTAAAATAGCTAAATCCTCAAAGCCAATAACACACCTACAAAATTACAACGAACGAACATTATCTATGAGTTCAAATGCCCTTTAAGGAACTGTGTTCCTGATCAATCCGAATTCATAAATAATTATATCAATCACACGACTACATGGCTATCCAGAAGCCTTACGTTACACCTATCCAACTACAGCTCTATTAGAATCCATTTAAACACACAAACATAATCTTACCAGACCCCATCCGAACTAGACTACTAGAAAATACATAATAACCTCATCTACATGTAAACAAGATTAAAAATGATGGAAGCCAACAATAAAAGCCAACATTTAATAATATTAACTACGAACAAGGCCACAAAGTGCTAACTGTGTTCGGAAAATAAAAATCTCTTTAACACTAAAAAGCATCTGTGGGCATACTCTATTTCAGACCGGCATAACTTAATATCAATCTTTATCAGCCCTCGAATGCACACACACATATATATATATATATATATATATATATATATATATATATATAAATCGATTCTCCCATCGGGTTCGACGTATGAGGGTCAAGCACATCAGTTTCTGACAGCTCGACACCGGCACATGAGATTCGATTATAGTGGTGAAGGTTATGTGCAGGACCATCCACACATTTTGAAGGGCCGAATACAGAGACCTGTAATTGCACTATATATATATATATATATATATATATATATATATATATATATATATATATATATATTCGACGATTTTTTCCGCTCGATCATTTCTGTCCATGAAACATGTCTTACCGTAAACAATGAGAACATATTATGAAATAGATTAAGTCCGACAATTTTTAATATATTTTCTGTTTATAAGTTATTTTTGTAGAGTAAGAGACAATATACATATGAATGAGTCAATATATATATATGTAATTTTTCCGTCCAGTTTCTCCCACTGACTGTAATTAAATTCTTCTTGATTTAAAATTTAGCCCTGTTCAGAAAATAGTTCAATAGCAAGAACTGACGAAGGCTACAAGAGTAGCCGAAATTTCTGTAATATCCAAAAACTTAATTGTGCTCACACATGTCAACTAAATATAAATTATCACGTATATACCAATAATTACCCTTTTAACATACGTATTCAATAAATCATCTCCTCGTGTGGGCTTTTAATCAACTTAAATTAAATAGGCCACCATGGAGACGGTATCTGATGTAGACACTGCCCCCCGTCATTAAGAAATTTTGTGGCTTTTTTGGGCATCATGCTGAAGAAGATAGTGAAGAGAGTCAGTACCCGAACACAACCCTGCTTTACAGAGATGGTGATCGAGATGGACTCTGTGAGATGACCGTTTTGATTACGCTGATCCTCGTGCAGATGGATTATCATCAGGAACTTTGGAGGAGATCCGAATCGCACCATGACACTTATTCTGCAGCTGTCGGAGAAAAAAACACCACGTCTGGTGTGCTCTTGTTTGTTCTAAAGCCGCACTGACTCTCTCGAAAGTGTCTATATTTCTATAGTTGAGGTATTATGTACCTTATTTACATTATTCGGACTATTGTCCTCATCTTTGTCGCCATATATGTTTCCTCAAGGACACATGGCACAGTGGATAAAGGCGTTAGTTAGATCCAGTGACAGGACCCAAAGAGTGTGAGTTCAATACCCGGTTAAGGTAGTGGAGAACTTTTAGAGGGAAATTAACAGGAGATAACTGATAACTAACATCCATCTAACATGGCACGTGGAACTAGAACAGTCTCTCGAAGGTGTTGTCCGACGATGAAAGGTACCAGTTTATTCAGCCGAACCCCTGCAAGGATCTATCTTGCGATGGAAAGCTGAGTAATCCCTCAATTGCAGCAGTCAGATTTTCTGTTTTGTTTTTGTACACGGCAATGACGGCTGCATCGCGGAGATATTGTTGTATTTTGCCCTGCTCAAAACAGCAAAAGAGCTTGTGGAGTTTCCTATGAAACAATGGACATCTATATTTCTAGACTCCAGGTGGGATTCCATCAACTCCTACTGCCTTGACAGACGTCATTTTTATTTTATGGATTTGATAGTTTCTTCAATGGTGGATAACTCGTCCAGTTCCATTTTTAATGGATGTTTGGAAATTGCTGATTAGGTCCGAAGAATTCCTGGAAATGTTCCGACCAACGGTTTAGGATGGACGCCTTGTTTGTAAGGAGCGTCTGACCGTCTACACCGTGTGTAGGACTCTGTACTTTATACGTATGGCCATATAATGCATTTATAGCTTTATAGTAGTCCCCGATGTCTCCAGTGTCTGCATACAGCTGAATTTTTTCAGCGAGTATGGTCCACCACATATTCTTAATGTTTTGGAGGCTGTACTGGAGGTCACGGCGTACGAAATGGAACGCAGATTTCTTTACAGGACAAGCTGACTGCGCTAAGTGGGCCTAATGTGTTGATCTCTTCCTCACCAGCAGGTCTTGGATTTCCACGTTGCTCTCATCAAACCAGTTTTGTTCTTCCTTAAGGAGAACCCAAGGACTTCCACAGATGTCTGTAGAATGCCAGTTTTGAGTTTTTCCTAGTGTTCCAGGAGAGGAATCTGTGGGGATGCCCGCATCTTCAAGCCATGACTCAAGTGCTGCTTGGATGTTACCTTTCACTTCATCTGATTTAAAACCGTCAACCTTGAACTTTTTACAGAAGCCCCTCCTTTTATTTAGTTTGATTTTAAAGTGAATCTTGAGTTCCCAACGAACAAGGCGATGGTCGGTATGATATTCTGCACTGGGTATTTCTTGATGTGTTTTAGGACACACTGGCACATTATGACATATTCAATGAGGTGCCAATATTTAGACCGAGGATGCATTAAGTTGTTTTCAATAGGTTTTTCTGTTGGAAGATAGTGTTCGTGATGAATATCTGATGCTAATAAAGCTGAATGTAAAATGCTGACTGTAAAGTTGGGGAGTACACACTAATTAATGTGGCATATTGAAGATTAGTGTGAGGCCCATAGAGATTATGCGGTCAGAATAACCTGTTGGAGGTTCTCAAGCTTGGAGGCAGGAAGAATCCCTGATCACGAAACCTATGCCAGATAAACGACTCTCCTCTAGTGAATTGCCTGACCAGTAGAGGGTATCTCCGGCGGCCTGCTCTTGTAGGCTGCCTTCCTCTGGGGAACGGAATTCACTGAGAGCCGTGATGGCAAGATTTAATCTTGAAAGTTCATTAGCAATTAAAGCAGAGCGACGTTCCGGTGTGGGATGATTATTATAACAAAAACTCAGCAGTTGAATCAACGGATGAAGAGGGCTACGCATGACGGACATGTTATAGAAGGCGCCACTCGAAATAATAACGGAGTTAGCAACATTTTGTTGCAGTTTTACAACTGGATTCTGCGTACCCCATATATATATATGTTACGCAGAGGAAGGTACTGAGATCAAGTGTGCGGGTTACTTTCTGGCAGGGTGAGGTCAAGCTTAAACACGCCAACGTCATTTGCTAATTTAATTTTTTTTTTGATGAAGTGTGGAAACATATCCGTAATATAGACACAAAAACAGCAAATACTATCATCAGTTTTGCGGAAAAATACAACATATTTGACACAAACAAGAATGTTTGTCTAATTCTTGAACAAGATCGAAGATCCAGTCTCAAAAAGATGCATTTCCTGAAGTTAAATCAAGAATGTCAAACAAAAGAAAGAGAACTGCACAGCATTTGGTGGCAACAAAATGCAATTGAAATTCTAGGCTATGCAGATAGAAGGGATCTCAGAGATGTCTATGCTAGAACGAAACAACTATTTGAACCAGTACGAATATAAAATGGAACCCTTCTAGCAGCTGATAATAGAAACACTCTAACCAATCCACAAACATACCCCTACGCTGGAAAGAACATTTTCCCCCGTCCTAAATAGAAAGTCGGCCACAGCTGAGGACTCTCCCCCGACAAGCGTTCCAAATCCTCCTCCTCAGCCATGGATGAATATGGGGCCTACTTTTCAAGAATTCATGCAAGCTGTGATGCAAATGACATCAAGGAAACCTCAAACCCTATACCTTTCGAACTGATAAAAAGTGGCGGCTTAACTCTGCAAACCCACATTTACACGTTCTTTCTGAAGATGTAAGAAGCACAAAAAATTCCGAAGAACTGCAGTAAACTTTAATGATCTTCAAAAAAAGGTGCCCGGAAAGCCTATGGGAAAAATAGAGGAATATCATTAATCTCCATCACTGGAAAAAAAAACCCCAAAAAACCTTGTCAGAATTCTTCTAAATCGCCGAAAAGATATTTCCAGAATCTCAATGTTGTGACGTCGTTCCCTGGTCGCAGCACCAACTGTGACGTTCTATTCTGGTCTACCACGGCACCAACTGTGACGTCCCTAAACAGCACCAATTGTGACGTCCTCGCCGCGGCGCCAGCTGTTCGCTCCTCGCTGCTCCGTTCGGGTGTCGCTGCTCCAAACGTGACGTCCGCCTGTCGCGTCAGTCGTGTTGTCTCGTCCTGTGACGACCAACTGGCTTGGTAGCGGTCGCGGCACCCAAATGTGACGTTCTAACCTTTTGGTGATTCGGGTGGGAATCTGGTTAGATTTGATATCAGCCTCGTCGTTCCCAACTCGCTTCCAACGCCTGGTTACCTAAGGTAACTGCATTGATCCCCAGTCTGCCTACCCACGTTGTGAATTGATTTTAGGCAGACGAGATCAAACAGTGGTTGGGGCCGTAATGCAAACCGAGTTCAACGGGGGTGATACCACACAAATATGCATAAAGGAAAATAAAATGAAAACTCAAAAGTTCAAAGTATCAAAGAAAAAGGTAACAAACTTTATGTCTAGTTGTTCGATACATAGGACTGCATCTATCTCCCGACCCGTTCTATAGATTGTGACACGTCGTTTTCCGTTAGGCAAGTTTTAACGCTTCAAGTCGTTTGCTCTCTAAGAAAAGACATTTCTAAATCCCCATTTATTCTTTGGCGAACATTTCTTGATGACATAATTTTATTATCGCAGGCATAAAGATGTTCCGTCGAAAGAATTCGGTCAGTGGATGGCTTTGATACAATTAATTTTTTCATATCTGTCCAAAGTCCTTTTAGTTGCCTGTTTTTCGTCACTTATCGAAATAACATTTTCATTTGAATTTTTCTTTGGCCAGTCGGTCTGATAATAAGATGCCTTCCCGTACCAATAGTTTGTTTTCATATCCTTAGATAACACAGCCGTCGCCAAAACATATCTGATTCCTTTATCCACTCAGAATTTCCCTGTCATTACAATGACACTTTCGCCATTTGTTACTTATCACAATATCCTTCACCCATTGTCTCTTAGCCGTGGTGGTCTGCTTATCATCCACGATTCGGTCCTTAGCCTCTCCTTTTCTTCATTTCTTTTTCTTTTTCTGCCTCGTTAAATGGTGCCACAATGTGGATTCCGTGCCTCTAGTTATATAATCGACATGAGTTTCTGTGCAAGGTAAATCCAAGAGAAATGCAGGGAAAAAAAGTTTCTTGGTTAGGAAACTTAGAAAAGGCCTTTGATAATGTTCCAAGTGTTCTTTATCATTTTGCATGTCCGTACCACTTTATCACTTTATGCATAACTACGTCTGGACGTGTATTCCATCAAAACATACTTTCAGAAGAATTCACAATCATGTACGGACTAAAACAAGGAGGCGTCTTGGCTACCAATATTATTCACCTTGAATCTGAATGCAATGGTTTCGCCAACCTCCTGAAGACCATTCTGGAATTGACAACAGATCTAGATATGATGAAGGATATTTCAGCCTTCGTTCTAAACGTCTAATACTCACGCAACAAATCCCAGAACATCAGTATGCTGATGACAACGCTGCCCACTGAAATTCGAAAGAAGAACCCCAATAGTATGTGAACAGCTATGAATTTGTTGCCCTTACATTAAACGTCATGAAAACCAAGGTCTTTGCACAGCCAGCTCCAAATACTATATTACTAGATTTTGATATTATCATCTGTGATAATCCTCTCGAACAAGGAGTGCATTTTCAAGACATAGGTAGCATTTTATCAAACAAATAGCAGCTCATAAAGGCTATTGAAAACAGAACTGGAGTTGCATACGAGGTATTTGGAAATCAAATAAATTGCGTCCGAACTTAACACCAAAGATTATGGTCTAATTCTGTTGTCATTTCACTGTTGCTATATAGTTGCGAAACTTGAACTCTATATCGTCGAGATATACATAAATTAGAGCGCTTTCACCAGCCAAGGTTTCGTTTAATCTTGAATATCATATAGAATTACTATGTGACCTACACCAACAGACAAAGCATCGAATCGCCGACCATTTAAGTCTATATTTGATGGTCAAGACACGTAGCAATAATGGAAGGGTTCCAGGTCAAGTTTTATTCAGTGAGCACACAACAGGGAAAATTATACGGAGTAGCCC
>CAHIKZ030004777.1:447500-542500 GCA_903632075.3 Acanthosepion pharaonis
ACTAATACTGAAATTGTTATTGCTCTTCCAATCCTTGCCACCAATTAGGATCTTGTTGGGGGCATTCCTTGTTTGCCATAATTAAGGCTTGGATTATCTCTGTATTAAATTATCTCTCCATCTGACAGATGTGTTGATTCCATCCGTTTTCCCTTTAAGCGGATATTGCTTTGTAATCTCTGACTTTAAGAAACTCATTAGCAATACAAGTTTCGCTCGAACAATTGAACCCCTTGGGTTGTTTCTTTGCTCCTATTATAAATCCAGTTGAGGGCAATCCGGTCCACTGTGTCGTACTGATATACTGACAGTGACCATCTACCCGTCATTAACGGGGTAGTTTTGATGTAATTAAGCTGTTTTAATGAGGTACGGAAGAAGGTAGCCGTGCTCTTCGTGAGTGAAAACGTGAGCAGGTAAACTGGCTTTAACATCCCTATTAGCATTTCTGTTAATGGAGGTTTTCAGTTACAGGCTGATATATCATCAAGAACGAAGATTTTCTATAAAATCTATATTTTCTATTGTGATTTCTATAATCTTGTCCTACGTTCTGAATGACGTTTAAAGCCTTCTTCTGACTGGCGATGTGATATAAATTACACATCTATATCTATAAAACAGAAGATGTGTGTCTGTCTTTGTGTGTTTCTGTCTTTGTGTGTATACTATTTATGCACGTCCACATTTCTCGACCGATTTCGATGAAATTATAAATATATATTAGAAATATAGATAATTAGGTCAAGATTACCTTTTCAATCTCCAGGATTCTCCGGGTTTGGCAGAAAATAGATAAGATTGATGCTTGGTACGACCTTTTGCAAAACCAAGGCAGAATTACACGTGAATATAATTTTTACTGGATGAGTTGATGTTCTTTTCACTTAATGCAAACCAGAGCTTATGTTACGAGGTTTATATAGAATGCTTTATAGTTTTCCTACGACATCGGTTTCATACAAATTTGCAAAAACTGTGAAAAAATCGGGCTTTTCGTACTACTTGAAATAAAAAATAAAACTTTAATAAATTCCTCACATTTATCTGCAAACATGTCACAAAAAATTGCCATCATGCAAGAAATAAGATTGTGATTTTAATCCTGCTCACTTCCCCGAGTATAATAAAAAACCACGAAACACTACTCAAATAGCCCGTTTTTCGGTGATAAATCTCTGGTTTATATTCTAAATTTGCCATGGAAATTACATATGTTACACAAAATTTCTTGTGTGAATATTTGGTTTAGATTATTTCAGTAAAGTAGACGAAATCTGCGACAAACTAGGTCCAAAATAGGCTTTTGCCATTGAGCCAACAGTTTCTTCATATGATTCCAACCAAAATTGATGCAAAGACTGTTTGCGTTATGAGGTCCACCCCTTTTTCATACAAGTGGACTCGATCTGTGTGTATTTGTACTGCTGCCGGTGAATACCCGAGAGGTAGAGTAATAGAGAGAGTAAGAGTGTGAGGTAACCGCTTTGTAGGAGTCACAGTTGCGAGCAGGTAGACTCAGAAGGAAGTCCTACTTCGATACTGAATTTCCCAGACTGTATATATATATATATTATTATTGCTACTAACTGAATTTCTGGATCTACTAACCGTATTACCAATTGTATTATTACGTCAATACATTTACTTGCTATATTTCATTCCTGCGTTTGTCATTCATTTTGAGACCGGATTTCATCCCGGAATCCACAACAAATTGGCGCCGAAGATTCGAACTCACACGGGAAGGAAAGAACAACAAAAAAATTTCCCTCGTCGTCCACAACAGTTTGAGAAGGATTATTGAAGCATTAAATGGGAAAACAATTCGCGAATAACCTCTTCTTTACCCCAGCTTTACAGCCAACTACCGAAGAATCAGGGAGTGGTGTTCATGCGTTTGCATTTGCAGTTGAATCCCTGCTTTTGTTTGATTATTAGATTTGTGAAAAATGCCATAGGAAATTTACTGAATATCTAAAACATTGAAACAATTTAACCCCGAGCAACGACCACAGAAGATTTTACCGATGGAATTCCTTTATTAAGAACAATCAAACACTTTCGCAGGACATACGGTAAAAAAAGATTAGGGGGGTAGCTTAGTATACCAACGAATGATGCATGCAAGCGGGACGCAGGCAGACATTTCTTGACAGGGAGGTGCGGGTATACAGGAGTGTGCGGTTATAAAATTGCAGCCATATACACCCGGGCAACACTGTGTATCTCGGCTAGTTTATCAATTAAACCTTATAGCGATTTTCCAAGCGTAGCTCAAATTTGGCACAATGCCGAAATATGGGGCATCCAGCAAGGATCGAACTCACTCGTAATTGTTCTAGCGAGACAAGCTTGCTAACCATTACACCGCCTCGGGTTGCTTAAATCGTGAGACCTTATACATTGATAGTTAGAAGAATATTAGCTTCACTAAGATTTGGAGTGAAAAAAAAAAATAAGGTAGTTTAAACTTTTGTATTTTCTTCAGCGTAATTAAATGTCTCAATATATACGAGTGGCCAGCGAGAACTTATTTAAGACACTTGGACTTTTTTTCTTTTTGGGTTGGTTAGATAATCAATTCTACTATACCAAGTAAAGTATTTGGAAGAACTTTAAGGGCGTATACAAGAACTTATGTCTACCATGCCACAATAGTTCCTGGTGAAATCATCTGATGTGTTTCCTTGGCAGCTCGAGAAGCTGGTAGCAAAATCTGGTGACCATATCGAGTTTTAAATAAAACCCCATGGGAAACTGTTTCTCTCATATGCATTTCTTATAAAAATTATAGTTAATAAATATAAGTATTTTAAAATGGGGTGTTACTTTTCAATCACCTTGTGTATTATGAATTATTATTATGATATATCTTTTCTTAAGCATTTCACCCCAAGCAAAGCAGGAATGCTACTAGTACGCATAGGGTTAGAGGGAGTGAAAGTGAGGGAAAATGCTGATCATAGAGAGGAAAGAAGAAAAGATGAATGGCTTCAAGAAGATAGAAGATGGCAATTGACTTATTTAAGTTATTGAAGATCGTAGTTATCAGGGAAGCAAATAAACGAAAGGAAGATCTACAGGCTGGAAGTGCGAGAAAAGAAAATATTGGAGTGGGAGTGTCGGTTGCATTTAACTCTTTCAACAGTAAACGGCGAGAGCTAGCTACCAATCTAGTAGTACACTTATATCCATTTAGTCGGGAAACCAGGGGTAAAAAAAAGCTCATCAGAACAGTTGCTGAGAAAATATTTGTAGAAAGTACAGAGGGAAGCCACATCACTTCGCTCCACTTCATGTAAGTTGAAAACGTGAGGCCAAGATGACGCAGTGTGTTGCTCTCCAGGAGACTAGTGTCAGCCATGTTGATGGCAGGCTGAAGAATTTCTCTATAGTGGTTGCATATTTTTTTAAATTTTAATGTTTCTCAACGAAGTTAAACGTCTTCGTCTGAAGAAATAGAAGATATTATTTCTGTAAAAGAACAAAGGAATTGCGGCAACTGGGAATGGTAAATACAATCTTGTACATTGGTGTTTAGAAGCAGTTTAGCTTTACTAAAGAGAAAAGTAAAAAACAAAACGAAGAATTAAAGAATTTAAAGAACATTCTGACTTTAAATTAAATAAAACTACAATATAATATAGAGTTAAATTAATACTTTTTTTTCTATCATCATTATATAATTACACCTGGTCTACGTATTAGTATTATAAGAAAAATAATTTAAATGTCGAATACACTGTGCTAGAATTAGTTACTCCCAAGCGCGAAAATTGTAAATTACGATAGGTGGCCAATTTTTCGTCCTGGCCCGGGTTGACGATCTCGGACGCCTCACATGAAACCGGCCTTATTTTATATCATGTCACTTAACATCTCTCAGTTGCGTTTCTGTGTTCGGGCGCAACAAAATTGTGTCTGTATGTGGACAGAGAGCAACTGAAAAAAAATATTGAGACGTGCCCGGTCCAGCGGAACAGCTGCCCGCGGCCGTAGCCATATCATTGCACTAAGTAAGGGGATCTTTAGCCATATCAATGCAAGTGCAACTGATGGTGGTGGGGTCTGGGAAATTTTGGGCCATAGGCCGAATGTACGCACTCGGGTACCCCTCATTAAACTTTTGTCACATCCCTTCACCGGAGTAGGACGAGTAAATGGTACTTTGACTGTAGAACCAATACTGACTGCATAACACTTGAATGTCTAGCTGGAATATCATTGCACTAGGTATTTACTCTGTCTCCCCACTAAGACGAGTTGTGACTCGACGTCATTTTTTAAGGTGGGGACCCGAGGGGGTACACCCGGGCAACGAACAAAAATTGCCCACAGTCCCCGCAACCGTCGATTGCGGTGGCCTCAGTGCGAGCACCGATCCCTCTCTCTGGTGCAATGAGAGGGCGTGGCCACGGGCAGCTGTTTCCCAGGGCTACGAACCTTCCAGTATAATTTTTCTCAGTTGCGGCTCTGTGTTTTGACGGAGTCGCCCCTGAGTGCTCTCTGCCCAAAGACAGAAACACAACTGAGAGATGATATATAGATGTGTCACAAAACCCTCGATAAATTAATTGTTTATCCATCTTATCCTCAATGTTCAGGCCACATCAATTTCTCTTAGATGATACCATTCTGAACATTATGAGGATTAGATAAACAATTAATTTATCTGATTTATCTAGCACTACTGAAATAAAATGACCAACTTTGTATATTATCCATCAGTTTTATACTCAGGCTAAAGAAAGCATCGCCCGAATCTTCATGGCCTGATCACCATGTGGACAATAAAGAAATTAGGATTTCGAAATTAAACGCTGAGTTGATATTGCTTTAAAGCCTCGCTATTAACTTTGATTCGACTTCAGAATTCGCTGTATTTAGTGTTAGAAGCGTGCGAACAGTAAATTGTATTTAGTGATTACTTGTCGATGTTACGCGTGGCCTATTTGGCTCGTACGCATCAGTTTCCAGTGAGGACAGATAAACGATCCGACCTCTAATTCTCAAAGTGGGAGAACGAAGGAAGATCTCATGGCGAGGAACAAGACAGAACGATCTGTGAATCGAAATCTCCTATTCTTGGTGATAAAACTTTTTCTAGTATAGACTAATTAATACTTCATTATGTGAAAAGTTTAAGTGATAGTAATAAAAGTTAAATCTACGAAGTAAAATATCCAGACGGGATTTCCAAGGAACTCTAGTATTCTGCGAATCGCCTTCCTCAAAGAAATAGACAGAAACAAATATTCTAATATGATATTTTCCAATTACTGACTTCGATTGTTGTAGTTTCATTAACCAGCGCTTAAGAAAGAAAACAATACGTAAATATTAATCAGTATATTTGTCCTAGAATGCAAAAATAATGTTTCTGGAAATTCTAAGATGTCTAAAGAGAATCTCTAAAGTTTTTTACCAATTGTGCAATTTCTTGAATGAATCAGAAAAGAAAGAATCGTATGCTGTAGTTAATAAAACCTACGATCACATTTGGTTGATTGATGATTTGGATTTTTTTACGGATTATTTAAAACCAGAAAATATTTCTTTTTAGATTGCATGTTTTTTGTTTTTTTTAGATAGTAACGATTTACTGATACAAGACCTACTAATTAACCCATAGTAATGGGAGAGAGAAGAGGTGGTTATTTGCGCACAAGTGAATATGACGAAGCTGACTAGCATTAGAACTCCCATTTCCATTTCTGAGACGTTATCCATTACACCAACCGCACATCCAAGCTTACTGCACTTGGTCACCCATCTAGGTACTGACTAGGTTTGGCGTTGCTTAACTTCGGCGATTATACGGGAACCGGAGTTTCAACGTGATATGTTCGTAATCGCCTACGATCAGAATATATAGTTTGACTTAAATTTTAAGTATGTTGTTATTTGTTCTATTTTATTATTTAATTATTGTTCTTAGTTTCTTATTGTGTCTAAATTATAATTTACGCTTTTCATATATAAGTAGAGACAATATATATATATATATATATATTTATTTAACATACAATACACACTTCAGAAATCTTGAAATTTTGTTCAAAGAAACTGTTATCACTGTTCTAAGTCATTTTGAGATATTGCTAGACTACCTGTGACACGTTGGGTCACTAACGGTTCAGTTTACAATATACGGAAGTTGATTTCACCATTCCATTGAAATGATAGTTAATTTTATTATGGTTCAGTTAAATAATTCAATTTGTTCGTGTCATCATTGCTCTGGTTTACGTTTTATTGATTGTTTACAGTATTTAATAAAAATTGAACCTCAGTAACAGCACTTATGGCATATGTGAATACTTCTACAAAATGCAAAAGAAATTGTTATATCAATTTATAAACGACTGATATCTTTAAATCTTATTCATTTGAATATATTTTTGTAAATATTCCATAAAGTATTTTTTTAATTATTTAAAACATTGTTTAAACAAAGCTGAAATAAAATAATTACACGACAAACAACTGGACGAATCAGCAAAGCGTGATATCTTTGTGTCTGTCTTTAATTTAAAAGTATTTTAATTTAAGAAAGTTAAAATAAAAATACTTACTTTATAAACAACTCGTATTTTTAAATCTTATTTACTTAAAATATTTTTTAACATCAGAATAACTTAAATCATTATGCGTGGAGGCACGAACCACATAAGTATTCACGCAATCGCAGACTTTTAAAATTAAATAGATTAATACACATCTAGCAATCTGACATGCCAAATGAAGATTGAAGCAGGCGGCTGTTATATCTCTTTGAACACACCCTACTAAATACTGCTAGTCACTAGTTTGGGGAATGTAGTTGGGAGGCGAAGAAAGTTTGGAAGCTTTATATACAAAAAGATTTCGTGTGAGTTGGGAGGAGAATCTAAACTATAGCTCACCCACCCTACAGTCCAGACCTTTCTACCTGTTACCTTTTGTTTTTCCCAAGCTGAAGGAGATCCTCAGGAGAAGTCGTTTTGAAGACATTGAAGAGATGAAGGCGGCTGTGACAAGCGTCCTGGACACCTACACTTTGAATGACTCCTACGGGGCGTTCACGAAGTGACTGTAGCGCTACAAGTTCATTGAAGTCAGAGGATCCTGTTTTGAAGGAGATCAGAGTTTTGTAGATCTTGGTAATTAATAAATGTCTTTCCTGAAAAGGTTTCTAAACTTCTGACATGCACCTCGTATATTTATATAGAATTAATGGATTTATTTTTAATCCGATGTAACAGTTCATTAAACACACCCAAGTGAGACACTTGTTGTCACAGCTGACAAATTTGCAAAATGAGAGTCGGTATGTGAAGACAATTTGGAATCTTGATATGAAAGAAAGTTTTGTGTTGACAGAGATAGGCATCTAAACTCTCTCTCACCTTCTCTACAATCCAGACCTTTCTCCCCGTTGCCTTTTGATTGTTAACCAAGCTGAAGAAGAACTTCAGGGGCAGTCGTTTTGAAGTCATTAAAAAGATGACGGAGGCTGTAATAAGGGCCTTTGGATGACTCCTACGGAGCGTTCACGAAGTGGCTGCAAGTTCATTGAAGTCAGAGGATCCGGCTTTGAAGGAGATCAGAGTTTTGTACTTCTTTTCAATTATTAATTTCTTTTTTTTTTCTTGAAAAAGTCTCAAAACTTCTGGAATGAACCCTGTAATGTATCTCACATAAAAAGGCTGACCCATTTTAAATTTAAGGAACATTAACGAGAAGTCGTTTTGAAGACGTTGAGGAGATGAAAGCGGCTGTGACAAGGGCCTTCGATACCTTCACTTTGGATGACTCCTACGGGGCGTTTACGAAGTGGCTGGAGCGCTACAAGTTCATTGAAGTCAGAGGATCCTGTTTTGAAGGAGATCAGAGTTTTGTACTTCTTTGTAGTTAATAACTTTTTTTTCTTGAAAAAGTCTCAAATCTTCTGGAATGAACACCGTAATATATCTCACATAAAAAGGCTGACGTATTTTAAAATTAAGAAACATTCGTTGAATAAGAACGAATATGGAATTATTTGTTTTATTTAGCATACAAAGTTTATTCTTTTATAGCCACCTCAAACTATTTTAGATTTAAAGTCGGAATATTCCAACAGTTTTTCAATGAGTAACAGCTGTCAAAAAGCTACTTTTTTCCCCGCTGGCTAAGGTAAACGTACTATAATATGCTGCATCGATTTGTAAATGTATTTAAACCTTTTTTTTAATTTATTGGTCTGAAACATCATTTTGAGCAGTTCTAAAATTACTTTACTAAAAAGGCAACAATTGACATAAAAAAATACATATTTAACTTTAAATTAATTTGTAGTAATCTTCGTCAAATGTTATGGGGAAATCTGACCGAATAACAAACATCAGAATTTGCAGAGAATCCATTTTTCACCCTTCAAAAAAGGGTTTTCAAATAGGAATCAACACTGCATGGCAACTGACGGTTTCATGCCTGAGATCGTCAGATTTTTTTTCATAACAATGTTGTGTTCTAATAAAACTGGAATGTTTCGCAATGGGAGGAAATTTTGCTTATAGATTCTGGCAATAAGCAGAATAGTGCTTCAAGAATTTTCCAGAAAGTCACCGAATCTGATTGTGCCGACCTTCTTGGTGTAGTGGCATATCAACTCCTTATGCGTCTAATGCCGAAATTTAATTCTCTTGGGTGAATTAGTAATGTATTGCTGCTAATTTTCTTACTGTGAAAATGTATTGCTGGTATATTTAGTATACAAATTCTTAAATTTTTATAGTATTTTGACCCCAGTTTGGGGATTAAATATTTGTCCATAATTGGGACCCTAACAGGTGCTACCACTCCAGGTCAGGGTGAACCTGAGAACAACAATTAAGAGGTGGTTATACAACCCCCTCAACCAGAGGCTTTGGTACTGGATATAGTTTGCCATCATAGCCAGAACAGAGTTGTGCCCATTAATCGAGCTGTGTACTAAAACACATAATTGTGCCTGTTTTGGGATGTTTATAGCTCAAATCTATGATGAAACAAATCTCATGTACCTTTCACAACTTCAAAACGTTTGACCATTTCGGAAAATATGGATTAAACGAGCAGCCAGTAAATCCCCCTGACTTTAATGCCAGAATGGATAAATTGAATTATGACGAAGTGCATGAAGATTTTTATGAAGGTACCAAATTCAAAAATGTACTAAAAATTACATATCTTGAAGTGTTTAACGGAAAAAGAAGATGTGACACCGAAATCCGAAGAAGGTGTAGAAATATCAAAACCATGATTTCCAGAAACCTAGCAATGGATTACAAAGACGGAAAATTTCATTAGAAACAAAGTAAAGAGTGCTGAATTTTTACGCATGGCAGTACGTGCTGGACAATCTCTTGACAGATGACAAAGAGACTTGAGGCGACATGAATATGATTCTATAGAAGTATGTAGAGAAAAACTTGAAGTGAAAATGTGCGTAACGAGGAGTATTTTCTCTTAGAAAATCGATAGAAATTGGATGATTAAATTAAAATCGAAAACAAGTTCAAATTTCTAAGATCCATAATGAGGAATGATGGTTTGGTGAATTTGACACTCACACGATATATGGAGGGCAAAATGGAAACAGCCAGGAGCTTACCTAACAATATGTGTAAATGACAGAGCAAGAACTCGAAGTGATGGTGAAAAACCAAAAATTTACTAAGGGCTACAAAGAAGAAGATCAGGGGGAGCAATAATTATCGGCGACCTAAATATTATAATAATAATAACAACAACAACAGTAATAATAAAATAATAATAAGAAATAAATAATAAGAAAAACAAAAAGAACAGTATGAATTAGATGAAGAAATAATAATAATAAGAAGAAGAATCAAAGCCAACCGCCCAGACATTATTATTAAAGACCACAAACAAAAAAAAGTGCCTACTTATTGATATGGCAGTCCCTGCTGACTGCAATGTATCTTTGAAGATATTCCAAAAGATGTCAAAATACAAGGACCTTGAAATAGAAATCTCGAAAATGTGGCATATGGGAACATCAACAATCCCTGTTGTAGTTGGAGCCCTAGGACTGGTTGGAAAAGATTGCAGTAGACTAATTGAAGGGATTCCTGGAAGTCCATGCCTCAAGGAGATACAAAAAATTGTTCTGGCAAGTACAGCCCACACTTTACGAAGGGCGTTATCTATGTATTTTTTTTTTTTTTGCCAGTGGAAAGTGTCATGATGCCATTTCTAACCTTAGGTCTCTAAGCGGGACCCGGAAAGAAATGTGTAAACGCCAGAAATCAAAGAAAATAATAATACTAATAATAAGAATAAGAATGAGAATAAGAATAAGAATAAGAATAAGAATAAGAATAAAAAGAAGAATAAGAATAAAAAGAAGAATAAGAATAAAAAGAAGAATAAGAATAAAAAGAAGAATAAGAATAAAAAGAAGAATAAGAATAAGAATAAGAATAAAAAGAAGAATAAGAATAAAAGAAGAATAAGAATAAGAATAAAAGAAGAATAAGAATAAGAATAAAAAGAAGAATAAGAATAAGAATAAAAAGAAGAATAAGAATAAGAATAAAAAGAAGAATAAGAATAAGAATAAAAAGAAGAATAAGAATAAGAATAAAAAGAAGAATAAGAATAAGAATAAAAAGAAGAATAAGAATAAGAATAAAATGAAGAATAAGAATAAGAATAAAAAGAAGAATAAGAAGGAGAATAAGTTTAAGAATAAGAAGAAGAGTATTTTGGAAATGCCCTTTTTGAATTTACTGAAAAGACAGCGACTCTTCCAATAACATTTATATCAGTTGATTGGCTAAGTTGTGGGAAATAATTATGAAGAAGAGAACAACAAAGAAACAATAACAACAATTCAATTGCTTGGAAAAATTCCTCCGCTTGATTAAAATTAAATTGGATTTTGTGAATTCTTTTGGTGGACCAGCAATTAAAAATCTCGGCAGTTTGTTGATCAGAAAATAAATATGGTTTTATTATGAGACTTTCTTGAATTTTAATAAACGATGATTTTAGACATAATCAAATATAACACTGAAAAAGGACAAGAAAAAATAGAGACAAAATTAAAGAAAGAATTATGCCTAAAAACAAAATAACGAACAAGAATAGTGTAAAAAAAAAAAAAAAGATTAATTACGCGAACGGATGAAGAAAAATGAAACGGAGAAATCCGAATCAGCAGAGGAAAAACGACAGTCGTCTTACAGAAACTAAGGAAAGTATTAATAGGTAATTAAAATTATATTAGTAACAAAGACAAGCGAGTCGAAACGTTACGTAATATCTAATTATTACTCCCATGGCATTAAATGCGCGGCAGTCTCTTCACTGATGAAGAAGAGACATGAAGCGGCAAAGATGTTATTTTGACGAATGCAAAAACGGCCATGGACTAAAAATGATAAAAGAAGGCTTAGAGTCTCTAACACTCGGCTATAGGTAGCATTTTGTCCAGAAAGGATGTGTGTGTGTTGCGTGTATGTTGCGTGTGTGTTGCGTGTGTGTGTGTGCGTGTGTGCGTGTAATTAGTTTTAGGATATCGCGTCAAAAACGCTACGCAAATCTAGTCATGTTTCGATTCGTATTAAAACATATCATACGCATCGAAACATGATTACATTTGTGTAGTGTTTTTTTTTTTTACATGTTTTTGGTGTAATATCCTAAAATAAAGAATATTTCTCTACTTTTTTATTGATCCCTCCTTTAAATTGAATGTTTCGAAAGTCGGAATTGCACTCTCTTCGTTCCCATTTTACGCGGACACACACACACACACATATATATATATATATATATATATATGCATGTTTCATTAAAAACGACAGACAAGGTACTACGGTTAAGATTTTTATTTAATTTTTCTTGTGTTCGAACAAGAGCTTTCTTTTCTGGACAAATGGTGTGTAAGAACTGTCCAAATGTTTTATATTTCCGAGCGCTTTCGGCTATACTTTTAGCCATTATCAAGGATGACTCGATTTTTCAGCTTAATTGAATGTGTGATCAGACAGATCCATTAGAACCCATTTAAACACACACACACACAAATTTACCAGACTCCATTAGAAAGATACTAGTATAAAACAAATTTATTAACTGCATCCACCTGCAAAAAAAGACTAAAAATAATGGCAGCTTTAATAATAATAATAATAATAAAAGCCATTCCTTAACAATATTAACTACGAACAAAGCGACAATATGCTAACCGTATTCGGAAATTAAAACATCCCTACTATACACTAAGGGATACACATAACGCACACACTCAATTAAGCTGAAAAAATCGAATCATCCTTGATAATGGCTAATGGTATAGCCAAAAGCGCTCGGAAATATAAAACATTTGGACAGTTCTTACACACCCTTTGTCCAGAAAAGAAAGCTCTTGTTAGAACACAAGAAAAATTAAATAAAATGCTTAACCGTAGCACCTTGTCTGTCGTTTTTAATGAAACATCCATAAAAGAAGGATTGCTGCCTAAATATGCAACTATGAAAATATATATATATATATATATATATATATATATATATATATTGTGGTGGGTAAGATATCAGTTTATAAATTGAACCGTCTCACCGACGCCTGAAAATGTTAATTTCTCTCTTATAACCAATGCGAAAGGGTCTGTAAACATCGTGGGAAACATAATCTTCATCAGCCGCCAATTCAAGCCATGTTTTTACTTTGACTTTTCCTTTCTCCGTTTTGTTTTTTATTTCTTCATCGTCAACACGTATTTCATTTATTAATTGTGTCATTCGTAAACATCCGACACTTGCACGTATAACAACAAATTGCCCGTATGACTTTATAAATTTCCCATTCAGAAAACGTCAATCAGAAAGTGTGCATTGTTGACATCTTGCAAACTTAAAAACTGAAAGAATATTAGCTGTTCATCTGTGTCCGACCTTTCGTGAAATATAGCAGCATTAAAAGACTTGAGGCAGTAGAAGTATGGTTCTACAGAAGGATGCTGAGAATGGGGGCAACAACAGATTATTAGAAAAAATGTAAACACAAAAGACACTCGTAGTTAGCATCAGAAAAAAAGACATGAAAATTTGAGGGCACATAATGAGGAAAGAGTGCTTGGAAAATTTGACACTCAAAGGACATAAATAGACGAAGAAGGAAAAATAGTGAATAAAATAACCTGACGAGCTTGTGTAAGCGGTTGGCAGATCAAGGAATAAAAGACAGAGCTACAAAAGACAGGAAATTGTGGAGGGTAATGATTGCCTACGTTTTGTAGAGACATGACACATAGAAGAATTCTAAAGCCTTGTCTTGAATGTCTTATGCATTTATCCTTCAAATTTAATTGGTGAATGAAGAGAAAATGTTGTGGGTAAAGGCCAGTGCTTAAAACGAATGTGTCTGGGAAAATGTCTTGGTTATCCAACTTGACATCTCAAAGGAACCGAACAAAATCTTTCCACAAAACCCCTTCCGGGAATAAGAATTCTGTCTGATGAAATATAACAATGCTAAAAAGCAATAGCAACAACGTGACGAACGACTAGTAATGTCTTTTGGGGCTTTCGTATTTCAATGTTCGAAATGTTTTCTGATATTTCTTTTAATAGTTTCTGATCGTGTTTGCTGAATGGGAAATTTATAGATGAAAAGTCATAAGTGGTACGTGCAAGTGTCGGATATAGACGAATGACTCATTAAGTAAATAAATAAAACACGTGTTGACGATGAAGAAAAAAAAACAAAACAAAACGGAGAGAGGAAAATCTTAAATCAAAGTAAAAAAATGGCTTGAATTGGCGGCTGATGAAGATTATGTTTCCCACGATGATTACAGACCCTTTCGCATTGGTTATAAGAGAGAACATTAACATGTTTTAGTCGTGTGTGAAATGGTTCAATGTATAAAGTGATATCCTATCGACCCCAATATATATATATATATATATATAATAGAGGCCAATTCCGACGTTCGTAGCATTCAATTTAAAGGAGGGATCAATACAAAAATAAAGCAGTATTCTTTATTTTAGGATATTATATCCAAAACATGTAAAAGAAAGCAAACAAAAAAAAAAAAACGCTACATAAATGCAATCATGTTTCGATGCGTATGCGATGTGTTAATACGCATCGAAACATGACTGGAATTGTGTAGCGCTTTTTTATATATTTTTGATGCGATATCCTAAAACAAATTACACACACACACATATATATATATATATATATATATATATATGCATGTTTCATTAAAAAGCGACAGACAGGGTACGACGGTTAAGCATTTTTATTTAATTTTTCTTGTGTTCGCACAAAAGCATTTTTTTGGGACACAGTGTGTAGAAACTGTCTAAAGGTTTTGTAGTTCCGGCTATACCTTTAGCCATTATCAAATATGATTTTATTTTTTCAGCTTAATTAATGCGTTATGTGTATACTTTCAGTGTGTTATAGAAGTGTTTCTATTTTCCGAACACGGTTAGAACATTGTGGCCTTGTTCGTAGTTAATATTGTTAAGAGATGGCTTTTTCTTTTTTATTAATAGGGCTTCCATTATTTTTATACATTTTTACAGGTGGATGAGGACATTGTGTTTTCTACGAGTAAGTTTCGAATGGAGTCTGATAGGTTTGTGTGTGTTTAAATGGGTTCTAATGGAGCTCTGGTCAGATAGGTGTAAGGCAAGGCATCTAGATAGGCATGTAGTTGTGTGACCCATGTAATTATTTATGAGTTCGGTTTGATCAGGAACATAGTTCCTTAAAGGACATTTGAAGTCATAGATAATGTTCGTTCGTTCGTTGTAATTTTGACTTGGCTGGTGTGTTGTTGTTTTTGAGGATAAGCTTAGCTGCCTTAAGTTTTTATAGTAGATAATTAATTTGATTTTTTTTATTTCGGTCGATTGGTGTAATGTATGTAATAATAGAAAATACTTATGTAATTTTTGACTGTATGTTCATCATCATTCTTATTTACTTTGAAGAGAAATAGTCTAATTTGGTGGTCTATAAAGTAGTTGGAGAAGACATTGTTAATTAGTGCCTTTTTACATTATTGAGTTCTTTAAGGAAGAGTAGTCATGATGATGAATTCTGATGTGCTCTTTTTAGGATTTTTTTATTATTTCTATTTTGTATTTGAGTGGGCATTTACTCTTAAAGTTAAGGTGGCAATAGTTTCTGCTAGTGGGTGTTTTATATAATGAGGTGATAAAAGTGTTATTAGTATATACTACGAGAACATCTAAGAATGGGAGTTTGTTTTTTGACTAAGTTCGTAGGTAAATTTAGGGACAGAATTTTTCTCAAATGTGGACTTAAGGGAATGTATTTCTTTAGTGTTATTTACTAAAATAAAAAAGATCGTCTATATAGCGGACATATATTTTAGGTTTACAGACCTCTTTAAATATCGTATTTTCTACATGGGACATAATAATTTGAAAAGCATGGGCCGAGGGGATTTCCCATACTAAAACCATTAGCTTGGGTGTAAATGTTGAAACTATGGTCATAGGATGAGACTAGTTGTGCATGTATGCAGTACTTTTTGAGTATAAATGGTTTGATGGGTGGCGGAGGGATAGGGATATTAGTATACACAAAATTGAGGATAATGTTAGTGGTTTGATCGACGGGGACGTTTGTAAATAAGTTTTCAATGTCAAGTGACGCTTGGTTTTGTAATTTTTCAAATTTAGAGGAATTCGTGAGTGGATGTGATGCTATAATTGGTGGATAGGTATGGAGTGATTTATATCGTTCAGGAATTTTGATAGCTCGTACATAGGTGTTGGGATCTGGGAAATGATTGGTCGTAGAGGGTGTCCGGGTTTATAGCACACGCTACGGCCAATCATTTCCTATATTACAATGCTCGTACACATGGAATATAATTCAAATACTCAAAACCACTATTTGTAAGAGTGCGCTCAATAGCGGGAAGAGCTAATAATATTTTTTTTCAAATTTATAACAAATACATGTTATAAAATCAATACAAATTTTAGAATTTTGTTTCGACACTTCATGTGTCTTGTCAAGAGATGAGGTTGAATAGAAAATAAACGGTTTTAAGAGATCAAAATGCAACCAAACCCCAGCAGTAGGGTAAATTTTGTTATGCAACCTATGATGACCAAACATAATACAGGTATATGGTAATTTAAATTAACAGGACAACATACTCTATAATAAGTACAATCAATTAGTGCAATTGTTGTAACAAATTAAATGGTTAAAGAAGTAACAAAACAAGAGTTACAGATATATCATATTAAACAGTAGTACAACAGAAGAGTATTAAACAGTAGTACAACAGAAGAGTATTAAACAGTAGTACAACAGAAGAGTATTAAACAGTAGTACAACAGAAGAGTATTAAACGACTAGTGAGTGTGTGTCAGATGACCCAGCGTTCAATCTAGCTAAAAAAACGCTCTGCCTGTCCATTACTTCTTAGTTGATATAGCGTGATATAGATATGTTCGATCAGGTATGACTGACGAAAATCATTAAATTCACAGGATGTGAACTGTGTGGCATTGTCTGTTACGATACAGTCAAAAACTTCGAAACGGGAAAATAGTTCGTGCAAAAAAATTACTGTCACCTCCGCGGTCGGCTTCTTACATTTCAATATCTTTGGCCACTTCGATTAACTGTCAACTACTACAAGGTAGTAAAAACCATCAAGTGGGCCAGCAAAATCAGTGTGCATTCGCTACCACAGATGGTCGGTTTTAGGCCAGGGATTGAATTTTATCGGAGGTGCTTTAGCAGCCAAAGCACACCCTTTGCACGATCTTACAGTATTTTCAATATCCTTGTCCATGTTCGTCCAGTAGACGTAACTCCTCATCAGACTTTTCATTCTTGAAGTTACTGCTTGGCCAACATGGAATACATTTAATTTTCTTTTCTGTAGTGTAGATGGGATTACAACTCTGTCTCCATACATATCGTTACAGATGTTCTGGTCTATGGACTCATCATCGGAAGCTTTGTCTATTATCTCGTCAGTTGTTATAGGAAGCTCCCTGACAGTATTAGACAAGGTACATTTTATTTCGACCTCTGTTCTTATGCCAGCAATGACTGTGTTCAGCATACTTCAGTATCAATCCAGACAATCCGTCAGCATGACAGAGTTCAGTGGATGGGAGTACATAAAATTAAGTAATGAGAGGGGGGATTTTTTCTCTTTACCCTCTTAACCAACAATATGTCTGTTTGACTTGTACGATTCTTTTACTGAAAAACTTAAAAGCGGGAGAGGGGAAAATTTTTTTACTTTACCCTGTTAGTAAAAACAATAAGTTTGTTTGACTTGTACAGTTCTTTTACTGATTTTTTGGAATGGAAAAAATAACAAAGTTCACCGACCTTCTCCCCAACCACCGAATTGAACTTATAAAAATCCAATTGTTTTGAAGAGTCTCTTTGTTTCTTTTTTTCACTATCAGTGTTTTAATTAACACTGGATACCATTTTGTCGTAGAGTTTGATTAGAATTCCTTTCTTCACTACTGTTGTAGACACTAGAAAATTTTATTTTAATGATTTGACGTAAAGTCTGTTTCTGCAAATCCTTCGTCGCCAAGATGTTGTGACCAAGTAAATGGTTAAAGAAATAACAAAACAAGTGTTGCAGATATATCATATATTAAACAGTAAGTACAAGAGAAGAGTATTACACGACTAGTGAGTGTGTTTCGGCTGACCCAGCGTTCAATCCATTCGACTGTTAATATTTAAAAGCCCCCCACCACGGGAGATGTATGTGGCACAAGGCCGAGTTTACTGTGGGTTTTCCGGGGCCGTAGGCTCGGTTAAAAATATTCCCTTAGAACCCGCATAAACAGGATCAGGGACTGTTTACCTCCCCGGACGAAACTTTACCTGCGGCAAAGCCTCGTCCGGGTTCCTCTCTGCTCGAGACAGAAAGTTCGACAGTTGAACAATCTATACGACTGTTAATATTTAGCAGCTCCACCACAACGGTGTATGTGGCACAAGCTCGGCCAAAAATGTTCTTTGAACCCGTATAAACGGGTTCAGGGATTGTCTACCTCACCGGACGAAACTTAGCCCTGAGGCAAAGCCTCGTCCGAGTTCCTCTCTGCCGAGGGAGAGAGTTCGACAGAAATTAACAGTCTGGTCGACTGTTAATATTTAACAGTCCCACCCACGAGGTGTATGTAGCACAAGGCCGGTTTATTATGGGTACACCGAGCACGTAGGCTCGGCCCAAAATATTACCTTTGAACCCCTATAAACAGGTTCAGGGACTGGATACCCCCCCCCCTCCGGACGGAACCTTGCCCTGTGGCAAAGCTTCATCCGCGTTCCTCTCTGCCGAGGCAGAGTGTTCGACAGAAATGAACAGTCTGGTCGACTGTTAATATTTAAAAGACACCCCCCCCCGCGAGGGTTTATGCGGCACATGGCTGGTTTATTGTGGGTACTCATAGCCCGTAGGCCCGGCCAAAAATATTCACTTTGTACCCCTATAAACGGGTTCAGGGCTAGTCCACCTCCCTGGACGAAACCTTGCCCTGTGACAAAGCCTCGTCCGGGTTCCTCTATGCCGAGGTAGAGCGTTCGACCGAAATGAACAGTCTGGTCGATCGTACCTCTAAGGCTTTCTCTCCAACTAATCTTATAGTAGGTAGAAGAGTCCAATACAGACTCTTTAGAGGGAGGACACCACAACAGCAATAAAGTTAAGATTAGATTAAATTAAAAATTAATATAAACATTAAATTTTAGGTTAACAGTTTAATCAGAAATTTAGATTGACTAATTCTAAAATTAACTGATCAAGAACTTTATTATTTCAAGATTATCCAGAAATATATTCTATAGTTTTTAGGGATGTGCCAGTTTATTAGTTAAGTTCAATGCTGATGAAAAAATATCCCCGATCACACCCACGTACAAATATATTAATAATTTGACTCACCAACATTCAAGCATAAAGGCACTAATAAATCTATACAAAACAACCATCAATATGTTACATACACAACCATAACGATAAAATGTGAATCAAATGAAAGTAAGAAGTGCATATACGTGTATATGTACGATGCCTACTTATACGGAGTCGAAATACATATATAAGGCTATAGACTTGGGCACCTCGAGGTGGTGTAATGGTTAGCAAGCTTGTCTTGCTAGAACAATTACAGCTGAGTAGTGAGTTCGATCCTCACTGGGTGCCCCATACATTCGGCCTTGTGCCACATCTAAGCCACGCTTGGAAAATCACTATAAGGCTATAGACAATGCAAAGAAAAAACATACGTACACACATTTATACATAGACACACACACGGATATATATACATAAATACGAACAACCAAACTCACAGGTGCAAAGAAAATACGCACACAAACATACACCCACATATATAGAAATATAAATATACATATAGAAGCACATACAAGTACCAACATATACACAAATGTATATATACACACATAAACACACACACACACATATATATATATATATATATATATATATATATATATATATATATATATATATATATATATATATATATACATGATACATATACATATCACACACATGTACAAATATATGTACAAATGTATATACACACATATATAAACAGATATAGAAACAACCACGCATACATACTCACATGTAAAATTAATGCATAAACGGTTACAATAAACTATCTATATCAGATTAAAACGCTAGTAAATAAGGGTAGTTTATAATTAAAGTCGGCACTCAGGTTGCAAAATAAATAAATTTAAATAAAATAAAGAACCAATGCATAATATTAATATTACTAACTTACAATTTCAATATACTATCATTCATAATATTATTACTTATCTTGCGAGGTATAGATTGAACTATGTCTACAGTTAACTGTAAATTCATTCCTTCAGTTTAAGATATTAGTCCTGTGCTTAAATCTAATAATTTCCAATTTTTCATGGGAATAAAGATAATATAGTGCATATAGAGAATTACAGGTTCGAGCTGTTTTATGTAGTTTCCATTGTTGGAGTTTTATTTTTCTCTTTTAAACTCCAAAAGTACTTCGACAAGGAAGTACTATTTTTATAAGTACTATTGTTGAAGGATAGTACATGGTGATGCCATCTAGTTCTAAACGAGTTTTTTGTGCTTCCAATGTAGAATTTTTTAATACTCGGGTTTTCACGTGTAGAAATAGCAACAAAATAAACCAAGGAACAAGCTAATTATTTTGTAGTGGGAAATTATCGGAAATGCTGCAGTTACATTTGCAGGTATTATTATTATTATTATTATCATTTACTGCACCATTGCTAAGCGACCTGCTTTTTCAATTTTTATATTTGCTGAAGTCTTTGTTATAAATTTGAATATATATATATATATATATATATATATATATGTAATAAAAAAAGACATTTCGCATCCGTGGCGAAATGAGAAAAGAATATAAATCTGTACCGACAGTAACGTTTAATGTTCAGTCAATGAATTCCAAATGTTTCCTTGTAAGGAAATTGGTAACCTCACTATTAGCATTATGCATTTTAAGCTATAAAATACCGAACCTTAACGTCAGATATAAGAATCTTGTATTCAGCCTGTATTTGTATTTCTGAAATGAGCTATTGTAACTATTTACATTGTTCGGACTGTTGTCATCAACTTTATTTTCTTATTCACGAAGTTTCTCCCGTTGTACGCCCCTGCCTTCTTCAGGTGATGTACGTTGGAACATGGAGGGGAAAATGGAGATCACCACCATCTGAGGGATGAAGTTGAAGTAATAGACAGAGAACATCACTGGAAAATACGAAAACTTAAGGAATCAGTGCATATGCTAGACCACAAAAATCTCCTAAGCCGGCCACGCATAGACATGAATACAATAAGGGAAGTAAGAATACAGAGAAGTAGAGAAAAATAACACTAAAAAATATTGTAATATGAGCTTTAGTAAAAAATAATAATGAAATATTAAGGTTTATAAACTTTTGGCCCAGTGGATAAAAGCGTTGGTTGCAGCAATTCAAAAGTAACTTCCCCCAAAGGGTTGTGAGTTCAATACATGGCCGCACCAGGATTGAAAAAACTTGGAGGGTTAAGTTACTAAAGGGATTAAATGAAAACTGAGACATCCTGAAAAGGCTTGACATTTGGAACTAGAACCAGCGACTACTTCGGTTTTAAATTCCAACGTATATCACCTGAAGAAGGGCGTAACGTACAGCGGCCGAAACGTCGTGAATATGACAATAATGTTGTGGACAAAAGTACGAACAATGTAACTGGTGAGAATATAGACTTGTCCATAACTATTAACAGTTTCATGAGGCTGGTTGCTCAGGAAAGAACACAGTTGTTTTCGTAAATGATCCTTGTTGTCAACGCAATACATTTGTCTTTCGAAGTCAGCGGTAAATTAGAAGAGTTATTTATTGGTACTGGATGAAAGTGGGAACGCTGGATCAGTACTATGCTGGAATCTTTGGCGCGCTGAGTGACTTTTATTTGGCGTAGCAGCTATCAATTTTCAGAAGGCAGAAAGGTTACACAGAAAAAGGACAGTGCGTGACGCGAGCCACGAACTGGCGAGAGAAAGATCAAGTTAGGGCAGAAATTTAATTTTCTGTGAATCCGTTATAGCAGATGACAGAAAATGTGACACAGAATCACGAAGGCGCATTGGAATAGCGAAAGATGCCTTCCAAAAGTTAAGCAAAATATTAAGAAACAGTAAAATATCTGGGAAGTGTTTTAACAGAGGACGGAAAGGGCGACACTGAAATCTGAAGGCGCATTGGGATAGCGAAAGATGCCTTCCAAAAGATAAGCAAAATATTAAGAAACAGTAAAATATCTGGGGAGTGTTTTAACAGAGGACGGAAAGTGCGACACTGAAATCCCAAGGCGCATTGGAATATCGAAAGATTCCCGGCAAAAGTTAAGCAAAGTGTAAAGAAACAATAAAATATCAGTGTCGAGTTTTAACAGAGGACAGAAAGTACGTCAATGAAATACGAAGGAGCCTTGGATAGTGAAAGATGCCTTCCAAAAGCTATGCAAAGTATTAAGAAACAGTAAAATATCTGGGAAGTGTTTTAACAGAGGACGGAAAGTACGATACTGAATACGTAAGCGCATTGGAATATCGAAAGATTCCCGGCAAAAGCTAAGCAAAGTGTAAAGAAACAATAAAATATCAGTGACGTGTTTTAGTAGATGACAGAAAGTACGTCAATGAAATACGATGGAGCCTTGGATAGCGAAAGATGCCTTCCAAAAGCTAAGCAACATATAACGAAACAGTAAAATATCAGTGAAGTCTTTTAGCAGCAAAGTATAACGAAACAGTAAAATATCAATGAAGTCTATTAACAGAGTACAGAAAGTATGTCAATGAAATACGAATGAGCCTTGAATAGCGACAGTTGCATTGTAAATGCTAAGCAAAGTATAAAGAAACAATAAAATATCTGGAAAGTGTTTTACCAGAGGACGGAAAGTCCGACACTGAAATACGAAGGAGCATTGGAATAGCGAAAGATACCTTCCAAAA
The DNA here is from genome assembly GCA_903632075.3 of Acanthosepion pharaonis. Lineage (NCBI taxonomy): Eukaryota > Metazoa > Mollusca > Cephalopoda > Sepiida > Sepiidae > Acanthosepion > Acanthosepion pharaonis. The sequence continues at coordinate 470,088 of CAHIKZ030004777.1, forward strand.
GCTAAACAAAGGATAAAGAAACAGTACGATCTCTTTAAAAACAAAGAAACGAGCGAATAAACTGCTATGTAGTACAAGTTTTATTATATGATAGTGAATGCTGGACAAATTTGCCACAGGGGAAGAGGAGGCTTGGGACGTTAGTGATATGGCTCTACTGAACAATCATAAGAATACCATTGCTTGAACATGTGAGAAAGGAGGAAGTTTTAAGGAGACCTTTAATAAGAATGAAAAAAGTGACTGTTTGAAATTTCAGAGACACATATAAAGGAAAACAGCTTGTAGATGTTAACCCTCATAATATATGCTGAAGGCAAGAGAAGCAATGCGTAACATCGAGTAGCCTACCTAACGAGCTTGTGTAATTGGTTTGCAGAACAGAAACTGGGAGCGGTAAACGTTGCTTAGTGCTGCAAATGCTTGGAAGTTGTGGAGAGCGATGATCGCCTACGTCATGAAGGGCTACGAGAAATTTTTAAGGAAAATAAAATAAAAAAGGGACACTGCTATTTACAATGAGAAAACGATGGCTGAACTTTCTGGGATACATAATGAGGAAAGAGGGTTTGAAGAATTTAACTCACACATGGAGTGTTTTTACGGCTTATGAAACTTTTTTTTTTCAGGTTATTTAAGGCCAGAAAATATATTTAGATTTCAAGAATTCTTTTCTGGGATAATAATTTACTCATACAAGTCCTGCTAATTAACCCATAGCTAGGAGGAAGAGATGGATTCATACCTTTCCCAATGGCTAAATTGCCCGTAAATGAATATAAAGAACCCAAGTGAAATTGGAACTCGGCTCTCCGGTTTCCGATTCAGAGCCGCTATCGATTACGCAACAATAAGTAATCAATATATGAGGCTTACATCACCTGGTATTCCAAAGCGGTCACCCATCTAAGTAATGACCAGGCTCGACGTTGCTTAACTTCGTTGATCGTACGAGAGCCATTGTTTGAACGTGAAATGGACGTTCAAGCCCCTTGAAAGTCAATAAGAGCATTAAAGACTCAGTAAGGACACTATTAAACGAGCTTGGGAGAATTATCAGCAGAACATTGAATGGGAATGGTAGTAAATTGACCAGCATTGTTAACTGTAATAAACTATAAGAAATCATAACGAATTATGACTGCTCACATCACATATGTAAGTCCATAAGGTTTACACTTTATTAATCTCATTTCTTTTTTTTTAATTTTCTTATTCTGAATCGAGGCGGCAAGAAGATTCTGTTGCAATAAATTCTCCTCTTATATAAATCGGTTTCTTGTTTCACTTCTTCACTTTTGTAATCTTCTTGATAAGCTAGCTTCATTGACTTTCACTCGCTGTCATTTTTCTTTTCGCATGCCATTCGTCCGTTCCATTCAATTCTGTTTCCGTCAAACCTTTCAAAGCTGCGAAAAGCAAATACAAGATCGTGTTGATGAATAGGCATCAAGCGGCTTAAATGCCCAAAGTAAGTTGGATACAAAACCAGACTTGTAAACAAATCTCACAGTCGCAATAATAACCTTTGCTAAGGTCGATTGACAAAATTCTCTAAATTACCTTCGGCTTGTGGGTGATTTTCTTAGCGCAGCTTAGATGTGGCACAAGGCCGATGCTATGGGGCACCCAGTGAGTATCGAACATTTTGCCTTTGTTGTGAATTGTTTGCTAATACGTGAGACTCTAGTTTAGTTTCGATCGGGTAGGATGGAACGGCCGTCCAGTGCTTTCTGAATTCCCTCCTAATTTCTAACACTTGTATATCCTTGCTTGAACCGGCTTCTAATGCTCTGCATGGAGCGGCTTGGGGATAGTATTCGTGGCTCGTAGGGGCACAGTCCTAAGGGCAAATGAGAAACTCGGATGAGTTCCACCACGGAATATGTGATGGAGCGGCGCTTTATCGAGTCTAATTCGCTACCTCTCGTCACCGAGGCGCGTTGGAAGAGTTGGTATGACGTTTGGCTGATGACAACTGTCCGGGTTTCAATACGGTAGTGAATGAGCACTGCTGATGAGTCCCAAATATAGAACGAATCAGCCGTCTAGTGCTTTCTGCATTCTGTTGAGGTTTCTTCTAGACTCGATGAATTACTTAATAATAATGATCTCAAATCCTCCTAATTCCTATATATGCTTCGTTCTAATTATTTATTGCTTTTATACACGTGACACGTATCTGACCAATAAGAATTAACCAAAAATCTTAACAGACAAGTACTCTGTCACTTTGCTTTTTTCATTTTTCTCTCGATCTCTGAAGATGCTTTAATAAAAGTAAAACATGTTAGGCTGAGTTAGCTTTCCTGCTTGTTCTTTATTTTAATTTATCATTTTGTCGGATTCCAATCCATATATATATATATATATATATATATATATATATATGTGTGTGTGTGTGTTTGATGGGTAAATTGTCGCCATTTTTTATTCTCGCGCATGCACGTTGTTTGTTTTTGATTTTGTCGATCACACAGTATGACAGAGTCAGTTGAACACCGTCTGTGACGCAATTCGCCTCGCCACTAATTGGGAAACGGCATGCTGTACTACTTGTCATTCGCACCGAAAGCTCCAATACGAACATTTGATTGTGTTTGGATGTCAATCAGATGACAATGCAGACGATTGAGAAAGAGTTGGAGGAGTCTAATGGTGATTAGGCAGGTGTTTGGGTGATCACAAGTGAAGACGATGTTATGCCTCCATTCATCTTCTCATAGAGCCTCGGACTCCACACGGAGGCCTACGTCAAGTGCATTGAAGAAGTATTGTTCTGGCTCAAGATGATGGCTGCTAGAAAATCCTGTGTCTGGCAACAGGACTCTGCACCATGCCAAACAAACAGGAAAACCCAGTCATGGCTGTCAGACAATTTCTGCGACCACATCACCCTTTACATCTGACCATCTAAACCCCAGACTGCAACCTCCTTGATTATAATGTGTGGGCTGCAGTTGAGTGAGAGACCAACAAAACTCCTTGTAAAACCAAAGATAAACTGAAGGCAAGGATTATCGCAGCATTCACCGATTGAGTGTTTTAGTGTAATTTTAGTAAGTATATCATTTAAAATGAGATGTCAGTATTGTTTTCATGTTTACGTAATTTACATGACAATTTATTCATCGTACCATATATATATATATATATATGTTACATACCGTACCTATAAACACTGATAGGTATGCCCCCCCCTCCCCAATCCTCATAAATATGTTAGACACTATTGTAAGTGTGGGTAATATGATGTCTAAGTAGTTCACCACTAACAGTGGTTTACCTAATTCACACCGCTGGCGAGTATTGTATATTGATCCTATAAATATTACAATTTCATTTACACCCTCTGTTATGGTTATTCCTCATTCAGTAACCATTTATAGATTACAACAATATATATATATATATATATATATATATATATATATATATATATATATATATATATATATATATTAGTGGAAAATATACATACGTATGCAAAATATATAAATACCCATACATGTATATTTTCAGAAAAAATTTCAAGAGGAAGAATCCAGGTAGAACTCAATGTCTAGGATTGAGTAAGGATATAATAAAAAGTCATTCAAAATGAATTTCCATGGTCTAATGAATTGGATCATATTTACGATTCAATGGAATAAATTTATGATCATGGAATATTAGTGTTTAAGCCTTTTTATTATATATATATATATATATATATATATATATATATATATATATATATATATACTGCACGACGTCACGGTCTCTCCCTCTGCTCTAGATTCATTAGTAAGATTTTGATCTAAACTATTCTTCGCTTAAATTCTAAAAATATATTCTACCTTTAAATAGCATGACGATGGCTGATAAACCTTAGAAAAAGAATCAATCACTATTTCAAACACGTGCTTATTATTTCTGATCAGGTAACCATATGAATTTTTTAAACGATATGTGAACATTTATTTCGGGTATGAAAATTAACCAGATAACATGGACATAGATATTATGTTTATAGACTATAATGGCTCGTACAGTAGTCACAAGTTGCTGGGGTTACACTCTGATGGTGTCGATAGAGTAAAGAGAATTCTTTAACGATTATAACCAGCGGGTATGATTTACGTGCGTATAAGTCATATCGTAATAGAATTAAAATATTAAGACTATAATTTAATTAGTTTAAATGGCACATGCTCCGAATAAGAATTGATATTCCGGGGAAAATGTCGAAAAAAAAAAAAAAAAAAAAAAAAAAAAAAAAAAGTATTTGAAATTTGAAAAAGGCAAGAGAATGCTTATAGGAAATTATCGACAAATATTGTCTTGATGAGGAATATTAGAAAAATCAAAATTAAAATCATAAAAGGGAAGGAAAACAAAGAAGGAAAAGAAGTAATGAAAAAGTGGAAAGCAACGAGAAAAGTAGAAAAACGTGTAGAGGAAGTATAGTATTGGGCAAAACAAATAAAAAAACATGATTTGTATTGGAACAAAAAATAAGAAAAAAAGAAAGAAAGAAGTAAATAGTAAGTAAAGAAAAAGAGTAAATGTAACGAAAGGAGAGATAAGAAAAGGATTCGATGAAATAGAAAGAAAGATAGAAAAAGAAAGAAAAAACAAAGAAAAAAATAGTGGGTGAATTAAAAAGCAAATAGAAAAAATATTGGAACAAGAAAGGATCGATGAAATAGAAAGAAAGATAGAAAGAAGAAAGAAAGAAAAGAAAGAAAGAAAAGGTGGTAAAAGATCGTAGTAAAAGCAAATAGAAAAAGAGTGAGTAACGAAAAGGAGAGGCAAGAAAAGGAGTCGATTAAACGAAAGAAAGAAAAAAGAAAGAACTTCGAAAAAATAAAAAGACTATAAATACGATAAGAAAGAAAAAAAAAGACAAAATGAAAGAAAGAAAGAAAGAAAGACAGAAAGAAAGAATAAGAAAAGTGAAGAACGATAAATAGGATAAGTAAAAAAGAAAGAAAATGAAAGAAAGAAAGAAAAAAAAAGAAAAGAAGAAAGAGAAAAACCATAAAGAAAGAAAAAAAAGAAGAAGAAAGAAAAGAAAAAGAAGGAAGAAAGAAAAAAGAAAGAAGAAAGAAAAGAAAGAAAAGAAGAAAAGAAAAGAAAGAAGGAAGAAAGAAAAAAAAAGAAGGAAAGAAAGAAAGAAAGCGAAGAAAGAAAGAAAAAAAGAAGGAAGAAAGAAAAAAAGAAAAGAAGAAAGAAAGAAAGAAGAAGAAAGAAAGAAAGAAGGAAAGAAAGAAAGTACTTGGAAGAAAGAAAGAAAGAACTTGGAAGAAAGAAAGAAAAAGAAAGAAAGAAAGAAAGAAAGAAAGAAGAAAGAAAGAAAAAAAAGGAAGAAAGAAAGAAAATTAGTCGATGAAATGGAAAAAATAATGAAAGGAGGAGAACAAAAAAAATAAATACATAAAATATATAGGAAGGAAGGAAGGAAGGTGGATGTTGGTAGAAGAACGTAATAAAATTAAATAGTAAAGCGTGAGTAACGAAAGGCTAAACAAAAAGATGAAAAAGAAAGAGAATGAATGAATGAGAAAAAGAAAGATAAAAAGAATAAACAAAGAGATAAAATAAAATGCACGACGAAAGGCAATTTGAAATGGAAGTAGAAAAGAACGATGGAAAAATTAAAATAAAAGAAAGTATTCGGGCTGAAAAAAGAAAGAAAAACAGATTGAAAAAAAAAAAAAGAATTATGCAGCTTTACGCAATTGGAAGCCATGATGACATTAAACGTAATGTAAGCTTATATTCTTTTTCGAAATGTGACACTTTTGAAAAATTATACCAACAAAATTAGGTATATTTTGACGATAATGATTTTAATAAAGTTATATATTTCGCTTCCAATCTTATGTTCAAGTACTTCACCATCACTTAAAGACCATTGTGTGAATCAACGTTGAGGCTTTAATTATTAATGTGAATGTTAACTATCCTATTTCGCGTGTTTTTCTATTAACAGGCGGATATTCCTAAAGTACTACTTAAAAATCCATAAATATCTAAAACACAACTGGTGGCTATTTCGATAGTCCCACATAGGAAATGATTAAATGAAAGAAAATACACACAGATACGTCCATTAACCAATTTGGATGGGCATTAGGAAAATGGTTTCCCTTGACATAAAAAAAGTAAACAAGTTTTAAAAAATATGTCTTGAAAATACATGTGAGCAATCTAAGTATAGTTTAATGCAATTTAGGCTTATGGAACGAGGAAGAACACGAAAACATTCCCCATCTCCTTAAAGAACGGCCTCACACATTTTCAATTTATGAAAATGCATGACGACTGGATGTTTCCAAAATGGTCTCACATGATATTGAATGATAAATCGGAATTGAACATTTGCAAGTAATTTAGATGATTAGAGTGCGTAGGAATATCATGTTAAATTAGAAGTATATATTAATTGAAATCAGTAAAAAATTATAGTACATTAGTTTATGTTAGAAATTTAGAGTATATTAAAAGATTAGTGTATATTAGACGATTAGCGGCTTGAAGTATATTTGCGTGCATTGGGATAATAGAATAAAGAAAATTAAAAGTATCCATTAAAAGATCAGATTATTTTAGAATTGTCAAATATACTTGCTGATTATATATGGAGAGGCTAGCGTAAATAAGACCAGAGTACATTAGAAATATAAAGTACATGGAAATGTAGCTTTGAATATACGCTCTTTTAGCACTAGAGGGCGTCGTCTGATGTTCTGAATTGGATCATTGGGCAGTTTCGGGTCTTTCAAACATCATATTGAGCTGATTAGACTCTGATACGCCCTCTAAAAAATGCTTGTAGACACTGACTTCTATAAATGTACCCCGTTATCACACATTTGATTGGAAGTTGACCAACAGCCAATCACAACGGCGCGAACTCTATTTAAACTGTTTACAGGTAAATTTTCCTTTTTGAGTGGACACCCTTTTATCGGATACTTAGAAGGTAATTATGTTTTCCGTTTTTACCCACTTCCCATCAAATTTCATTTCACCAGTTAGTAATTACTATTTACAGAGATAATAAGAAAAATTCGGAAATTAAAATTAAAAAAATAAATTACAGCGAATTAAACCAAGAGTGCTTATAAATAATAATAAAACGTTTAAAACATGTTGACAGGTAAAAAAGGATATATTATAAGATTAAAATTTTAGAGTACATGAGAAGATTAGAAATATTGAGTAAATTAGAAGATTAGAGGATAGATCATATATGATGAGTACATTAGAAGATTAGAAATTTCGAGTACATTGGATGATTAGATGTTTAGAGTGCATGAGAAGATTAGATATTTAGAGTACATTAGAATATTAGAAGTTTCGAGTACACTAGAAGTTTATAATAGAAGATTATACTTTTAGAGTACTTTAGAACATTAGAATCTTTGAGAAAATTCGATGATTAGAAGTTAACGTATATTAGAAGATCAGAAATATTGTGCATTAGAATAAAAATTGACTATATTACATTTGAAATTTAGAGTACATTAGAGGATTACATGTTTAGAGTAAATGAGATGATTATAAATTTAGAGTACATTAGACTGTTAGAAGTTTAGGGTGCATTAAAAGATTAGAAGTTTGGAGTACATTAAAAGATCAGATTTTTAGAGTACTTTCGAACATTAGAAACTTTCAGTAAATTAGATGGTTAGAAGTTTAGATTATATTAGAAGATCTTAAATTTTGAATATATTAAATTAAAAATAGATTATATTAGATTATTGAAAATTTAGAGTACAGGATGGTTCGAAAGGCTTGTTACCCGATACCTCTCTCCAAAAGCTCGTGTCAGCCTTCTGAAATAGAAAATTATATTATATAGTGACAAGACTTTCGAACCACCGTGTAAATTAGAGGATCAGAAATTTTAAGTAAATCAGAAGATTAGAAATTTTGAGTACAATAGAAAATTAGAAATTTCGAGTACACTAGATGATTAGAAATTTTGAGTACATTAGAAGATTAGAAATTTCAACTTCATTAGAAAATTAGAAATTTCGAGTACATAAGAAGATTAGAATTTTCGAGTACATAAGAAGATTAGAATTTTCGAGTACATTAGAAAATTAGAAGTTTACTGTAAATTATGTTTATTGAGCAGGATTAGAAATTTATCACTTGTTTATTGTTTAGGATTAGGTTTACCGGTTCTTTCTGAAAGATCTAACCGTCTTGACTTGACAGCTCATTGGCTAAGAATTTTCATCATGAGGGAACCGGGTTGGCAGTTTTCTCATTGCGACATTACTGGTAGAACGGAGCCTGGACTCTAATCAACAGTTGCATAATATCGGGGTATTTGTAGCGTCATGTTGCGCATGGATGGCCAATCCTGTATGTATTTCGGGTGGGCATCGGTGAAGTAATGGATAGCGGCTCGGATTGAGAAATCAGAGAGCCGAGTAATCTATTACGTGCTAATACACTTGGAAAACGTATGAATCCTCTTCTTCTCCCTACTACCAGCTATGGGTAAATAGGACAAACCGGGTTCTGTAGCCTTGGATGGCAACTAGTCTCCCGCAGAAAGGAATGGCAACCAACCGAGGGAAAAAAAAATCTGCTTCATCAGTTATATATCAAAAGATACATGATCGCCTAAGCATGTATCACGCATGACACATAACTGACTGAATCTAAGGCTACATTTTAGCCACATTCTGACCAGTTTTTATTGCCATGGAGAATAGTGATAATTATTTATGCATTTTTCTTTTTAGAATAAACTAGCAGTAGAGCCCGGCGTTGCCCGGGGATGTAACAGTAAGAGATAGATCAAGTATCGACCATCATAAAGACTGAAAAATAAAATTGACAAAGATTATTGTTTAAGGTTGACGGACGCGCATGTCTTAATTTTTTTTTTTACGAATTGGTCAAAACCAAACTTAAACAAAAACATTGTTTTCAATCGTTATGAGTCTACCGATTGAATAGAATTTTATTATAAACAATTGTCTTGTAAATGGAATTTTTAAAGCATTCTGAATGTAAAAATAAAGAAAAAAAGTTTGCAAGACAATATGAAACACTACCTGCCAAAATAAAAGTGAAGTTTTGTTGAAATCGGTTGAAAAATGTAGGAAATCCGATCCCATATATAAACGAACACAGGCAGACACACACAAACAACCTCGGTTTTAAGTATAACTCGATATAAGTTGTCCCGCTTTCATTCTCGCGATGCCTCTTAATCGTGTTTTCAAATTTATTTCGTACAAAAACAATTGTTTTTCCAATTTTTGGCGCTGTCACAACCACCGCAAGATAATTTTACGTAGTCCTGTGAAGTTTTGTTGAAATCGGTTGAAAAATGTAGGGAATCCGATCCAATATATAAACGTACAGACACACAACATGGGTTTTATAATAAGTATGATCTTCTTATGACAGATCAATGAAAAGAATTACATTAAGTAGAAAAAAAAACCTCGCCTACCAATTCAACCTGCATTTCTTTAATATTAGTGACATTCGTACTAATTTCATTAGTGTTGAATCTTTACCTTTGACTCGTCTCTAGATGTTTTCGCATTTTATTATACTAATTTAATTTCTTCTACTGTTAGCAATGAATTCTCTGTATCCAGGCTATTCCCCTCTTTGTTTAATATCTTCTAGCATACATGTGCTTGGCCTTGGCGTTTACATCCGGGAACATATTCCAATTACAAGTTCCCAGATGATTCTTTCATGTAATTTCGGCTTAAGTTATTACGCTCTGTTAGCTAGCTTTTTTTCTTTCATTATTACACTTCTTATTCTCAGAACTGTTACATATTAAGCAAGATTTTTGACGTCTCTCTCTCTCTTTCTCTCTCTACATTCATCTGCGAATATTTTGGGGTTTTCCACTGGCATGAAATGGAATGTTGGTTCACAATGTCGTGCTAAACAATTTATTCTCACCAGAATCTATCTTACATCTGGTCGCGTGCTTTTAGAATCTATTTAGAGATTCTTAATAACATACAAAAAAGAAGCTGCAATGTTATTCGTCCTGACATGGCATCTCGGCTTCAGTCACCTTCCCAATTCCGTAACGTAGCTTCCCTGTGCCTTTGCTATAAATACTTTCATGCAAATTATTCTGAAGAACTTTCCCCAATTGTAACTAGACTATGTATTTATTCATTTTTTTATCATTATTTGAAAGTATTTTTAAAGATTAAATTATACAGGGAAATTAGGGAAGTTAGCGGTATTAAACTGCGATACGTTTGTCTATATTTCTGAGAGGAGGTATTGTCTCTTTCTGAACTTTTCAGGCCTCTTTCAAGTGACTTAAGCCTGAGAGATATCAGTTCGATCCCTTGTATCAGTGGCAAGAACAATAACTTGGAGCGTTATCAAGGCGAATTAACTCAACACTGAGATATCCAAAAGAAAGGTACGTGGATTATAACAACGTACCTCCGTGGAGTAAATGAAGGATCTCGTTCAAAATTCCAACAAATATCAACTGAAGAAGGCCGAAGCGTACAAGAGCCGAAACGTCGTGTATATGACATTAAAGATTAGGATAACAGACCGAATAATGTAAATAGTGTAAATAGTTGCAATAAGTTTAGTAGAGTAGATTAGAAAAATTAAATATATTAAAATTGTAATCTATATTTAAAGTTTTAAATTATAGTAATTTTTTTAAGTAAATTATAGTAGGAATTAACCATGGTGGGTAAAGTGCCATGGTGTGGGTTGTATCAAAAAATTCTACTATTAGCCATGTATTTCATGCACTTGTCTTGGTTTTGCAATATATAAAGTAACGCACCACACCGTTTGACCTAAATGAGCCTATACTGAAGAAAATAACTATATAATTCTACTGCCCAAATCAAGAGAGATAGAAAAGCACAAGGACAGAGAATTAGAGAGAGAGAGAGAGAGAGTTAGAAAGAGGGAAATGAAGAATGAAAGAGCGAGGGTGAGATATGCAGAAAGTTGGAGAGAAAAAAAGAGAAAATGGAAATGAAAGCGAAAGAAGAAATTGAGACATTGAGAGAGAAAGAATGAAAGAGAGGCAGAAAGTGAGAGACAGATTCATTTTAATGGCGATAGGGCTATTAGCACGCAGAGCGTTACAAGGAGAAAAAGGGTATGAGAAGATTTTAAAGGGGAGGATTGAAGAAAGGACACCGAAAAAAAAACAAAAAAACCCAAAACAAAAACAGGGCTCAAGAATGGCAATTGGCGTTGCATATATATATTTTTTAAAAGATTGTAGTTATCAGAGAAGCAAGAAAGCGGAAGGAAGTCCCACAGGTGAGAGGTGCGAGATAAGAAACTGTTAGATGTAGCGGTTGCATCTACTTGTTATAAAAAGAGAAGGAAAAAAAAGTTCACCGACGAAAGATAAAAATAAAAATATAAGAAAACAGTTTGAAGAAATGAAAACGTTAATATAAAAAGAAATGTTTTTAGGGTGAAATAATTAGATATTAGCGGATTATTGTCATGAAATAACAATATACTCGAAAGAAAAGCCGTAATAAACACAATTAAAAAATACAATATTTAATGCTATCTTGGAAGACATGCCAAAAAAATGTAAAACTCGCGGCAAAGAAAATAAGACAAAAGCAATATGGCGCCAAAATAATGATTAACTCAAATCTAAATGGTTTACAGTGATTGCTTTTAAACCAAGCTTCCACCAGACTTAAATAGATCCAAAATAGAGTTCGTAGAGATTTTTCTCTCTAGGATTAATTGGCCTCGAACAGATGATCTTAATCCAACATGGTAGTAGAGGATTACGTCACTCGTGAAGGATAGGCGCCAAACTCACACCTGATTCTGTTGACGATCACAGGTCGGCTTTGGCTGAAAGATAATTTGGATGTGTATATACATACATATATATGCCTATAGACTATCGCATAACTATCGAAAAGAAAAAAGGTGAAATAGAGAGGAAAAAAGAAAAGATAGGAAAGAAGAAAGAAAGCAAGAAATGCATGTAGAGAATAGCGAACAAAAGTACAGTTTGGTAAGAAGAATGGAAGAAAGAGAGAAAGAAAGAAGGAAATAATGAAAGAAAAAAGAAAGAAAGACGGTACTGAAGAATAGGTAACGTAAAAGGAATTACGAACGAAAGAAAGGACGAACGAACGAAAGAATAGGAAAAAATTAAGTAATTACTCAAAAAAGAAAGAGAAAAACAGAAGAAAAACAAAAAGAGAAAAAACAAACAGAAAGAGAAAAAAGAAACAAAAAAAGAAAGAAAAAAGAAACAAAAAAAGAAACAAAAAAAAAAAAAAAAGAAAAAAGAAAAAAAGAAAAAAAAAAAAAAAAAAAAAAAAAAAAAAAAAAGAAAAAAAAAAAGAAAAAAAAAGAAAAAAAAAAAAAAAAAGAAAGAGAAAAAGAAAAAAAAAAGAAAGAAAGAGAAAAAAAAAAAAAAAAAAGAAAAAAAAAACAAAAAAAAGAGAAAAAAAAAGAAACAAAAAAGAAAAAGAAAAAAAAAAGAAAAAAAGAAACAAAAAAGAGAAAAAAGAAACAAAAAAGAAAGAAAAAAGAAAGAGAAAAAACAGAAAAAAGAAAGAAAAAACAGAAAAAAGAGAAAAACAGAAAAAAAGAAAAAGAAAGAAAAACAGAAAAAAGAAAGAAAAACAGGAAAAAGAAAAAGAGAAAGAAAGAGGGAAAGAAAGAGAAAGAAAGAGGGAAAGAAAGAGAAAGAACGAACGAAAGGATAGGAAGAGTATAAGTAATTTGTTAAGAAAGAAAGCAACTTTGCAAGGATAAAAGTTGAAAGAAGGAAAGGATAAACTATAAAGAGCTGCTCGCTGAGACAAAGTAAAAGAAAGAAAATAAAGACGAATAAAGACAGAGAGAAGAAAAGAAGAAAAGAGATGAAGGAATAAATTAAGTAATTAGTTAAAGAAAAAAAGAGAGAAAGACAAAAAGATACAAAGTAGAAGGACATGATCCATTTAAATAAAGAACTCACACACTTTCTACAGAAAGTCAAGTTCCAATTCATGTCGGGTACGGTATATTCCTTTAGGCGAAAATATCCTTAGGAAGGTCATGACTCCACAACTTCTTCATTCCAGTTATAGGTTAATAATAGGACTTGTATCAGTAAATCCTTAATATCGAAAAAATTCTTAAAATATAAAATATTTTCTGATTTTAAATAAACTGCAAAATGTTGATAACCCGTAAAAACAAATTCATAAATCAATCACACACATTCTAAGAAAACAACATATTTGTCTATATTTCTGAGATGAGGGATTGACATTATTTACATCACTTACAATGTTTCGACTATTGGACACATGGTCCAGTCTATAAAAGCGTTGGTTGAATTCATTGACGATATTCAGTCAACCCCGCCACTAGGGCGTCATGTGGCACAAGGCCTTTTTAACGTGGGCTCACCGAGCCCGTAGGCTCGGCCAAAAATATGCTCATTGAACCCGTATAAACGGGCCTCTTTCGGGTTCCTCCTCGCCCGAAGGCAGAGTTCAACCGATCTGTCGTTCAAAACTTGCACGACTGACTCTTGAATTCATTGACTTGACCCAAAGAGTTGTGAGTTCATATATATATAGAGATATATGGCTATAGATGAGGTGAACAAAAAAACTTGGAGAGTTGTGTTAAAGGGAGATAACTGATATTGAGACACCCGGAAGTGACATGGCACATGAACATGGAACTAAAATAATCTATCCCCGGTAGACGAAGTAAAGAGTTCAGTTCGAAATTCCAATCATCTGAGGAAGTCCTGAGCATAAAACGCCCGAAAACGTCGTGAATAATGCAACGAAGAGGAGGATAACTATTTGAATATTGTAAATAAAGCAACACATATATGTCTCAGTTAGCATCTGATAAAAATATTAAATCTGTTTTTCTTTTTACTTGCCACATTTTAAATTGCAGTTCACTAAAATATTAATACGATCATTAATTAAAATTACAGACTAAAATTCATTATAGAAATCTTTATTCATAAAAAACTATATCTCAGTTTATGACCCAATTCGAGACAATTTTTTAAGATTATTTTAATTGGATTAGGATGTCGTTGCTCTTGTTTTTTTTTCTTTCTTTTTTTATGACAACGTTTCGTCCGCTCTACACGTCAGTTATCCATAGGTGACTGTCATTTTTTTCTGGTTTGGATTTTTAAAAAATTATTTTAAAGGTCAGTGCAGTGTTTCATCACGTTATATCAGGTTATTATGCAGCAAGACAGTTGTCTTTCTGTTAATTCTACGCTCAACTCATAACACTCAACGCAATATTGATTATCTAAAAGCATAACTAACATCATTATTGATGTTATGATGTTGATTTGGGGTTAGTAGAGACAAACGCCAAATAACACGTAACAATAAAAAGGTTTTAATAGGTTGGTAAAAAGGTACAGAAATCGCCTGAGTAGTCAATAACTAGCTCAGAATTTCTGTCTGTCTTTTGACATGTCACTATTTAAAGTCTTTGTTCGCAGACAAGTTCATCTTCAAGAGGGGTGGTAGGTTTCCGACACAACACCTCCCCCTTGAGATTAATTCCGGAGGAATTAATCTTTTTCTTTTGGGATCTGGACTTAAACGTTCCACCCTAGTTCTTTTTCTTTTGCTTGTCCTTCTTTGGACAACTGTTTCAGGCAATGGTGGAGTTGGTATATCGAATAAATCATATAATACCTCCATTGGTTCTTCTTTTTCTTTACTTATTTCTTCAATGATTCTTAATTGGTTCAAATGTCTTTTGTGCGTCCATTTTTTACTTATGTACAAGATCTTACCAATTCTTTGGGTTACCACTCCATCTTGCCAAAATTCCTTCCCATTTTTGTAATTTAAAAAAAAAAAAACTTTATCTCCCGGCCTGAAATATTTCATATTTTCCTGATGCGTTTTGTTCTGGTAACTCTTTTTTCTTTCTGGCAGCAGCCTATTGAACACAGATCTCATTTTTCTAGCAAACATAAGTTCAGCTGGAGACATCCCTGATATTGCGTTTGGATTTGATGTTATTCTGTATATACTTAAAAACTGCTGTATATTACCATCATCTGTATTAGTACCATTTGTTTTTTAAGGGCTCTCTTGAACGTATCAACAAACCGCTCAGCCTGTCCATTTGACCAAGGATGGTACGGTGAAGTCGTGATGTGGTCAATTCCCAGAGTCTTACAAAACGTCTTAAATTCACTTCCTGTGAATTGAGTTCCATTGTCCGTGACAATTTTCTCTGGTACTCCAAAACGTGCAAACAGTTCTGTAAGAAAATCTTTTGTTACAGAAGCAGTTGGTCTTTTGCACTTAAAAATTCCAGGCCACTTGGAATAGCTATCCACAACTATCAAGTAAAAATTACCATTCATGGGTCCAGCATAATCTATGTGGAGTCTGGTCCATGAAACATCTGTTTTTGGCCATGGTGTGTATTTTACTAGCGGTGCTTTCGCTGGCATTTGACACCCTCTACAAGTTTTAACTACCTGTTCAATGTCTTTGTCCATATTTGGCCAATAAACATAACTCCTCATCAGGGCTTTCATACGTCCAATACCAGGATGCCCCTGATGAAATTCCTTCAAAATCCGCTTTTGTAGTACAACCGGTATCACGACCCTTCCAGCATATAACAGCACTTCATCACATATTGAATATGCTGGTGAAGAAGTTTTATACTTTTCTGAAGTTACAACTTCTTTCATTTTTCTAATAAAAATGTCGTTTTCTGCTTTTAATTTTATTTCATCTAATGTCACAGGCAATTCTTTTACTGTGTTATACATTACTTCAACCAATTCATTTTCTGCTTGTAACGACGCTATCTTCTAGCGGTTCCGAAGACGTTGGGATCAGTCTAGATAAACCATCAGCATGGCTTAATTTTTTAGACGATAAAAATTCCATCTTGAAATTGTAATTCAACAAAATGCTTCTCCATCGTTGCAAACGGTTTGCCGTATGAGTAGGTATACCCTTCTTCGAACCATAGATTGAAAGCAACGGGCGATGGTCGGTCTGCAATATAAACCTTCTTCCATGTATGTACTTATGGAATTTTTTACAAGCATAGATGATAGCTAAGCTTTCTTTCTCAATTTGAGAGTACTTCTTTTCTGCGGGTAATAATGTCCTTGATGCATGTGCCACTGGCTTCATATTGCCGTCTCTGAATTTATGCAGAATTACTGCACCTATTCCGTACTCGCTTGCGTCCAATGCCACTATAATTTCCTGTTTAGGGTCATAATGTGTTAGGGATAATTCCGACGTCAAAATATTCTTTATTTTGTCAAACGTCTTCTGACACACTTCTGACCATTCCCACTTTGCTCCCTTTTTAAGCAATTTATTTAATGGAGCCGTAAGGCTGCACAAATTAGGAATATATATCCCATAATAGTTAGCAAGTCCTAAAAACGCTTGTAACGTTACTACATTTTTGGGAGTTGGCATGCTTTTGATCGCTTCTGCCCTCGCCGGATCTGGTCTTCTTCCATCAGAGTCTATTATCTGCCCCAAAAACTTAATTTCACTCATAAAAATTCACATTTTTCAGCTCCAAGTTTGAATCCATATTCTTCAATTTTTTCAAAAACCTGCTTAATATGTTCCAAATGTTCATTTCGATCTTTTTATCAAAATATCATCAAGATATGCAATGGCGAAGTCCAACCCTGCCAGCACAGGGTCCATAATTTGCTGAAAAATACTAGGGGATACTTTTAAACAAAAAGGCAAACGGTTAAATTTGTATAAACCCTTGTGTGTATTGATAGTCAACAATTTAGAACATTCTTCGTCCACTTTCACTTGAGATAGGCATCCGATAAATCCAATTTAGAGAATATTTTTCCTCCACTTAAACTTGCAAAAATGTCTTCTGGTGAAGGCAAAGGATATGTGTGGTCTTTTAAGCAATCATTTAGACCCGTAGAGAAATTTTATTATTTTTTTTAACATATACAACAGGGCAGGCCCACTCTGAAAATTCAATGCGTGAAATAACTAAATTTTCAAGCCGTTCCAATTCTTTGTTAATCTGTTCCAAAACGCCAAATGGCACATTTCTTTTTCGTCTGAAAATAGGTTTACATTTTCCTTCACTTCAAATTTTGCCATCGTCTTTCTGCAACATCCAAGACCTTCTCAAAATACTTGTGGAAATTTTATTTCAGATCATTCACCAAATTCTGTAACCCGATTTTTACATGGAGAAGAAACATTAATACTATTGCAAAAAGAATTTATAGGGAGTTCCCATAAATTAAGAAGTATAATCCAATCTGTTCCAAACAAATTGGAAGCATTTTGTAGCACATACACTTTAGACTTTAGTGTCTTATCAACAAATGAAATATTACAAGAAAATTCACCTTGAAAATGCAATCTTCCAGAAATCCCGCGAGCCACTTTCAGTCTTTTTAAGCAAAGGTCTGCCTATTTTAATCCATGTTGCTGTATTAATAATTGGAAATATCACTTCCAGTATCTAGCTGTAGTTTAACATTTTTTCCATTAATTTTTACCTGTAAGAATTTTCTTTTCTGCCCCTCCTCAATCTCCTGACGTGACAATACAATATTCACATTATCTTTTTTCGACTTAAATTTTTTCTTTTGCTTTTACAATGAGTACTTATATTGCCTTTATTGCCACACGAATAGCAATTTTGGTCGCGAAAAAAACCCCCAAAAAACCACATTCACTTTTAAAATGACCACCACCGCATCCAAAGCACGTTGGTTTTTTAACGTTTTTATTAACTATTCCCGTTTTTGGTCGAATAGCATGAACACGGGATATGTCTTTTTCTTCAATTTGCGTATTGTCATGTTTTAAATTTTCAATTCTTTGACATTCTTCCGTAACCTTCTGCAAAGTAATCTCGGAATTGTGTTCGAGTTTTGCCAATATTCGGGACCTTATGTCCTTATCTTTGCTAGAAGTCAAGCCTTGAACGAATATCAAACATTTAAATCAATCAATTGAAAGATCATGTAACATAAAATGTTCACACATTCTGTTAACATTTCCAGCATACGTAACAACATCCTCATCGTCACGCTTTACCATATTCAAACACGAGAAACGAGTATGAAACAAACTAACTCGCTCGCCAAAAATACTAGATAAAATATTAAGTTTCTTCGAAAGAAATGTCACCAGTTTTTCTTGGAAGGACAAAATTTGTATACTTATTATTTTCATCTGTACCCAACTTTTGTAAAAGTAAACTCACTTTTTGTTCATCAGTCCAACCTTCACATTTTTTCAAATATTGTTTCAAATTTTCTGAAATACGCAGGAAATGTTATGCCCTCCTCTGGGTTAAATTTGAACTCAGTAATAGAATTAGCAATACCTTCGGCCGTGAATGACGAATTTACTGGATTCTTAAGTAAAATCGCTTCAAATAAAGCCTTTGTGTCATTTCGCTGCTGAACTTGTAAATCCAATAGTTGTTCCCGAAACAATTTTTGTTGCTCTTGTTGCTGAATTTGACTTTGCACTAGAGTTTTCGTTAATGCAATCAAATCTTCCATTATGCGTAATAGATTACACAAAACACTTTTGGAAAACAGACAAAAAGGGAAAGACACGTATATATCCACAATAAGCACAAGTCTTACTTCTTTTTGGCACGTTGAAACCAAATTCTTCGTGAAGAACAAAAGTTCGACGTATTTTTTTCGGAGCGAGAAAAAAATTATATATAGTCCACCTAGAGTTGAAAAATTCTCCACTCAGCGTGATGAACGAATCTCTCGTCGCCACTGTTATGATGTTAATTTGGGGTTAATAAAGACAAACGCCAAATAACACGTAACAATAAAAAGGGTTTTAATAGGTTGGTAAAAAGGTACAGAAATCACCTGAGTAGTCAATAACTAGCTCAGCTAAGAACTTCTCTATCTATCTCTCTTCTTCCCATGGCAACTGACATGTCCCTATTTAAAGTCTTTGTTCGCAGACAAGTTCATCTTCAAGAGGGGTGGTAGGTTTCCGACACAACAATTGACGACATAAAATAGTTTACTTTGGCGTATGTATAGGTATTTACTTGACTCCCACAAGGTCAAGATGTGACACAAGGTCGATTAACGTGGGAAACCCGAGTGTTTCCACTCAAAGGCCACTGGTCAAAATTGGTCATAGCATGTCCAAGCTGGTCAGAGCTTAGTCAAAGCTGGTCATGACTTGTCCTAGCAAGCTAGTCGAAGCCTTGATCGAATCTCAGCCTAAGGCCAAGAAACGATCCACTTTGGCGTATGTATAGGCCGGTATGCTTAATTTACACTATTTTAAAACCAGTGATGTGTACTCAAATTTGTCTATCCAATAAACATACCGCTTGAAGTAATGATAAGAACAATACTACTACTACTACTACTGCTTCTACTACTAATAATAATACTCTTCGGTAAGAATCAAGTTTTCCAGTCACTGGCGTGTTTTTCGAAAAAAATAAATACGTCTAAATTCACCTTCAACCCTGCCGTGGCTTAGGATATATATATATATCAAGATCTTGACAGTCTACACTACTTCAAATGAAACTACTATCAATACTGGAAAAAGCGACATCAGCTACTTGACTTGGAAAAGTAATTTTCCTAAAATAATGTTTCAAGGGAACTTTTAAAAAAAAAATTCAACCGAAAACAGTATCGTCTGCTCGGTCAATAAATGCAAAATGTTTCCTTTTAGGGCAAATATTAATATTACCTTTACCACACACATACACACACGCTCCCGCACAAACATACAAACACACACAGACATACATAGCAAAGAACATTTTATATGCCATCGAGGAACTTCATGGAACCATAATTTTTGGTTTAATAAAGTTTTTCGAGGAAAGCAACGCGTTGGCATAAAACATTTTCCTCTCGTCTTTTACTAACAGTCCCTTTATAGATATATCTATATCTGAATTTTTACCCATATATATATATATATATATATATATATATATATATGCGCGTGTGTGGGTGTAGTTACTGAACAAGAGGCACCTACATATCTCAAAGGAACAAATATATTTCGATGTTTCCTTTTCTTTCCTATTAAACCTCAACATTTTTCTTCATCTTCTTCTTCTTCTTTAGTTGTTTCTTTATTTTATTATTTTCCCCTCCTAAAAGACAACAAATCTTTGCCGTATGCTATGAATGAACGCGCATTGTTTTCTATTCAAATATCGTAGGCACGACAGACACATACAAAAAAAGGTAATTTCCATAAATGTTGTTTTAAAAATTCGCTATTAATGAGTTAATCTCTTCTTCGTTGACGTGTTCAGCATGCCGCTTCCCATGTAACACGTGCTTCCTATGCACACTTTTATCAAGTATTCATAGAAAGCATATGCTGCTCAGGTGTCTAAACATGTCTTGTGGCCAACTAAAAGTGCTACAATCTCCCAACATAACGCCTGCAAATTACTTTTTTTTTTCTTCTTTCCTTCATTCAGAGATTTCTTTTAAAAAATATTTCCCTCTCTTTGCACTTGCCCTTTTCTTTAGATAGACTCCTTCTTTTTCCTTTTCTTTTTTTTTTCTTTTTTTTCTGTACATTTCTCAATATTTCTGGGGTATACATATATTGTTTCCTTCTTTCGATTTTCTTTGTTTCTTTCAGCGATTATAAACTTTTTCCTCTTTCTACCTGATTCTACATGACGTCAGCGGAAGTGACGCTTACAGACAGAGATAAGAATATATGATTATTGCCATAGATTAAAAGTAGAAACATCATGCGGGGGTGTTGAAAAACTCTCATCACAACCCACTTTTCAAAATCTAGCCATATATGAACAAACAGCTACTACTATATTAGGACTTCATCACCGCCTTGAATCCATAAAAATATATATATATGTGTGTGGGTGTGCGTGTGTGTTTATGGTTGTATAAAAAAAAAATCAGATAAAATAAAATATATCTGCCAAAGGAAAATATGTATAAAGTCTAAAGGAAAACTCTTTTTACAATCGTGTTCCGTCCACGGATGGACATTATCACGGACTTTATAAAGTACACCAGAGGAAGAAATGTTATGGTAAAGTTTCCCTTTTTGTCTTTATTCTTATATGTATGTATGTATATATATATATAATTATTTTTATTATAAGAGATTATAATAAAATATTTTGAAATCGCTACACAAAAGCTTTCATGTTTCAATACGATGACTGTACTTCTTCAGGCAATGGTAAGTAACTGGTGATTAAATGATTTTTAAGGAAATTTAAAAAACAAAGTGTTACCTCTTTTTCGAAAGTTAAAGGAGGTGTGCCTTGATTAACCAATTAAATATCAGATCTACGCTAAATAGCAAAGTAAGCTCAGAAAGTGGAGGCGGGTGAGTTATTTTTTATTTCAAGATAAACCAGAACATAGGCCATCAAAGAATGACGATTGCGGAAAATATGTCAGCGAGGAATGTATCGTGATTGTAGACGAATAGTACATGACCATCTTTTTGAAATATAGTTGAAGGGTGGAGTATGTAAATCAGACGTAAACTTAACAGAATTTAAAAAAAAAAAAACATTTTATAATTTAGAAAGCTTCTTAAAAGGGCATGTAGATAAAATTAAAAATGTGGATCATCTATATAAGATATTAATAATACTAAGTGGACTGAAATACATAGCAATATTAAAGTTGAATAAAAAAAAAAAGGTAATTACTCATAGAGGGTGGACAATTGTATACTAATAAATTATCGCTATAAGAAAAGGTAATACGTAATTTTAGTTTATCGTCATATCCAGGAGGCTATAGTTTTCACACACTGCTATACACGAGAAGAGATATTGCCTGACAATTGAGCGCTATTTGTTTTTTTTTTTTTGTTTTTTTGTAAGGAAATTTTATATGTGATTAAATTCTTTTTCAATTCCCCTTACGGTTTCCTTTCTGAATCAATGTGACAAGTTAGATGCAGAAAATCACAAGAAAAAACAGAGAATTTGGTTCTTGTATTGGAATGGCAGTCATCTCTGTTGCTCAACATATACCGACGCCAGTCAAAAACGTAGATAAAAGAAAAGGAAGGAAGAAAAAAAAACCTCTGCATGTAGCAATTTTGACACACAGTTTCTTCGGTCAAATCAAAAAGTACTTAACCCATCAATATACAGAAAGGACAGAATTTTTCAGATCGGGTCAAAATGTAACATTTGGCAGGAGACCAATCAGTTTCCAGAATGCAATCTAATTTGAAGAACAGAAAGGTAACAAGAATATGTTTGAGAAACACGGACGCACGTACGCGCGCACGGAGACACACACACAGAGAAACACACACAGACACATACACACAACCGCAAAAAGACATACACAAGCTGATGGACAAACACACACATGTAATAGACACACAAACGCAAAAAAACATAAAAGTACACATAAACACAAAAATACACGCACGCGTAGACACACACACACACACACACACACATAAACGCAAAAAGACAGAAACAGACACACTCATCTAGAAACCGCACAAACGCAAACATACACAAAACCACATCCTTACAAAACCAGACACTTATACTAATACACACAGACATGGAAACACACACACATGCATCAATACAAAAATAACAAAAAAAAACTAGCAAAAAAAAAAAAAAACAATCACACACACAGGCATGCTTGAACACTGGCATAAGCACACTTATAAAACAAACACACACATCACAAAGTGACACATACAGAAATTCACACGTGCACATACACAAACGCGCTCAGATGCACCCGATACACAAAACCATACGCACAGGCACAAACACACGCAAACACAAAAGCACCCACAGACACGCATACAAAAAGACGCACACACCAATACACGCAAACACATAAACACACGTAACAAAAAAAGGGCAAACATACAGACTTACACTCAAACACCCCACCCAAAAAGACACACACACTCACAAACACTCTAAACAAATTAACACACACACAAATATAAAGGCACATACAAAAAAAAACGCAAATCACATACACACACGCACAGACACAAGCGCATATAAAATCTCGCACACAATTACACATACACATACTGACGCATACACATAAACATGCACACACGCATACAAATGCACGCATACAAAGACGCATACGAATAGAGGCGCATACAGAAAACGATACGAATACTCACAAATGCATACAACAAAGACGCACACACGCATATAAACAACCACAGACACAGAGACACACAGATGCACATACATATGCAAAAACATAAATATGGATACAAACCAAGATGTAAACGCAAGTAGAATCATAGTAAGAATTTAAAAAAATGTGATTGTAAAAGAGAAAAAGATTATTCCAATGATGGAATAAAAAATGGCGGAATGAGGCCTGTTTGAAGAAATTACTGGAAATATTTAAAGTTATTTTTTCTAGTTACCTGACTGTCGTTCAATTATCAAGATTTTCAAAGTTAAAAATGAGAAAGATAAAAAAAAGTCGGCGTATCTCATTATTTTCTAGTGTCCATCCGTCAACGTCAATTTTGCATATCTATCTTGTATCTTCATGTTAGCAAGAGTTAACATATACACGCATATCTATAGGGAAATATATATATATATATATATATATGTTGGGGCGTTGTCATAAAAAATGTTTCATTAGACTGAATAAGAAAATAGATGGTCATTCCCATGAGTATACACTCTACGTGACTATATAAATCTAGTCTGCCTGTCTATCTATTTAATTTATCTCAGTAGAATAGAAATAATTGAATGAGAGAAAATATGGGCCGTGGTTATGTCCCCTTGGTATATACCCGTGCCTTTCCTTATTTCTCTCTTATACAATGATTGGTAGCCCATTACTTGACCAACAATTTATATCTGTTTACGGATATATACAAAAAACTATATACCTGCTTACCTATATCAATCGACAAATAGATAGATAGATATATAGATATGAAGACTGAGACAGGCAAATTAGAAAACTGAAATAGATAGATAGATAGATAGATAGATAGATACAATTGGTTGTATTTGGGCGACATTTTTTCATTTATACCATTTCGGTGAAAGACCAACTAATGTTCATTATTAAGGATATTATTTGTATATTTCTGAGCATTTTCTTCTTTCCTGGTGAAAATGTAAATATATCAGATTGGAAGGAATCTTCTGTCCGATTTTATCGTGTATATTGCAAATGAAGCATTTAATGCTTACAGAAATATTTACTCATCAGTATAATCTCCACTGCTTCTTAGAACCCCATTCCTTCTGTAAAGTTTATAGATGCCACGTTTGATAAAATCCTGGAGGTTTTATTTTATGTAAAATGCATAACCAAAGCATGTTCAACATCTTCTCTTTATGCTCTCCTTAGGCCATCGAAATGGTTCTGCAAACCCCGTAAGAATTGATAAATTGGAAGAGCAAGGTAGGGAGAACATGGAATTTCTTCTAACCGACTTCCGCTAAGAGATATTTAGTCAATCCTTCAGCATGAAGACATGCATTATCGTGATGGAGGATTAATTCCATTCTTTTGACGTTTTCTTTCCAAATCTACTTTCAAACAGTAAAGTTATTTGGAGCAGAGATCAATGGCGATTGTTTTATTATTATTTACATGTTCATAATTGGCGGTTGCTGGAATGTCCCACAGTACACTCAATATGATTATCTTTGCATGATGTTCTCCTCTCTTTTACTGAACAATTCTGTTTTCTAAACTGATCTACTGACGACGACGCTTGGTATGATGCTAATGGATCTATTTATTATAACCAATAAGAAGTCTGTCCAAAAATTGCTCTTGAAGTTGTGTGCAAACTTAATTTCCAGCTATTGAAACCATCACAATTTTTTTTTCAATTCGGGACGGACTGTCGTATGACTAACATTAAAAATATCTTTACTGATTTCTCTAATGGCATGAATTGCTTGTAACAGCAGGTTCCAAATCCTCTGAATTGACTCCTTTTGGGTGACTGTCTTTGACTCGTCTTCTAAGCTAAAATTCCCAGTTTTGGAACGGGAGAACCATCTCCTGCAAATACGTGCACTCAATGCATCGACTCCATAAAAGACATGGATGCATTTTGCTGCTGCACTTGTGTTGACACATTTTTGAAATTCCTAGAAAAAAATCTGTTCGTTAGTTGGAACAAATATAGGAGTGAGTTCCAAACTTTATTATGAATAATATCCTAATAAGCTGAAAGGGAAAGATACAAGTTATACACAATAGTACTTCTAAACAACAGAAGAAGCAATACTCTAATATTTTTTCTTCAACATTTTCACCTCAAAGATATGACAGAACTTTCATTCCAAAATGATAAATTGTCCGATGTCTGAGTACTTTTGTATTTCATAAGCTAGTGTCAAGGAGTTTTGCCCTATGTCAGTTTCATATTTTTCTATTGTCGCGTCTTCACACGTCGGGTAGATTTTGCAAATTATCGCGTTTTCACGCGTTACTTCGTTTTTTCGTATCATTTGATTATTATAGATACATATGTATAGTGATATACAGATGGAAATAATATGAATAAAAATAGGAAATTGCGAAAATAGATATGAATTATGAGTGACATAAATGGATTTTGCAACTTAACAAATGGAAGCATTAATTCACACATACTGATTGCGTCATTATTCCATCATCAAAAAAATTTTTTAAGCGTTTCACTCCAAGCAAGGCGGGAAGCCACTAGGACGCAGGGGGTTACAGAAGATTTGGAGCAAGATCAGATAGGAGTGATAGAAAAAAGGATGAGGAGAAGGATAGTGGTTAGATCAAGGCAACTGGAGATGTCAATTGACATTACATTTGAATAGTTGGAGATTATAGCTCTCAGGGAAACTGGAATAGGGAAGGGAGTTCCACAGGCGAGAGGTGCGAGACATGAAGCTATTGGAGTAGAAAAGACGGCTGCATTTAGGAGTTTCGACAGTGAAAGGGTGAGAGCGGGATGCCAGCCTCGTAGGGCGCTTGAATTCATGAAGTCTGGGAACCAGCGAACGCAGCTCTTCGGAGCAATTACCATGAAAGTATTTGTAAAAAAGACAGAGAGGCGACGGCGCGTCTGTGAGAGAGTGACTGTAGACGAGATGCCAGAACAGGGCCAATTATAATGCCTCTGAGCCTATCAAGAACCCCTGAGGCAAACAGAAAGGGCTCCAGACAATATATGGCAGCAATACTCCATGCAAGGGCGAATTGTTGATTTGTAGATCTGGAGGTTCGATTCCGGGGAGAAAAATTTCCTGGCACGGCACAGGGAGCCAACTTTCCTTGCGGTGGACGAAGCAATTGCCTCAATGTATTTGTTCCATCTCAGGCCAGCAGTCAACGTGAGTCCGAGCAGCCGCAGAGAGGTTGAGCGTCAGACATTCTAATGGAGGGCAGGGAAGGATCTCTGTGGTGATTAATAGAGAGCAGTTTTATTTTTGAGGCATGGTAAGAATCAATATAATTTCTTTTAGAAACGTAAACAATATCTGTCTCTCTTTACGGCTGCGAATACTGGATGATTTCCTCAAGGATGAAGAAGATACTCGAGGCGACGGAGATGTGGTTCTACAAAAGGTGCTGAGGATTTCGTGGACCTAGTGTGTAAGCAACGATGAGGTCTTGAAGAGGATGCAGACAAGGAAGAGGCTCATGCTTAACAAAGGAAGAGGCACTTGAAGTTTCTGGGACACATAATGAGAAAGGAGGGTCTCGAGAATCTGATACTCACGGGTCGAATAGAGGGAAGGAGAGACAAGGGAATACAACAAGTGACATACCTGTCGGGTTAGGTGAGGTGGATGACAAAACGTGGTCTGGGGAGGTAGCAGAGGGGAGGAACTTGTTGTGAGCTGCAAGGGATAGAGGGAGGTGGAGGGCCATGGTCGCTTACGTCCTGAAAGGACATAGCACATAAAAAAATATATATTTTAGGACCATTTGCAAATGTCTGCACATAGTAACTTTCTTTTATTTTAGATTTAGCTTTAGGTATGCGAATTTAGCGATATATTTCAACCACAGTTGTCCGATTGAATTCGTTTACTTTCATGCTAATAATTTTGACTTTCAATCCAGAGTTAAATGTAAAAACCATATAGTACTGATATTGAACTTTCGATATTAAGTTTCGTCGTGAATTTTCCACAAGTTTTAACATATGAAATATATATATATATATATATCCATTGAAACTGCTATCTACCGAAAAAGAAAGGAGTCAATCATTACTGTTGATCATTTAAATGACAGTTCACGCAGTAGATTTGTTGTTACAAACACCCAATCAGGTGTGCGGAATACGTGGTCTATTTTAGTCTAATTCATTAAAAAAAGCCAGACTATCTGTTAGCGTTTGATTGCGAGGGGCAATCAGGGATTGATCTCCTCTCATTGTGTCGACTTGGTGATAGGGTGTATAATGTCGAAAGACCCGAACTCCCTGATGAACTAAACCAATATACATCACTTAAGAGCGTATATTTGAAGTATATCTACACACACACATACGCACAAACCCATATGTATATGTGTGTATGTGTGTGTGTGTAAATATAAATATTTTTAATTTGTTTTTCTTAAATATAGGGTGACCCCAAAAAACGGGAACTATTTAACAATCCAACAAAACCAAGAGTGATGGAAGAAAAATATTTTATTCATAGTTATTGAAACCTTAAAACATGCCATTTAAGAAACAATGGTGGAATTTTCAGTTTTAAAAAATTACGTCCTGTAGATGGCGTCCTCCTGTACGAATGCATTTTTGAAATCTGCTGTTGAGTTTCCTCATTGATTGCTGCAACATCTCAGCAGGGATACTGTGAATTTCATCTTGAATTCTAAATGGTGAAAGGTTTACTTGCTCAAGGTCACTGTCTCGCAGCCTATATATATATATATATATAGAGAGAGAGAGAGACATTCATGCCGGTAAATGTTATTAATACTGTTTATTATAAACCAGAGCATTTACGTAAATATTTGTATCTATGAAAAGAATGTATAAACATTAAAATGTATTAAAACAATTGTCGGACTTTGTCCATTTCTTAATGTGTGGCGTTATTAGTTTACGTTTGGATACGAACGTGAGAAGATTCATGGAAGTTTGAAGTTTAAAAACAGTAAAATCGACCTTTCTAATCGAACGATCCTCTGTGGCTCGATCGGTGGCACTTCAGGCTATATGAAAATTCCGTATAGGATACAGGTTCGATTCCTGTCGGAGGACGAATATTTTCTAATGAAATTTCTCGGACATTCAGGCCGGTAAATGTTATTAATACTGTTTATTATAAAACAGAGAATTTGCTTAAATATTTATCTATATTAAGAATGTAAAAACATAAAAAGGTCTTTATATATATATTTATATGAAAGGCAGGATGTGTGTGCGTGTATGTAACGAATGCACGGCCGGAATTTTCAACGGATTTGCACCAAAATTTACATGCACATGCTCCAAGTTAGTAGGAAGGCCAAGACCGACTTTGCCTTTCCCAACTCCGATCGATAGTAGAAATAATCGATTTCTTCATGCTTCTACGGCAGTTTTCATGTAGTTTGCGGCCATTTTGTACATGCCAGAGTGAAATCTGCATGGCACTTTACTCCAATTGGCTCATTCGCTTAAACTCAACGTTGGTTCTGATTCCGCAGAACTGGGTTGGGTGTGAAAAATTATTTTTTGTTAACATTCTTTTTTCATTCGGTTTTTCCAGTTACGAGTCCTTTTTTAAAGCTGATCGTTTTGTGTTCATTTTGTTTAGTTCTTTTTTCGTAACAGATTTAATGTTTAGTATAGAGCTTAGAAAAAATTCGCAGCGTGAGATAGGCAAGAAGTAAGGCATGTAGCAATATCAGCACGGCAAAGGGCACTCCATTAAAAGCAAGGAAGGGGAAAAATATTTTAAGTCAAGTGATAGCGATTGCTGTATGAGTCGTACGATTTTTGAATCAAGCACGGACAACGCCGGGACATGCTGCTAGTATATATATATAACAAAACGTGGTTCACGTGTGCTTCTTATCATATGTCGATTTAATAGTCTGGTTAATAAAATTTGAATAATAAAAAGCCAACAAAATGATACCAATATTGTCATTAAATTTGGTATTTGTTATAGTTATTTTAAAAGCGTAGCTTAGATGTGGCACAAGGCCGAAAGTATGGGGCACCCAGTAAGGATCGAGCTCACTACTCAGTCGTAATTGTTCTAGCGAGACAAGCTTGCTAACCATTACTCCGCCTCGAGCTGCCCTAAATACTTTTTCTAAGAGTTGCTTAAATGTGACACACGGCCGAGAGTGTGGAGCACCCAGTGAGGATCGAACTTACTATTCAGTCGTAACTGTTTTAGCGAGACAAGTTTGCTAACCATTACATCACGGTGAGGTGCCAATTTGGGTACTTATTTGATATCAACTCTTTGACCGAACTGAAAACACGAAGAGATATATTTTAATATCAGAATTTTCGAAGACGTCTGTGCTCTTTTTCAATGATAAGAAGCATGAACAAATACATGATACTTACCATTCCGCAGAACGTGATTGGTTAGCGGTCCTCCCTGTGGAGATTATACTCTCTGAGTAAACCCAAATCCCTGTTTAATCATGTTTGAATTTATTTTGAAAAGCACCTCAACAGTTTCCACCACACCATCAACCTGCCAATCGAATATTCCACCAGTTCTATTCGGTTTCTGGATGTACTGGTACCTCTAAATGATAACATCTCCACGACACTATACACCAAACCCACAGATGTTCATTGCTAACTAAATACCAACAGCTGCCACCGTCGCCCTGAACAAATCAATAGTCTACAGCCAATGTTTACGAAAAAAACGTATCTGTTAAAAAATGATGATTACAAAAGACACATAGGACAACTATTCATTTACTTTTTCAATAAGACTTACACAAAACTATCCGAAAATCAATTACTAAGGCTTCCAAATAAATAGAAAACCTCTCGTAACCTATGAAGCAAAAAACAAAAACAAAAAAAAAACAGTATTTAAAACTCGACCAGGCAATTGGAAAAATATTCGGCGAATAACCACTTCACATTAGCGTCAGCACCCCACCCCAATTCAGACACACCCGGTATACATTCACCACCTCACCAAGGGAATATCATCTGCAATAAACCTTGATGCCAAGTCTGTAGATATATCATCATTGATAGCAATTTCACATCCGCAAGCACTCATGTAGTATTCAAACCACTGGCTCTGTTCAAATCTTATATATTTGCTTTTCTGACACAAATACAAAAAGAAGCAATTGAAAAAGCTGGAACAGAATCCGTCTTCAGTTCAATAACCATAAAAGAATATCAGGGACAATAATAACAATTTTCCTTTCGCTGTACAATTCAACAAACCATTTCATAGCGTTGATGATATCAGATTCGTGTTTTTCAAGATAAATTCAAACATCGAGGGATTATAAGCGGATTTGGGTTTATTCAGAGAATATAATTTCCTAAGTGAGCCCTCTAACTAGCAAAAACATTCCTCGGAATAGCGAGTCATACTTCTTTGTTTATTCCTCCTATTGTTAAAAAAGAACAGACATTAAGCTTCAATTCCTGTCAAAAGGTTCATATAAAATAAATATCAATTTTATTTCCAATATTGGTATCATTTTGCTGGCTCTATATTCTTCAAATTTTGTTAACCGACCTATTATCTATCTATCTATCTATCTATCTATCTATCTATCTATCTCTATATATATAGGGTTAGGTAAATGAAATTAGATATTAGCACTTGTTGGCTTACGTAGGTTGGTAAGCAAATAAGTAATTACCAAATTTAGCCAAGAGGTGTGGACATAATAGTGCTCAATGTGATTAGACACCGCTAAAAATATATTAATAAATACACATATACCTACGTTTAGTCGGCAACTTATATATATATATATATATATATATATATATATATATATATATATATATATATATAGCACGTCTTAAGACTATATTTCTTTATATATTATAAATTAATTGATTTAAAAATATGGTTATTTTTCGCTACACAGTTCAACCATGTTTCAAAAATAGAAGCTAAAACCCCTAATTTTATTTTTGCAAATAATAGGGTTTTTAGCTTCTATTTTTTGAAACATGGTTGGAAAGCGAAAATAAAAATATTTTAAATCAATTAATTTATAATATTAATGCTCTGTAAATTTACATTGAGCACTATTTTGTAAAAATAAAATATCTATAAGATCTTACTGTTCTTTCTTTTTATTTATATACATATTTCTTTATATATATATATATAGAGAGAGAGAGAGAGGAAGAGGAAGATAGAGAAAGAGAGAAAACATGGTTGATGCAGACCTCAAGGAAAGTGGCTCTTTGCGTCATCTGGTGTTAACGTTGTCGGGTCGTATGAAGCTGAAAGAGTATATTGAATCCATTGCTAGGTCAACTACTAAGTAGGTTGCAAAACAATTTTTCTCTCTGTAATCTATCTTACAGAAGTCTACCGTCCGTCCATGTTTATAATATTCTGCCACGTATGTTCCGATATTCCTGCTGTTTATTTAGAGGTATTTCATAAAATCTAAAAAGAATCAGCAATATTATTGGTTCTGATCTGGCCTCTCGGCTTCACTCACATTCTCACCCTTTACCTTTTCTATAAATACTTTCATGGTAATTATTCGGATGAGCTCTTCTCTATGTTTCCTAGACTTTGAATTTAAGCAAAGTACAATTTAAGGTTTAGTTAGCAATGTGTAACCGTAATTTCTATGCTAATTCACTTTTTTCGCACTTCCCGCTTCTGAGATTTCCTTACGGTTTCATGTTTTCTAGACCTTTTAATCTGCAAAAGTTTAAATGCAATGTTAATCGTTATCTACCGTCCTCCTGATTGATCTTATTTTGTCTCGTTCCTCAGCAATGGTTCCGTTTCTAACTCGTCCACATTAAGTATCCCCTTCTCTTTCAGTAGCTTTGCATCGGGTGGAATCGATAAAAAAGAAAGATTATATATATATATATCTATATATATATATATGGAGAGAAAGAAAGAAAGAAAGAAAGAAAGAGTCAGAGTTTGCCTGACGATCGCAAGGGCGTGGAAGCCAGAGTCAAAAAACTCACGTCAGTGCAATTAATTATGTTAGCTATATGAATGATATTGAGCGCTTTCCAATACGTACCGCAAATACATAATAAATACATATATATATAGAAATTATATATAATTATATATATATATATATATATATATATATATATATATATATATGTATGTATGTATGTATGTATATATATAGTGGGATTGATGTGAGTTTGTGATCCTGGGTTTCAAGTATTTGCGACCGTCAGATCAGTTTGTCTGACGATCGCAAATAGCGTGAAACCCCGGGTTGCAAACTCACATCATCACATCATCACTCCAACTAAATATGTTAGCTCTATCACTGATATTGAGCGCTTTCCAGTAAGTACCATGCATATATAATATATAAATAATATATATGAAAATTGCATATGATATTGAGCGCCTTCTAATAATATAAATAATTATATATATATATAAATATATATATATATATATATACACACATTTTTCATATATCTATCTATCTATCTATCTATATATATATATATATATATATATATATATATATATATATATATATACTTACATACACACACCTTTCACCCACACACAAACACACACACATATATTTATCATGTATATAAAGAGTGAGAGAGAGAAGGAGAACGATGTGTGTCAGCTCATAAAGATTCTTATATAAGAGAAGCCAAGACATTTGTGTTTGTAAAGTCTACGACATCTACAATGAATCGTAGTCTATTTGCTGCTGTGTGCATCTATATTCACTTGATTACCTTTCACTTTCAAACATTCCCCTAATTATATACGAGCCGAACTTCGTGACTATTGCAAGCGATTTGCTAAGTTTTCTGACAGCTCTGCTTTTGGCAGTAACTCATTCTTTCCAGAATATAATACCTCTTCCAGAGAAATCTTTTATTAATACTTTCCTGACTTTTCCACTTTTGACATCTTCACACACACAAACACACACGCAAACACACACACACACACGCGCGCATGCGCACATCCACCCACCCACAGATATATATATATATATATATATAGTTTTAGCCAATGCTATATGTTATGGGTAAAAGTGCTCAATATCAGAGATAAAGAGAAGGTAGATATAAAGGGGACAATGATTTCAACATCGAATGGCGACAGAAGAACTCAGAAGTGATCGCTGCATTTATTGCATTAATATTTAAGCTTATCTTTTAAAGGTTCATGCCAGAAAGGTTCAGGGGGATATACACATACACTTACATACAAACAGGCAGACAGAAGACAGACACACACACACACACACACACACACACACACACACACACATATATATATATATATATATATATATATATATATATATATATATATATATATATATATTGCCTTTAAGCACAGAATTTCTCAAAATAGATGTATCTGGTCTGTTTCGTATCCTAACGTAAACAAAGCAATTTGTAAAGAGGGAATATGACTTTTTAACTTATTAGACAGATTTTTATTCGTTAAACGTTATCATTAGTAGATACTCGTATTTTTTATAGACGCTCAGAAATATAAGAAATATAGACAGACGCTCAGTTTAGTTAATAAACAGAATATTTATTCATTTTTGTCCAGAATATATTAGAGAATTCTTTTGAGAAATAATAATAAAAATAAAAAAAAAAAAACACTCTCCAGATAGGAGTCAAAAAAAATCTATGATTATAGTTACTCTTCAGGTTGGCTTGGTCATGGATGCACTCTCTCGCCGAGAGGTCAAAATACACACCCGCGCGCGCGCACACACACACACACACAGTTGTATGTGTGTGTTTGTGTGTGTACGAATCAGGCAACATACATATATGCTTACATATAATAATAATAATAATAAAAATAATGATAATAATGATAATATTATTATTATTATTATTATGATATTTTAACTAAAAACGTTCAATATTTATTGAATCACGCATTGGGAACTTGGATTCAAATATTACAAAACACCGTGTTAACATTCGGTATTTATTGAATGGTTTTACTTATATTTTGATAATTATTGCTCTAGTATTATACTTATATTGAGTATTTTGTTGACAGGAGTTCTGTAAAATTTAATATACGTAGAATTATATAGTTTGACGTATATTATTTGGTGTTAATTGTCGCTAGCATTTTTATTATATTATATTTATATATATATATATATATATATATATATATATATATATATGAAGAAAATATAGTTTTTAATATATATATATTATAGTTTTAATATATATATATACATATATATATATATATATATATATATATATGAAGAAAATATAGTTTATATATATATATATTTTATATATATATACATACATATATATATATTATAAATAATTATTTATTGGTTTATTTTAGTTCCAATATATCAAAAATAGAATTTTAAAATAATATTTTTTTTTTTTGCAAATTTAAAATTAAAAAATAGATCCATTTCATCTGGAAAGCGAATTTGAGTAACTTTTAAATTTACCGGGTTTTAAATATACAGCTAAAATAGTTATATATATATATATATTCTACTCAAATTGAAACGGGGTGTCTAGATTTTTTATGACAGAATATCATTGTATCAGTTATAAATAATTTTTAAGGGGTAAGGATATATTTACACATGAAACACGTATGAATGGATATATGGATTATAAAAAAAAAAAAAAAAATTGTTAACGGTAAAAAATTTTCAATATATAATATTATAGTTTTTTTTTTTTTTTTTTTTAATACTTTTTATTTAATACGATTTGAAATATTTTCCTTTTAATTTTTTATTATATCACCTTAGAAAAGTTAAATGTATATATTATATGAAGAAATTTTAACATTTTTAAGTATATATATTATAGTTTTATTTTTTTTTATATATATATATATATATATATAGGAAAATATATATATATTATAAACTTTTCTTTTATATATATATATTATTATATATTTCATATTTAATATATAGGACATGGGTCATTCATAAATATAGTTTTATATTAATTTTATTTTAATATATATTTTATCTTTTTATATATATAAATATATAGTTTTAAATATATATATATATATATATACATATATAATATATATAAATATATTTAAAATTTTAAAATATTTTCATTGTTTAGTTTTTAATAGACTATATACATATTTATAAATATATATATAATACATTTTTCCAATATATAAATATATATAATTTTTTTTTATTTATATACATTTAAATATTATATATATATAATGGCAATTACTACAAAATATAGTTTTTAATACATATATATTTATAGTTTTAATATATATACATATATATATATATATATATGAAAAAAATATAGTTTTTATATATATATATATATATTATAGTTTTAATTATATATATATATATATATATACATATATATATATATATATATATATATAAGAAAATATAGTTTTCAATCAAATATATATATTATATTTTTAAACTTTTATATATATATATATATATATATATATATATATGAAATATAGTTTAAACTTTATGTATTATATTTATAGGATAATGTGCTGAATATCAAAGATTTTGCGTATGTAAATGTAAAAGTGAACATTGAATTCAACACTCAAAATGCGACAGTCTGTCCCATATTAAATTCGATAGTCTCACCACCGATTGGCGTGACGATTGTATTTTTAAAAGATATGAAACAGTCAGTCACCTCTTGAGTTTTAGTTTTTTTAAAATAACAAACTTTAAACACATATATTTTTATATATATAATTATTTATTTAAAATTATAAAATAAATATATTATGAAATCCAAGTATACAAAATAGCAATTTTTTTTATTTTAAAACCTCCAGTGTCTTATCAAGTGATGATGTTGAATGAAGAATCTAAATGTTTTTAAAAGTTTCAAATTAATTAACGATCCTTCACCAGAAATCGCTATTACATAAGCTAGAATGACCAATCAAAACACAAGTATACGAGAATTTAAAAAAACTTGACAACGAAAAAAAGGTTATAATAGCCATTAATATATATATATATATATATATATATATATATATATATATATATATATATATGTAAAATACAAGCGACACACATATATATATATATATAGGGAAGACTATAAAAACTTACTAGGCTGGTTCATAAAAGTTGAGGAATTAAAAGCCAATGAAATGATAATATTGAAAATAAGATTGATGATATTTATTATATACTAGCTGAAAAACCTCTCTATCGAGCTGCGTTTAAACTAATAAGTACGGAGGAGTAGGTGTGATAGTCAACACTGATATTCGGATTTATTATATAGATTACCCTTTTGACTAAATTTAAGCACGAAGTGAAAGATTTCAAAGTCGGAATTTTCGGACACGCCTGTATCCTTTTTCAATGAGATGAGAAATAAACAAAGAAGTGGGAATGTATCTTGCGAGAAATGCTGTTGTTATTGGTTAGGGAACATTCTGTGGAAATTATATTTTCTGAGTAAACCAAAATGCTTTTTTAATCTCTCAATGTGTGATTTTATTTTGAAAATATATTTCAACTCCGATCGGCGTCTTTCTTAAAATGTGAAAAAATGTGTTTGGCCTGTAAGATCATTTTTTATCATTTGACTCTAAAATCTATTCAACACTCACTACATGTGAACCTACGTTCATTTCAATGGTTTGCGCATCACAGTCTTCCTTCTTTCAATGCGCCCCGCTAATCTAAGCTTAGTCAATATTCTGTATTTTCAATTTCGTATGATTATAGCGACGAATGCTTATGCAGAACCATCCGCATTTTTTCTGATTAATTAATATCAAAAAACTGGTGTAGTATATCAGAAAGTATACAAACAGAACTCCTCATGTTTTGAATTCAGAGTTGTTGTTCTTCTAGACTGGTCGCCTATCAAGGCCCACCTGCTATTTAAACCATAGATGGGATGCAAAAAAAATTAAAAAAACTGACGGCTGAACTTACACACACAGGTGCGTGTGCAGGCGCAGACACAGACACACACACGACCGCATCGCAGTCGGTGTCATAGGGCTATTGCCACGATGCTTACATTAGCTGCAGATCGTCCTGGGTATGACGATAAACTACATCCGCGTCCAGGGTAAGACGTTAACCTAAGTCCAACAGCAAGGCCTCTGATCAGGAAATTTTGAAGAGCGTGGAACCACCTCTTAATTGCTGGTGTTACCAGGTCCACCCGGACTCGGGGTGGTAGCACCTGTTAGGGTCCTAGCTATGGGCAAATAGTTAACACCCAAACTTGAGTTCTAATACCTGAAATACTTCGTAATAAAAAAATTACCAGAAATAATTTGTGAAGGAAAAATTATTATCAGCAATACTTTAGAAAAAAATACAAGCAATACAAGCAGTTGTACATTCTTTGAAAAAAACATGACCAGCTATAGATTTCTCCAAGGAAAAATATTCCTAGGAATAGATTTTTGAACAAAAACATTGTACCAGCAATAAAAAGTTTGTCGGCATTAAATAACCCATCGAGGTTGATATGCCGTAAAATACAATAAACCAAACCATTAGCTGCAGAATATGTGCTTTCGCCACGGCTACGTACGGTTTTGTGAATTCAGAATTGTTCTTCACTTAGACTGGTTGCCACTCAAGGCTGAAGAGCACCCTTTTCTACTATGTACTATTTTGGCGGTTTTCAATTCAACACAAACGAAATAGATGTTTTGGAAACGTGTATGACTGGTCCACGATATTATACTGAAAGGTGAAATTACATAGAATGTTCACATGACTGGATTAAAAATTAGAAACACTACCGTATTGACGTCGGAAATGTTTAAAATTTTATGATTAAAAATAATTTGATTTTATTATTTTCCTTTATTCATGTTGCCTGCTTTGTATTTGTTATGGGGTCCACCCTTTTCGGATATAATGGACTTATCCTGCTGCCATAAAATAGCCACAGTCAGGCAGAGAAGACGAGTTGTACAAGTGTCGTACATGAGTCGTACCGGAGTTGTAGGGTGTCGGATAGAGTGAAGTAACCACTTGTAGAAGTCAGTTACAAGCACGTAGACTCTAAGGAAGTCCTATTCGAGACTGTATATATCTATCAGTATTTGCTACTAACCGTGTTCTTGGATTTTACTAACAGCATTACCTTTTGTATTTTGTGTAAATACATTTAATTTCTTAGCTTAAATACTTGCGTTTGTCATTTATTGGATACCTATTTTTCACGCGGAATCCACAACTGTATCCCGTAGAGCCGGGTCCAAACTATGCTCGTTAGGCCCTGTAGGAGAATTATGATTTAATTGAATTCTCCTTGACTGGTTGCCACCCAAAGCTATAGGACCTAATCTCTCCTTCTATTTTCCGAGGGAGAGAAAAGAGACGGATTCCAGCCTTTTCAAATATTATTTTCACGTACGTGAATGTAACGAACCAGACTAGAATTCGAACTCGGACCTCCGACTCTTTAATCTGAGCCGCTACCCGTTACTACCATTACGTGGAAGTAAGACATTTGTAAAGCAATATAAGGAACACGATCTGAATTCGAGCTTCGTATATTTCTCGTTCCGAGCCGTTAAGCGTTATATTACCTGCGCTTCGACAGTTCACATATATCAACAAATGGAGCCGTACCATGATTTTAGATTCATATGTATACAAATGCAAGCCCCTTATTGAAGATATGTGTTCAAATGCAATCCATGTCAATATTTTCTTACGTTTTAATGGACATTTTCCTGTGGCTATATTGCCAACGCTGTCCATGTATGTATCCTTAAATGCTTTTTTTAATCTCTCAATGTTTTTTGTGTCAAATGATCCATATATATTGCTATCTGCGCAAAGTGGAAACGAACAAGTTTAAGAGAAATTTTGACCTAACAGTTACCTTCGTTCCGCGTTCACATGTCGTAAAGATTCCTTTCCGATAATACGGTGCTCATTCTTGCAGAGGAAGTCGATTTAAGCACCTTATTGGATTATCGACTGTCATATGCTATACGGGTAAATTGCAAAACATGAAGATGGTTTTAGCTAATCGATTGTACAGGGAATAGTTATTGAAAATACGATAGTGTGAGAGAAATACGAAGGAATCATTATCAGAACGTGAGCGAGCATGGTTCTCTCCAACTACCAATCATTTGTTGTTTTAAGCAATTTTTTATTCTTTATTGGAAAAACCCGAGGGATATCCTTAAATAACTTGGATCGAAGACTTTCATGTGGATGACATGTACTCGGGGGGAGCAAATCCGTTCAGATATATATATATATATATATATATATATATATATATATATATATATTATAGAAAAATGGATAAATATTATGGGAATAATTTATTTATTAAAGATTCATTTTTATGTTGGACAAAACAATTTTTTAGGAAAAATTCATTTTTAATTTTAACGTTCTTTTTTATAGATACATAAAAATGTCTTAAAATAAATAAATTGTCGACAATAAACCAAACCATTTCTGCAGAATATATATGACGTCATTGTTTACTTAGATTTGATACGCCAGAGCAGTTATGAATGTACGAGATTCATCGAAGATGGAAGTTTATACGCAGTAAATTCGACATTGCCTACCGTCCGCTCCTGTGGCCGAGAGGTTAGGCACGTCAGCGTAAATGACGGTTCCGTATAGGATGCAGGTTCGAATCCTGTCAAAGGACGAATAATTTCTATGAAAATTTCTCGGACATTCAGGCCGGTAAATGTTATTTAATACTGTTTATTATAAACAGAGCATTTACTTAAATACTTGTATCTATAAAAAAGTACGTTAAACATATAAAAAAAAATGTCTTTAATGAATATATATATATATATATATATATATAAAAATGTCTTTAATGAATATATATATATAAACTATCATCTGTATGCAACCGCGTACTCAGAACAATAGTTCAAAATAGAGTACCAGTAAACTTGGTCTAATGGATAACAGAACTGAATCTCTAATCGGAGAAAACAATTCTAATTCCATTTGTGTTCGTGATATTCATTTACGTGCAAATACCCTTATGAACCCAGCCCTTCTCAACCTCAGATATATATATATATTTTAAGCATTTCACCCCTAGCAAGGCGGGAAGCCACTAGTACGCAAGGGATTACAGAGGATTTGGAGCGAGAGCAGGTAGGAATGATAGAGGAAAGGATGAAGATAAGGATAGTGGATAGATCAAGGCAACTGGAGTTGTCGATTGACATTAGATTTGAATAGTTGGAGATTAAAGCTATCAGAGAAACGGGAGTAGGGAAGGAGTTCCACAGGCGAAAGGTGCGAGACGTGAAGCTATTGGAGTAGAAGAGGCGACTACATTTAACAGTTTCAACAGTTAAAGGGTGAGAGCGGGATGCCAGCCTTGTAGGAGGCTTGAATTCAGGAAGTCTTGGAACCAGTGAAAGCAGATCATCGGAGCAATTACCATGAAAGTATTTGTAAAAAAGACAGAGATGGGTTAATTAGTATCACTAAATAATTATTATCTCCTAAAATAAAATAAAATTGCGTACAGAATATTTAGATTTCGGCATTAAATTACCCATATTTGCCGCAAAACAAAAACAACCTGCCAAAAATAGCGTCGAGAGAAATAAGCCTGTAGGTCTTAAGAGGGTTACTCTTTTTTTCGATAATCATTTGTACGAGTGGACTGGTACGCTCCGTGGACTGGTCCTACAGTTAAAGATTCAGGGGTCTTAGTGAGGGATTCACTCTTTTATTCGAATCCCGTGGACTATGGACTACTACGGATTCAGGGTCTTAATATATAAGGTCATCTCTTTTTCGAATTCCAGAACAATGGACTGGTACTACGGATTCAGGGATCTTAGTGAGGTGAATCGGAGAACGAATCTAATTGCGTGGGATATTCATTTACGCAATATTCAGGGTATATAGGGTCACTGTTTTTCGAATCCCGTGGACTGGTACTACGAGATTTAGGGATCTTAGTGAAAGATCACTCTTTTTCGAATCCCGTGGACTGGTACTACGGATTCAGGGTCTTAGTGAAGGTCACTCTTTTTCGAATCCCGTGGACTGGTACTACGGATTCAGGGTCTTAGTGAGGGTCACTCTTTTTCGAATCCCGTGGACTGGTACTACGGATTCAGGGTCTTAGTGAGGGTCACTCTTTTCGAAAACCCGTTGACTGGTACTACGGATTCAGGGTCTTAGTAAATTACCCATAGGGCAAATCACTGCCAAACTTTTTTGAATCCAGTGGACTCTTTTTCGAATCCGTGGACTGGTACTACGGATTCAGGGTCTTAGTGAAGGTCACTCTTTTCGAACCCCGTGGACTGGTACTACAGATTCAGGGTTGGTCACTCTTTTCGAATCCCGTGGTGAATGAGGTCACTCTTTTTCGAATTCCGTGGACTGGTACTACGGATTCAGGGTCTTCACTGTTTTTCGAATCCGTGGACTGGTACTACGGATTTAGGATCTTTTCACTCTTTTTTCGAATCCGTGGACTGGTACTACGGATTCAGGGTCTTAGTGAGGGTCCTCTTTTTCGAACCCCGTGGACTGGTACTACGGATTCAGGGTCTTAGTGAGGGTCCTCTTTTTTCCGTGGACTGGGGGGTCTTAGTGAAGGTCACTTTTTGAATCCGTGGACTGGTACTACGGATTCAGGGTCTTAGTGAAGGTCACTCTTTTTCGAATCCCGTGGACTGGTACTACGGATTCAGGGTCTTTTTCTTTTTGAATCCCGTGGACTGGTACTACGGATTCAGATTCTTAATGAGGTCACTCTTTTCGAATCCGTGGTCTTAGGATTCAGGACTTAGTGAGGTCACTCTTTTTCGAATCCGAATGAAGGGTCACCGAATCCGTGGACTGGTACTACGGATTCAGGGTCTTAGTGAGGTCACTCTTTTTTTGGACTGGTACTACGGATTCAGGGTATCCGTGGACTGGTACTTTTTACGAATTCAGGGACTTAGTTCAGGGAGGGATCACTCTTTTCGAATCCCGTGGACTGTTATTACGGATTCAGGGTCTTAGTGAAGGTCACTTTTTCGAATCGGATTCAGGGTCTTAGTGAAGGTCACTTTTTGGTGGACTGGTACTACGGATTCAGGGTCTTAGTGAGGTTCACTCTTTTTCGAATCCCGTGGACTGGTACTACTGATTCAGAATTAACTGTACCAAATAACTGAAACCGTTCCATTTGTGGAATTTCAACAGCAGCCACACGGAAAATGGATAGCATATATCATACGAAGGGAAAATAATTACAACATAATAGAAATCTGCTTCCCACGTTACCTTAAACAAAAGGTTAAAATGGAAATCGCAATCAATACTGGAAAGAGTTACTGGACTTGAAAAACATATTCCTGAAGAAATATTTTCGGAGAAAGATTTTATTAATTTTCACCGATTATAGCACTGGTAGCGCGATCTTGTAATGCTGCATATTTCCTCATCAGGAAACGGCTAATATAACCATTAACATTACCTTTTCTCGCAATTTAAATAGCATTTCAGCAACATTTTCTAACGAAATTTTATATCTCAATAGCTTCCTTAATTTCTCAAACTTCCCCGATTTTATTATGTATTAAATTTAATTAATTTGTCATATTTGCCACCGGTCAAAATCGTTCAGTTATTCGCTGTTTTTCATTCTTCTCTTTCATGTGAGTATTACTTTCTCTAGGCACACTGTCTTCATTATATCTCAGAAATTTACCATGTCTCATTCCGTCTCTATTTATATGTCAGCTTCAGTTAAGTACCTCGTCATAGGTATGACGATAAACTAAATCCGACAACAAGGCATGTGATCAGAAGACTGGATGTTTTGAGGAGCGGGGAAACACCACTTAACTGCTGTTGTTTCCAGGTCCACCTTGATTCAGAGTTGTAGCATCTGTTAGGGTCCAAGCTATGGGCAAATAGTCAAAACAAACCAAAAATTTTAAAAAAAACAACATTTTTGTAACAAAATGAGCAAGAAAACATTTTATAGCAAAATAACAATCATTGCAACACTAAAACAAAATATAAAACTGATTTCAAAAATATAATTTAAATTTATATTTACTTCCTAGACTATATTAAACAAAATGTTACAAAGAAAACCTCTATCAATACTGGGAAAAGTTACTGGACTTGAGAAACATATATTCCCGAAGAAATATTTTAACAGAAAGAGGTGGTTCCATGCTTTTCAAAACTTTCAATCTTACGATTCTTCTTGCTGCCGGGTGTAGTTTATCGTCATACCCAGGAATAATCACTTAACTAATTGAAGAAAACATATACATAAAGTACATATAATATTTTGTGATGTCAACGAACACTCGTTATTACTTTCGTAATGCTTGTTGTAGTAGAGACATTGTAATCACAGATACAACTATAGATACGCCGTTGAACAATACTGGTGTTAGACGCCTTCGAATAACACTCGCACGAATAGTACTTGATCGATAATACTCTCTCGAATAGTAATCTGTACAGTAATCCAAATAGAGAAATAGTATAGCGAATAGAGTAGAGAATAGCGGCCCATATAGTAATAGAGGATAGATTAGAAATAGTAATCAATTAGACGTCATGCGACATCCTACTTCTGCGTTTCTTCTATAGTCACATGGTCCACTTAATTCAATAATGGGATCGCCTGTGTTTGCTCACTGGCGATCTATGTTCAAACTCAAGTGTCGGCAGCGACACTTTATTCCTATATTACAATTTTTAAAAACTATCCATAACTCA
Source organism: Acanthosepion pharaonis (assembly GCA_903632075.3). Classification (NCBI taxonomy): domain Eukaryota; kingdom Metazoa; phylum Mollusca; class Cephalopoda; order Sepiida; family Sepiidae; genus Acanthosepion; species Acanthosepion pharaonis. The sequence goes on from CAHIKZ030004777.1 coordinate 514,012, forward strand.
CAACAGTCTTATTATTTAAAATATTTTCTACTATTCTCCAAGGCTTTGTTTAGAAAAATCACTAAATTCCTGCATTAAATGATCCAATGGGTTGATAGCCCGTAAAAGAAATTAAACGAAAATCAGTTAAGTGCCATAAATGATACACGCTTAGGTGTTTTCGTTCAACCCAAAACTGGCTCGGTAGAATATTTTTCTCACAATCGGTTGTTGTTTCTTTCTGCGGTAGACGGGTCGCTAACCGAGACAATAGAACTCATTTTGTTCTGTCATTCAACCCATGGCTGGATGAAGAAGAGCTGGATTCATATTTGTGCGTAAATGAAAGTAAGGAAGTCGACCAGAATTCGAACTCGGCTCTCCGATTTCCCATTCATTACACCACTTTCTTACTGTTTCTATTTTATTTAACACTTCCTCGTTGATCACATGTGTCCATGATATTCTTATTATGCGTCTTTAGCACCACATTCTTATTGCTTTCATTACCTCTTTTTTGTAAGAAAATTGACCAACATTCACCTTCATATAGATATGCTAAGATTAGCCATTTCCTTATAAGCAAACCTGCATTATTCATTGACCAAACAGCCTATACTACTGTAGTTTGAAATTCATAAAATCTTTCCCCGGAAGCAATTTTTCAGAAAAATAGGTTTCTCATGACCAGTAGCTGTTATTGCTCTTTACAGTATTTATAGGGGTTTCCTTCCTAACCTTTTGTTTGAGGTAGTGTAGAAAATCACCGTTTTTGATTATGACATTATTTTCTTTTCGAGTTACATATAATATACATTTTAGCTGTTGCTTTTGAATGTTCTCAAGTGATGTCGTTTCTGGTATTTGGTATAGTTTTGTTGTGACTCTGTAGCGATATTCCACAAAGAATGATGGTTTTCGCCTCACTCACTCAAATCCAGTTTAACAATTGAGCTGAAAAAAACGATTTTATACAGCAGACCATTTAGATATTTCTGGACGGGTTTGGCACCATGCTTGTTATGGAAATTAAAATCTCGATCTGACGACACGGTTTGAGAAAATGCCTAGAAGTTTTATGCTAATTCTTTTCAATCGTTATGAGTCTACCGATTGAATAGAATTTTATTATAAACAATTGTCTTGTAAATGGAATTTTTAAAGCATTCTGAATGTAAAAATAAAGAAAAAAGTGTGCAAGACAATAAGAAACACTACCTGCCAAAAAAAAAAAAAGTGAAGTTTTGTTGAAATCGGTTTAAAAATGTAGGAAATCCGATCCCATATATAAACGAACACAGAAACACACAAAAACAACCTGGGATTTATAATAGGTATAACTCGATATGAGTTGTCCCCCTTTCATTCTCGCCTCTTAATCGTGTTTTCAAATTGATTTCGTGCAAAAACAATTGTGTTTTTCCAATTTTTGGCGCTGGCAGAACCACCACAAGGTAATTTTGCGTAATCCTGTGAAGTTTTGTTGAAATCGGTTGAAAAATGTAGGAAATCCGATCCCATATATAAACGAACAGACACACACACACAACCTTGGTTTTATAATAAGTATGATTATATTTAATCAGTGTTTTCACCGTCCGTTACTATAAAATGCAGGTAGGTAATAGTTATCTTTACCTGTTTGATCTTGGTGTCCTTAATCCATACGTCGCATCTTTTGCCGGCAGATGCGCAGTCTGTGTACAACAATTATTCATTTTAAGTGGCATGAAAGATTTGAAACGCACACAAGCATCCAATACGAAGGCCCACTTATAAAAATTAAGGGAACATTTTTCAGGAAATATATTTTGTGTATTATCATTCACCAGATATTCTTCAGTGGGTGATATTTATCAGAATAGCAAAATATTGAATTTCTTTTATCATTTTAGAAATTGGATCATTTTCATAATGCAAATACGATGTCGGATTAATCACCGAATTCTTAAAGAGTAAATCTGTACTTAGAAACTGTCTTTACGTAGTTGATAACCTCTTACTGATAATCTATTCGTAAGAATACGCAATTATCAATGAAGGGGGAAGAGTTTTAAACCTGACATTTGAAAATAAAAATAAACTACAGATATCTCTTTAAGAACCTACTGATCGATTACTTCTGCTATGTACCGTGTTCCTTCAGAACATAGCTGCCATGGTTCTCCACAATTTCCTGTTATTTGTTGCTCTTAGTGCATAGTTCTTGTTCTGTGAAACTCTTTTTAATCGATTATGTGCTGCTTTTCTCTCTTGCCTTTAATAATTGTCCTGTGAATACTTAATTCTCTAAACCCTCTTTCCACATTACGTGCCAGAGAAATTTCATCTGTCTCTTTCTGATTCTGTTTTTTTTATGCAATTTTCTCTAAAATTTCGTCATTGTTCGTATTTCCACACCATGTTATTCTCAACATCCTTCTGTAGAACAACATTTCTGATGCTTCAGATCTCTTCTTCATCTCTGAGGTGATTGTCCAACATTCGCTGCCATGTATGAGAAATTACGCTTTTCGTCTTGTTCCTAATAAAATTTTTCCTGTTTCATAGTTCATGTTATCCTCAGCATTCTTCTCTAGAACCACATTTCTGTTACTTCAAGTCTCTTCATCTTTGAGAAGATTGTCCAACATTCACTACGGCATTAGAGGATAGCTATCACTTAACAGTTCAGTAATGCTTTCTTTGTTTCTTACAAAGATTTTCTTTTTCTCGATACTCTTAGACTTTGGAAAAGCATCTTTTCGCTATCCCAATGCATCTTCCTATTTTGCTGTCGCTTTTCTGTCCTCTGTTAAAACACTTCCTAGATATTGAAATTTTTGTACTTACTGGATTTAGATCATGAAGAGGGTCCCATCTTTTTCTAAGATGATAAATATAACTATTTTCAACCTGTGACAAACGTCGCTGCTTCACGACGGTCAAAAACCGTTAATCTACAATTAGTAAAACAAAAAAAATACTTCCGTTTTTTTTTTTTGTTTTTTTTTTATGAGCAGAACAGTCAACGTAAGTATTTCTAATTTGAATAAAAAATGGGCCTTTGCCGGAACGGAATGTTTAATGGAGCGCGAGTCTGATTTTTTACTGAATTCGCAACTATGAAACAGTTTACAAAAAGACAGGATTAGTGACGCATTACACGCTGGTATTCATGGTCAGTTATCGAACACAGGGGAAAAGCCATTTCAAAATGCTACTTTTCAATGTTAATCAGGAATTCCTGCTGAAAATATTGGCGCAACGTGACATTCTTAACACCGGTCGTTCCACTGGACCTCTCGACAGCAATCTTCTGTATGCCGTGAAGCTTCATAGCTCTCCCCAACTTCCTGTTCTTTGTAGCTCTTAGTAAGTTTTGCTTTTTGCTATCCCTCCTAAACCTTGTTATGGAAACCATTTACAAAGCTTTGTTACTTGCTATTTCCGTCTGTCCATCTTGCCTACACTTTGTCCTGCTCGTGTTGAATTCTTCAAACACTGTTTCTTCATTATTCCTCAAATTAATTTCAAGTGTCTCTTTTTGATTCTAAGTAGAAGTATCTCCTTTGTTTTCATTATAGTTAATTTTTTCTCTTTGTTCACGTATTCAGTCCATAGTATTCCCAGCATCCTTCAATATAATCACATTCTGTTACCTCAAGTTTGCTTTTCATTTGCGAAGAGATTGTTAAGCATTGACTGTAGAAGAACCGATATTAGGTAACGGTTCGACACACTTTTCTTTGATTCTACCGAAATATTTTCGAGTAGATGGAACTCGTGAGCACGGAAGGGTAGTTCATCTAAGAAGGAAAACTCTGATTTTAAATTTCCGCTGCGTTGAGGCCATACCTAATCATGAAGAAGTCTTTGGGAGTAAACCGTAAGGACAAAACTGGAGTCAATGTCTCTAAGACAGTCCGATGTTATGTTTTCGTCCTGGCAGCTCCTGTGACCTTGACACCAAGCTGTACTGACCACTGCCTTTCCCTTTGACAACATCGGAGGCGAGGAGAGTGGAAACGTTCTGTATGGGCAACAGCCGATCTGTCATCAACCTCTGCCCGACCTGCGTCCTGGTGACGACACTCCAGCATCGCTTCAGCCATAGCAGATACTGCACCGCCATCATCAGCTGAGGTATAACTCTTTGGGCGCAAATCCGACGGATGTTACACTCATACACAACGAAATATTCCGGTTTCTTTGCTTAGGGTTTGGAAGACATCTTTCGCTCTTACAATGCACGTTCGTATTGCCTATTTTTTAGCATGTTCCCGAATTTAACTTTTGTTGATCTGTTACATAGGAGCAGTGAACTATCTATATATAAAATTCTGAAACGTCTGTTCGTCCGTCTGTCTGGCACAACCTCTAAAATAGCCATATTTTTAAAAATCGAAATCAAATTTTGTACGTTCAGTTTTTACAAGAGCGCTGAGTTTAGTATAATAAATTTTCATTAATATTTAGCAAAAATTAAAATTTCTTATTTAATGTATAAAATACTCCCACTATATCAAAAATATATTAGAAATACTTATTTAATAAGAATACAATAAAGTTTTTTGTGTATCTTTTCTTTACGTTTTTATAGCTATTTCATTCTGATTGTTTGCAACAATTTAAAAAAAATTAATATCTAATCTATCTATCCTTATCTATCTATATATAAAATTATGTGACTTCTGTTAGTCCATCCTTCTCACCCTCTAAAATGGACATACATCACCCAATTGAAACCAAATTTTGGGGAGAAGTGTAAACAGGTAAGTTGGTGGGGTACAAAGTACACTTTGTTTTACTAGCGCGCATAACTTTGTACAATAATTTTCCATGAATCTTTTTAGAAAAATTGAGTTTTATGTTTTAACATACAAAATACTCCCACTTTTTGCCTCTAGCAATAAATATTTATGCACGGCCAGCTGTATGTTGCTTGCTGAAGAGTAAGAAATCCTATGAATTTTTCTTTGTTAAAAGGACAAAAGGAAAGCAAAATTTCTTAGAAAATATTGTTTACATTGAATTCCTATAAAAACAAGTTAAATTTAAAAAAAAATATTAAACCGCGAAGTAAGGTTTTGTCCAAGCATTTTTCCAAAGAAATCAGTAAATTCAAATTTCGTCGATTGGTCTGCGAAATGGGGAGAAATGTTTGTAAATCTCGACAAAAAATGATAAAAAATGGCGATAACTTCAACAATGCTAAAACTCTCAGAATAAATCATATTTAACATTCCGTTTCCATTCAGTTATTCCGTTCCACCCATGAAGTACGGTGTTATTTTATCACGGTTTTACCAATACCCAACATTTCTTTCTTTCTTTCTTTCTTTATTCATTTTTTATTTATCTCACTGAAACCAATTAGTGTATTTTCTTCTTTACATATAACGAAAAACATATCAAATGTAAGGGTTATAATGGGGGAAATAAATGGGAGAATATACCTTTCTTTCATAGCTATCGCTCATATACTTCGTTAGTATTTGGGGGTATTGCAGCAGCAGTAGTACTTTTGAATTTTCTAACCTCCCATATTAAAATATTATGGAAATCCTTAATTTAGATGGTGAATGCCCGTTACCATATCTTGCTGGAATTTATTATGCTTTTTCTGTTAATGTAAAATTACAGGGTAGTGTATTTGAAACGTTACAATGTAACGTCCTGAGTACATTGTATGGCGATTACAAAAATGAAAAAAAGAGAAGTTTTTGCAAGCTCTTGGCAACGTTGCAGAAAAGGTAATTTTGTTAGCGGAGATATCTAAAATAAATAAAAAAAAACCCAAAAAACAAGAAAAATTTGCAAGCCTAAACAAATAAAACGGATTGTAAGTTATTAAAATATTATAAAAGTCAGAAGCTCCTTGTCGCATCTCTAATATTTGTATCTAAAAAAAGAATACCCGCTCGGCCCGGTGGCTAGGATCAAAGTGTAGTATCTGCGCTTTGTGGGCTGCCGGGTCGGTGTCTGTCGAACTCTCTGCTTGCAGAGAGGAACCCGGACGAGGCTCCGCCGAAGGGTGGGGTTTCGTTCGGGCAGGTTGACGGAACTAGCCCGCTTGGACGGGTTTAGATGGGTTTTATTTTTGGCTGGGCCTACGGGCTCAGACATACCCACATTAAAAAGGCCTTGTGCCACATTCGGTCCCCGTGGGTGGATTGATAAATACCATCTCTAATATTTGTTTTGTTTTTCCAGGCGATCAAAGCAGAATAGTCGATTATTTAGGAGGTGTTGGCAAGAGACGATAAATAAGTCTATCTTCCGTTATTTCTGTCTTTCATTCTATCTTACTTTCTTTCTTCCTTAATTTCTTGCATTTTTTCTTCCTTCGTTTCTTTCTTTCTTTATTAAATTTTTCTACCCTTCTTTCTTTCTTTCTTTTTCTTTCATTTTTCTTTTTCTTTCTTTCTTTTTCTTTGATGTTTCTTTTTCTTTCTTTCTTTTACTTTTTTCTTTCTTTCTTTCTCTTTCTTTCTTTTTCTTTCTTTCTTTCTTTTTGTAGTACCTTCTTTGGTCCTTTTTCTTTCAGTCAATCATTTCTTTCTTTCTTTCATTCTTTCTTTCTTTCATTTATTCATTTCTTTCTTTCTTTCATTCTTTCTTTCTTTCATTTATTCATTTCTTTCTTTCTTTCTTTCTTTCATACAATAATTCTTTCTTTGTCTCATGCATTCATTTCTTTCTTTCTTACTTTCTTTCTTTATCTGCCTGTCTTTCTTTATTCATTTATCTCACTGAAACCAAGTAGTGTATTTTCCTCTCAAAACGGAATAGCCCCTTATTTATGAAATATTGGCACGGCGTAACGGTCACACGAACTAACGCAGACAAGGAAAAGCACGATCATAATAGGATAATAATAACACCTCTCAAAATACGTAAGAATTACATTATTTACACTTGAACAGAGGTATTCAGAAAGCGACTTGATTAATAATTAAAATTCGACTTGCAGTATATTAAGAAAACATGTTCTTCAAGATATTCAAACGCACTACATTACTAACAAAGAACTTTGAAAGGAATTGTGTTCGTAGTTTTACATATAACGAGAAATATTTGTTGTAAGGGTTATAAAATAAATGTTTGTAACAGTAACAGTGGAAATGTGATCATCTCTTTCGGAGATTATCCTGGTCTATGAAAAGTGTCCTTTCGGCAAAATTTAATTGCATTAATAAAACATGGACAACGTTGAAGATGATTCAAGCTTAAATATGATTTATGCTTATCCGTTATATTTAAGCGACGCCAAAAACGAGGGTGTAATTAAGTTTTTTTTTATTATTTCAAATGAGTGATTAATTTAAAAAATATTGCATCTGCTAATAATAATTTGTCAGCTAAAAGTAGTCCAGTATATAAATAAAATATGGCGTACGAGGGTTGTTTAGAAAGTTCTAACCCTCGCACATTGGGAGTTGGAGAAACAAGACAGTTTTGCAGTATCTTTTAAATATAATTCTCCTTGATATCAATACACTTGTTTAAGCATTGTAATCCCATTATGTACGAAAGTATTAGGTTGGTGCAAAAATAATGACGTAATAATGTCGTTTTTGGACGTATTTTTTAACGTCAAAAAACGACATTATTACGTCATTATATTTGCACCAACCTAATAGCATTCCGATCATTGAAAATCTGCTCCACAGCACATATGCCGATTTTCTAAGCGTAGCTGAGATCTGGCACAAGGGCGAAATTGTGGGGCACTACTCAGCTGTAAAAAACATTTAGTGAGAAAAGTTTGCTAACCATTACACCATGTAGAAGTAACCTCAAATGATATTCTAAGCGTAGCTTAGATGTGGCACAACACCGGAAGTGCGAGGTACCTAGTGAGGATCAACCTCACTACTTAGCCGTAAGTGATTTAACGAAACAAGCTTTCTAGCCATTACCCCATGTCGAAGTACCTTTAAATGATTTTCTAAGCGTAGCTTAGATATGGCACAAGGCCGCATGTGTAGGGGACCCCGTGAGAATCGAAGACACCGTCCAGTCATAATTAATCTAGCGAGACAGGTTTGCTATTACACCACAGCGAAATATCCACAAACGCTTTTCTAAGCTTAGTTTAGATGTGCCACAAGGCCAAGAGTTCGAAGCACCCAGTGAGGATCGAATTCACTACTCATCCGTAAATGACTTACCGAGAGAAGCTTGCTAACCATTATCGAAGTACCCTCAAACGAATTTCTAAGCGTTATTAGATGTTACGCAAAGCCAATAGAGCGGTACACCCAGTGAGGATCGAACTCACTACTCAGCCGTAAAAGATTTAGCGAAGACAAGCTTGCTACCCATTACTCCATGTCGAAGTCCTTTGAAACGTAAGCGTAGCTTAGATGTGGCACAAGGCCGAAATTATGGGGCATCCAGTGATGGTCGAACTCACTATTCAGTCGTAATTGATCTAGCGAGACGAGCTTGCTAGACATTACCTCATGTCGATGTACCCTATTCCACAGCATATATAATCTCATTATTGTTACCAAAATGGCGACCGCGCAGGTGGAATTTTAGGTTAGGAAAGAAGACAACTAGTGGGTAAGATGATAGGTAGCAATTCAAAGCCACATTGTCTATTTTAGCTACTGCAGTGTGATCACTGTGAACTGGCGCGTTATTCTAGAGCAAGATCACGCCTGCCCTCAGCTTCCCTCTGCTTTTCGACTTGATTGCTTCTTTCAGTTGTCTTAATTCTGATTTATGGTACTGTCCATTAATAGATTTTTTTTCCTTTTTCCAGGTAGTCTATCATGATTGCGTTTCATTCCCCCCATCAAAAAAGAAAAAAAAAAGAAAAAAAGCCATCATCTTACCAACAGCCGCTTCCAGCTTCAACTTCTTTCGGTGTGAACAACCAGAATGTTTCCACTGTTTGCTTTGAATCAGATTCAAGTTGGGAGTGGTGAACTGAAGTTTCATCTTGAGTTGCTAATATGCCGTGGAAAATCTTACGTTTAGTCTGAAAGCATGTCAGAAGTATCTGAGAAATGTCAAGCATTTCAGCTTCTGCTCTGGTGTCAGCATTCTTGGAAACCCATCTTGCAGACAGCTTGCTCATCCTCAAGATCTCGGTTAAAACAGTATGGACCGAACTAGAACTAATGCCTATGGACTTAGCTATCTGCTGGACGGTAAGACGCATGTAATCCAAAACTGTACGGGGAATGGCATCAATATTGTTCATCAGTGGTTGAGGTTTTGGTACGACCTGACCGAGGGTCATCTTCTGTGCTTACCCTGCCCTACTTGAATGTCGCAGCCTACCTCTTGCATAGGAAGGGGAGTCCCCAACATATGTCTGTATCCTGTTCTCATGGATTTCCTTGGGTAAGAAAGCTTTCTCTGGCAGATATTTTGTGACTGTTCTAGCTTCTGCCTAGTCAATTTTAGATTTGTCCCACACTTATCACCTTTGTGTGGGCCTCACCTGCTCATAAATTAATACAGAAATCTGAATTAGTTTTCCTGTTTTAAAGAAGCGGTAGTGTGTTGTCACAACAAAAATCCTCAGCTATACCTCTTCTTTCTGGGTGAGGCTTAGAACTTTTTGAAAGACTTTCATACTTTTATTCAGTTTGATTAAAAAAAAACTGATTCAGTCATTCCTATCAAATCGTGAAATGAATATTATCTTGGACGGCCACTGTTCCAGATAATTTCGTAATAATGGAGGTTTTCCCCAGAGCTCTCTTCTTGGTTCGACTTCGTTTTTCATTTTCATTGACGGCCTTCCCGATTATATCAGCTCCTTACTCGGTATGTACGTTGATGACACAACCATTGAACCTGTCTTGATAGTAAGTCTGATCTGGTCTATGAGATAAAAATGGCAACTGATGCCCATAAGGAACTTCAGTCTGTTGTTATCCGGGAAAAAAAGATAGATTGTTAATTTCAACGCTTCCAAAACTAAACTGCTTTCTGAGAGACCCCGCTCTACCTTTGTCAACATGGCTGATGCTAACCTTTAGGAGAGTGACACGTTACGTCTCGGTTTAACATACCCGGCTGACATGAAGTGGAAAGACTATACTAAATCCATTGCTAGGAGAGCTACTAAGAAAGTTGGTTCACTGTGTCATAGTGGACAATTTTTATCTTCAGAATGTCTTCCATATTTATAAGTCTACCATTCGTTCATGCTTAGAATATTATATGAACCAACGCTCTTACTATATATTTAGACATCTTTAATAAAATCCAAAGAAGAATCAGCAATATTATTGATCCTGATCTGATATCAGTTTCAGTCACTTCACCACTGCCATAAGGTTGCCTCCATGAGCATTTTCTATAAATAATTTCCTGGTAATTGTTAGGATGAGTTCTTCGCTAAGGTGTCCAGACTTTTTGAATTTAAGTGAAGTACTATATTGGGAATGTGGTCTCATAGTTTTACAGTAGAGTTGGCTAGATATAGCCGCAAGTTCTATGCTAACAGTTTCTTTTCTCGCACTTCTCGCTTGTAGAAATGCTTTCCAGCTCTGTGCTTTACAGCTAACTTTAATCTGCAAAAATTTAAAAGCAATATCAATCGCTATCTACTGTTCTGTATATTGATCTTCTATTGTTTCCGTTCCTTATTAATATTTCTGTTTTTCTAATTCTTGCACACGTTGCTTTACTATCTTGTCTGGGGTAAACTCGATTAAAAAAAAATTCTATTTCGTCTACGTAAATGAGTCCAGTAAAACAGACGAGTACATCTTATCATTTTTGACTAAGTATAAACCGGGAAACCATAAGTAAAAACAACTAATAATAATAATAGATTTATTTTCTCTGTCTAAATTTCTGGTATGATGAGTTATTAATATTTACATTATTTCCACATGGACTATTGTCTTCATCTTTGTTGTTATTGTTATTATTCTTGAGCGAAAGCAGTACGAAATATGAAGAAGACGGGATATCCTTAGACATGAGGACTACGCGGATCGACAGGCAGTTGATTAAGGCCAAAATGCATAACGACCGAAATTTTGATAATAAAAACGATGAATGCAAAGATCCAAGTGTAAATGAGGTTATTCTTAAGTATTTTGAGAGGTTTTTATTATTATTATTATTATAATCATTTTTATTTTCTTTGATTTCTGGCGTTTACACATTTCTCTCCGGGTCCCGCCCAGGGACCTAAGGTTAGAAATGGCGTCATGACACTTTCCACTGCCAAAAAAAAAAAAAAAAATTATTATTATTATTATTAATTAATTTATTTATTTATTTATTTATTTTGCTATGTTTGGCTATCTTCGCTACTTCAAGAGGAAGCTGCGGTAGCAGTCGTAGCGTAGGAGATGTGGTGTATAAACACTTGAATCCCGACAGAAATAGCTTTCCTTAATATCTACCTACCCAATAATTTCACTTTATGTACGCTTCTAACTGCCTATGTATACTTCCCTTGTTTTTTTTTCTAATTTGGCTTATCTATATTTAATCTGCTTTATTACTATCTATGACAGTATTTCTCAATCTCTATAAGTTGATGTGTGCCTATTAATGCTTCTCCCAGCCTCGCTTTGATTTCACAGTCGGTGTATGCTTCTCTTTCTTTAGTTTGCCATATCTCTCGCTTACTGCATTTCTCTGTTTGATCCTTATCACAGCGTGTCTCCGATTGTTCATGTTTGATTATCTATGCTTTGCGATGTTTATAAATCTATTCTCTGTTCATATGTTTCCCTGTTTCTTTTTGTTCGGCTTTTCAGTTGGCCAGTTCGTTTATTTTTCTATATTTCTCTTTTTATCGATGGTAATGATAATGGTAATCTTAACCGTTTCTTTATAAGGAAACTTTCGACATTCATTGACTGAAGAGACCGATATGGTCAGTTGAAGTTTATAGAATCTTAAAAGAGTTCTTCAGGGAAATAGGTTTCTCAAGTCAAGTGGCTGTTATCACTCTTTCCAGTATTGATGGAAATTTCCTTCCTAATCAGTTTCAAGAAGTATAGAATGTCAGTATCTTGATTATGTCATTAATTTCTCTTAGAGTTGCATGTGGTATCCATTTTAGTTGCTGCTGTTGTTGGAAATCATTAATTGGTGTAATTTCTTTTATCGAGCACAGTTCTTTGTTTTTGATTCTGCAGCACCAGAAGAGGAAGCACGGTGGTGTAATGGATAGAGGCTCGGACTGAGGAATCAGAGAGCCGAGTTCGAATTCCATGAATAATGAATCCACTTCTTTCCCCATCAGCTATGACAGACCGAGGTCTAGGTTCTATAGCCGTGTATGCCAACTGGTCTACCGCAAAAAGAAATGGGAACCTAATGCAGGAAAAAAAATCTGCTTCATCAGTCATATATCGAAAGATACATGATCGCCTAAACGTGTATCACGCATGACATATAATTAATTGACCGAGGTGCTATAATATCTTTGGGGAAGGTATGCCGTTCTTCTTCCCCACCCCAACTATAGTAAAAAGTATAGACCGGGTTCTATAGCTTTGATGGAAAGAAAGAAATAGGGAAAAAATCTGCCTGATCAATTAATTACATTCTTGTATGAATCTCTTCTTCGGGTTCTAAATAGCCTTTGATGGAAACTGGCCTGCCGCAGAAAGAAATGGCAACCTACCGCGGGAAAAAAATCTGCCTGATCAATTAATTACATTCTTGTATGAATCCTCTTCTTCATTCCCTCCTGCCAGGTATATAGTAAATAGACAGGGTTCTGTAGCCTTGGATGGCAACTGGTCTACCGCAGAAAGAAATGGCAACCTACTGGGAAAAAAAAAATCTGCCTGATCAATTAATTACATTCTTGTATGAATCCTCTTCTTCATTCCCTCCTGCCAGGTATATAGTAAATAGACAGGGTTCTGTAGCCTTGGATGGCAACTGGTCTACCGCAGAAAGAAATGGCAACCTACTGCGGGAAAAAATCTGCCTGATCAATTAATTACATTCTTGTATGAATCCTCTTCTTCTCTTCTTCATTCCCTCCTGGCCAGGTTTATAGTAAATAGACAGGGGTCTCTTCATTCCCTCCTGGATAAATAGCAACTGGTCTACCGCAGAAAGAAATGGCAACCTACTGCGGGAAAAAATCTGCCTGATCAATTAATTACATTCTTGTATGAATCCTCTTCTTCATTCCCTCCTGCCAGGTATATAGTAAATAGACAGGGTTCTGTAGCCTTGGATGACAACTGGTCTACCGCAGAAAGAAATGGCAACCTACTGCGGGAAAAAAAATCTCCCTCCTCAGTCATATATCGAAAGATACATGATCGCCTAAACGTGTATCACGCATGGCACATAACTGACTGACTGAACACCAGAAGAAGTATCGTCCTCGCTAAGAACTGCAGGATTAATTTGTTCGGAGCCATTTTTAATCAACGATCTGAGAAATCGGTTGTATATCGTTGACAGTTTCAAGCTTTTTGAAGGAGTTTTGCACCATACATGACATCTATACGAATGGCGAAGCTAGTTAAGAAGTTATTTTATTTCGTTTTTTGTAATCATTTCACTCAAAGCAAGGCGATAATACCCCTAAGGCGTTATTGGGAGTGAAAGAAAATGAGAAGAATTTAGTAATGAGAAAGTAAGTTAAAAGACAGAAGATGGCGTTTGGTGGTTCGTTTAAATCCTTGAAGATTACAGGTGGCAGAGAAACAAGAAATCGAAAGAGAAATTCGCAGAGAAGAAGGGCGAGAAAAGAAGCTATTAGAATATAGAATACGGTTGTATCTAGCTTGTTCAACACTGTAAAACATGATGCTATTAAATACATGGAGTCTAGCCACCAAGCCGGAAAGCTTATCTAAACACTTTTCACTATTTGTAGAAAATACAGAAATGTTCTAAGGTTCTCTTTGCTTCTTTCTCTCAATGTTTTTGCATCTTTCTCTGCTTCACTCTATCTATCAAGCGTTTCATTTTTCTTTCTGATAGATTCACAGTGTCTACTTATGGATACTTCTTTTGTTTCATCTTATAATTTCATCCGTATATCCATGATATTCTCAACTTGTAAATCTGCGCATTTATCTATGGGTCTTGAGTCATTCTGCTTTCTGTCTCTTTCAGCCCCCGTCTGGGCATTGAATTACGAGTCTCCTCTTTATCGATCCCTGTTGCTTTCTATCTAAGCATATCACTGATTCTTTCTCCGTGATTCCTTTCTGTTCGTATATCCATATTTCTCTATTCATGTTCAACAATTATTTAGTAGCAATCTCCGGTAGCTAGTTGTACATCCATGTGTTAAAATATCGATGGACATCTTTATCAAAAATTTAGAAAATTATATTTTCCTTATCATCCATCACATTTTGTGACTTTTAACGTTATATTTAATCATATATTATATGATCAATCTGCTGTGGTAATTTACCCACGCATGCATGGACTCCCCCAGCTATAAATAGGAGCAGGTACTGCCTTTTAGAGAGGGAGGTTTCCAGCGGTCAGCTCTGACAGTCGGACCAAACATTCTTACTGTAACATTCATTTGTATATGTTTGTATTACTGTTTCTGTTAATATATTTGTTTTACTCAATTCCTCTCTTTGTGTCTTTATTTCTGGCCCTAACAAGATCATAACACAATTCTTCTTTTAGAATTACTTATCACACTGCCCATATAATATGGAATGATGCAAAATTAGTTATAATCAAAAAGGTGAAGATCATGGTGAATCCTTACACTTAAACCCGGTTAAGATTGTATCGATCAAGGAAAAATGAATTAGGGAGTCTTTTTCCACAAAATAGGGGTGTAAGACAAGGGTGTGTCTGCTCACCGGACTTATTCAAACTATACGAGGTGATTTTGAAAGAAGCAGAAATCTTATTATGATTCATCATTGGCGGCCACAATCTTAACAATGTAAGATATACAGATGACACAGTGCTGGTAGCAGAAGCTGAAAGGAAACTACAAAACCTCCTAAAGAAGGAAGAGAAGAAGAGACTACATATAAACTACAAGAAGACATGGTCATGAGCAAAAAAGATGAGCCCAAAATGCTAAGCATTGATTGAGAATATTAAAATCAATTAGGTCCAGAAATTTAAATATCTGGGAATCTTCTAGCAGAGAACGCAAAGTGCGACACTGATATTTATTGGAAGCAAAGACGCCTTCCAAGCGCTAAGCAGAGTATTAAGAGACAGGAAAATTTCGTTGAAAACTAACAACTTGAACAGGTTAAGATTGTATTGATTAGGGAAGCATTCTTTTGTGTGTCCTCTACACAAAATAACAGTTCCGGAGAAAAATATGTCTGAGCAGAAGTTCCTCGTTATCAATGGAATATAAAGAGAACCAGGATGCGTCGACAATGTATGTGGCCTGGAGGGTCGTAGATGCGAAGTTATGAACTGCTGAGAATATGGAAGTTGGATCGGCTGAACATCTGCCATGAAGACAGACGAGAAGCTGCCAATGTTTCTTCTGTAGGAAAGAGGTTGTGGGTTGGAAAACAATTTATCACACACAAGATCATGTAAACTGTTTTGACTTCTTTCAAATCTGGGAAGTGAAGATTTGTCGAAGTTAGCTCCTCCTTAATTCCCATATTGTCACTAGGGGTCATTCTCCTTATTACTATAAAAATTGGGCGATTTCTCGACTCGCCCTCTATTTTTCCTTCAGGCCTCGTGCCACGAGTGGAGGTGAGGTAAATTATCTTCTTTTTTCTTCATTTCAGTTAACACCGCTATTATGTGAGCTCTCACAAAAGACAGCGTTTCCCATTTCTGGGAAGACGCTATGAACATTACAAATACACATAGGTTGCGAACATTCACCAAAGAACAAAATGCACAAATGTTCACACACAAGCACAATGTTAACTGTCTATGTCCGTTGTAAAATTTTGTTTAATACATATATTTGTTTACATATATATATATATATATATATATATATATATATATATATATGGGTCTTGTTTGTTTGTCTCCTTTATCTTCAGTTGGACTTAACTTGAATCTGGCAATTTTCTTGTTGTTGGACCTTTTAATATTCTACCAGGAGTTACACGCGTGTTTCTAATACAACAGCACTTAAATACACAGACGTTCCTCTACAGATTGTATAGCGCCGGATGAAATGTGGCAGCGATGCTCTATTTTTTTGTTTAATCTGGCTCTTGTAAAGATAAAGCATAATGGAAGATGGAGTCAGATATTTTCTGGAGATTTATAAGTACCCGACGATTTTACAGCATCTTTAGCAATGGATTGTATATGAAAATTCCTTGCGAACTCTCTCAGAGAGCTTCAGACCGAACAGAAGTTCAAGACAAGGAATTTCAATCAAAGTATAAGCGGATATGATGGATCGATAAATCACAGTTTGTTCTGTAGTGATGAAACGTTATTAGATTGTGTTTGGAATTTATGTAACTTGGCACAGAGAAAAAAGTGTAAGTCATGAAATTCTGTCTAAAGTTATTATATAAATCGCATAAACCTCAATAAATCGAATTTGTTTTGAACATTTTTTGTCAAAATTTTAAACGTTTGATTTAAACGAGAAAACAAAGATTGGGGTGATTTTGTAGGTAGTTTCAACATGCTTTATAAAGGTCTTTGGATTGACTTTTTTTTCCTTCAATAACAAAGTAATAACATCATCAGCAATTGAACACCACCTATAATAAAAAGAAATAATAAACGTACAGGGTCGTAATAAAGTCACTATACATCGGTGTTCCCAACCAATTTTTGACCACGCCCCCACTTTGTTATTTCTAAAATTCTAGTGCCCCCCCTGTAATATTTAATTCTTACATGTATGCCAATCACACATGTACGTACATACACAAAATATTTTGATATATGCATACTGTATATGCATCGTATGTATTAACACGCATTGACACTCTCACTTAGACTCACTAGAAAACAATTCACTGTTAATAACTCGTTATCGAATTGCCCCTTATTGTGTTGGTATACTAAGACGACGTGTGCACATCCTACGCATGCGCCACCAAACTATTACTATGCCCCACCGGTGGGGCATGCGCCTCACGTTGGGAATCATTGATATACAGTTACTTAGTTTATAATCGTAGCTTATCGGAAGTTAATCTGAATTATCAAAGATTTCGTTTTTGAAAATGAAACCCAGAAATAGCGATGATCTCAAGCGATATTTTCGGAATGCAACTGCAGACTTAAGCCGTCAGAAGTATTTGGGTTGTGACATTTGTTGAAGCATTTACGTTTTAGGGGATGCACTGAAACAGATGTCTTGAAGTTCAAACAGTAACGTTAATTAATTTACTATTGTTTACCATAGTATTTTATTTATTTTAACCAGAACGATTTTAATAATAAATATATGGACTGTTGATTAATTGCTTTGACATAATCGTTATTGTATGTAACTCTATAGTGACTTTATTGTCACCCTGTATATGTTAAGTCTTTGCGACATTTACAACTTAATATAGGTACCCTTCTTCACAATAGCAGACAGCAATCTAATATTCATTTAGTTTGTTAATTTATATATATATTTTTTTACTTCAGCATGTTAAGTTTTTGAAATAGTGGTTTTAATTTGCCACCTACGTATAATTTCCTCTTTAGAGTTGACCATAGATTTTCGATCGGATTCCAATCGGGACTTGATGGGGGGTCAATTCTATTATCCTCTCCCCTGTAAACATTTGAAGAAACAGTGCATATAAAAGAAGAGTCTCGTCATTGTGGCTAGTTGTTTGCTAGTTGCTTACCACGATTGTAGTGGTTGTGTAGATTTTGAAACTGTAGTTAAAAAAAAAATGTTCTCATTGGCGTCTGTACGTAAAAAGTGTCTCGTGCGGAAGCTATATATTGTTATTTTTAAGGTGGCAAAAAAAATTAACGCAGAATCACGGCGTTCATAGGACGGGAGTTGAAAAAAATAAGATGGCGTGTACGAAAGACGGTGAGAGAAGAGTCATTTAGTCTACAAAAAAGTTAAAAATAGGGAGTGTACGAAAGACGGTGAGAGAAGAGGAAGTTAGTTTACAAACAGCAAAACAATACAACAAATACAACATCTACATTTTGTCACTCAGAATTAACATCTAGAGAGGAATTTTAAGACAGTCTTTCGAATTTAAAATACAGAAACTTTATTCGTTAAGTATTTAGGACTAGAATGCATGAATTGATTTTTAAAACGTATTTCAGGGTTCTTGTTCGCATTTAAATCAAGACGCTGAAAGGACGTTATCAATATGATGGTCCGTTTTTGTTTTTTTTCAAATATTCAGCTACATTGAAATTGATGTTGACGTTTTTGATAGATTTCTTATGAATGACTGAAGTCTGTATCTGTTTTCACCGATAGGATTTCATGTGTTGCATTTATTGCAAGAAAATAATGGAATTACATTTAAACTGTCATGAAATAGATAGATAAATAAATGAGTAAAATGTTGAATAGTTATAGAGATAGATAGATGGATAGATAGATCAAGAATAGATTTACATAGGTTGGTACGTAGGTAGGTAGGGAGGTACTGATAAATGGATGAGGAAAACGTTGGATATATATATATATATATATATATATATATATATAGATTGCTATATAGATAGATAGAAAGGGAATACTGTTATATAGATAGACAGATATAAAGATAAACAAAAGTGTTGTATATATATTATATGTATAGATAGATAGATAGGTAATACTGTTATATAGATAGACATATATAAAGATAAACAAAAGGGTTGTATATATATATTATATATAGAGATAGATAGATTGCTATATAGATAGATAGATAGATAGATAGGGAATGCTGTTATATAGATAGACAGATATAAAGATAAACAAAAGTGTTGTATATATATTATATATATATATATATAGAGAGAGACTGACAAAGAGAGAGAGAGAGAGAGATTGGCGGAAATAGTTGAATAGATAGATAAACCTTACTTTATGCTAAAATTCCTTCCTTTTAAATAAGCTTCAATCTATTTTACTGTAAAGTATTACTACAGATAATACATATTTCCGTACTTCTCGAATTACAGTTAGCCTGTAGCCCCAAGGCGAAACTAAAAAAAAAATCTACATTTTCTTTATTCCTGTGTGTCATATTTCATTTTCAGCGACACCCCCCTGTATATGGATGGTCCTTATATTCATGAACAAGAAAAATATTAAAATTCAACTGTGCTAAGCCTTCATAGAAAATACTATGTAAAAAAAAAAAAAAAAAAAAAAACAACTTTGCGGAAAATAATCCTTCAAAATTGATATTACAAAGCACTCTTGTCCGTAAAACCCCCCCCAAAAAAAACAATGGAATATTTTAGTCTTATTCCGGATAGATACAAGTGTAATTTATACTCCGATAAAATATCTTTAGTGAAAAGAGATATATCCCCAAATTTCAGAGTCTGTCTATATTTCTGAGATGAGGTATTATGTACAGTATTTCCATTATTCAGACTATTGTCCTCATCTTTGTCGTTGGTTAGATCCAGTGACAGACCCAAAGAAGGTGCGTTGGTTAGATCCAGTGACAGACCCAAAGAAGGTGAGTTCAATACCTGGTTAAGGCAGTGGAGAACCTTAGCAGGAAAAATTAGCAGGAGATAACTGATAACTGACATCCATCAAACATGGCACGTGGAACTAGAACAGTCTACCCCAGTGATCGAAATAAAGGGTTCAGTTCGACATTCCAACCACCTGAAGAAGGCCGGAGCGTACAACGGCTGAAACGTTGTGACAAATATGGCGACAAAGATGAGGACAATAGTCCGACTAATGTAAATACTATCCCCAAATTTACAATTTGATATGAAAATAGTTTAACTCAGATATCTCTCTGGGTTCAATAAATATAATTAAGTTGTTTGATGACATATATGCTATAATAAATACCTTACTCGAAAAACACTGGGCACGTGGCCGAGTAGTTAGAGTGTTCGCATTCTGAGCATGAGACCAAATCTCAAGATTGTCAGGAGACTTCCTGATTTTTTTTTTTTATCGGACTGGAGTGTTCAATCCCAGCGTTCGGCACTTTTGAAAACCATACCACAGCTCTTTCTGAAAATTATAACACAGGTTGACCCAAGCCTTGGGAGTGAAATTGGGCAGATGGGACACTTTTGGACAGTCGATAGCTTTGCTAGCACGGATTCACATGTCATCATAACTGAGGGCTTGAGCGTGCTGGTCTTGTTGATCACGCTAGATAACGCACTCTTTCCCAGAAACTGTAACTAAGGTCTGCTCGGCATGGTTACAGTATAAACCACAGATGGGCTCTGTGGGTCATGAATAAACATGAGCAAGCGTCTTCAAGCCGCCCTAATAGACCTCGTATTCTTGTATACGAGGGCCAGTTATACTCGAAAAAACAATGTCGTGTAGAGTAAGCTTTCATAAAAAGGTGTGGGCAGTTAATATTAATTTCACCATAATTGATCCAAATGAGATACCTAGCTATGTGCATGGGTATTGAGGACGGCATTATAGCTTTCATAGTGTGTGATAAACTCCACTTTTTGAGAAGTATTTCTGATTCCAACTTTCCTTGATTAAATAAAATTCGGGAGTAAGTAATCTATTTTTAAAAGTTCCGCCTCAGTGTCAAAAGATGCTTTATTATTCCTTAGTTTTTAATAGCTTTCTTAACTTTTCGTCATTAGGTTTGATGCTTATCTTTGGAGACAGTCTTTGTAATGATTGTGTTGTGGGGCGCTCCCCTTTTTACATAAAATGGACTCGTCCAAAGTATACTTATACTGACAGAGAGAATACCTGCGGTGGAGATACGCTGAGATACAGTCTCGACGTCTGTCAAACTCTCTGCTTTGACGGAGAGGAACCCGGACAAAGTTTGCCAAAAGGCAAAGTTTCGTCCTGGGAGGTAGACAGGCCCTGAACCCGTCTAGGCGGGTTCAAAGGGTACATTTTTGGCCGAGCCTACGGGCTCGGAGAAACCCACTTTAATCTCGGCTTTGTGCCACATACATTCGTCTTGGGTGGAATATTAAATACCGAGATACGTTGAGATACTGTCTCGAAGTCTGTCGAACTCTCTGCTTTGACGCAGAGGAACACGGGCGAAGCTTTGCCGAAGGGCAAAGTTTCGTCCGGGGAGGTAGACAGGTCCTGAACACGTCTAGGCGGGTTCAAAGGGTATACTTTTTGGCTGAGCCTATGGGCTCGGAGAAACCCTCTTTAAACTCGGTCTTGTGCCACATATATTCCTTGTGGGTGGAATATTAAATATTGAGATACATGGAGATACGTTGAGACAGGTTGAGAGATACGGAGACAGACACAGGGTGTTTTCAGAGAGTTATACAAGAGTCCAGAGAGAGATGATTACGGCTTTACTTACAGAGACTTGTACATATACTTTCTACTAACCCGCATTCCTGGACTACTAATCTTCACTTCAAGTCTGTATTCTTACGTTTAATACACTTATTTTTCTATCTCAATTACTGGAGTTGTTTATTTATTTGTGAAGGATTTCGTTCACGCAATCCACAACAGATAGGATGCATATTGGGATATGTTATATTTCTGCAGGCATCTTTATTTTAACGTGATCAGGGTTTAAAAGTGGCATAAAGTATGTTATGAGATCAGGAGATTTATTCTGTTTGGCTTCGATTGTATGCTATCATTGTCGCTTTTCTCCACATTTCAACACATTTGTCTATGCTGCTTGGCTTCATTAATTTCGTTTCCAATTTTTCAGAGAAAGTGGTTTCTCAGAGAATTAAATAGTTTTTTTTAATTTTCTTTGTTACCTATTTCTTATTTTTCCTTCAATATTTCTTCCACATTTTTATGACTGATTAGATGAAAAATCGAACGGAATACTTTACGAAAATAACGCAATAAAACTAACCTGATGATCTCTAGGGGACAGATTGTACCTTCGACGTCTCTGACACATTCTATTGCTTCTCACTCTGAAGGGTAATTTGAATTTGAAGCAGGCTTTTCTTTTTTTCATTTAAAGATTCTCCCTTGCTGACAATTTCCGTCTACGATATTCTTAGCATCCTTCCAGAGAACCACATCTGTTGCCTGAATCTTCTCTTCATGTGGTTTTATATTATATAGCTGTGGAAAAACAGCCATCTTGTATCATAATATATTGTTTGGCTTTTTGGTAGACATCTTTTGTGCCTTTTTTTTTCTCAGATTTTGCTTCGTCTTCCTACATTTCTGTTCTTTCTTGATACTGATGGCTACAATTAGTAGCACTCGTTTTTTTACTATTTCTCTTGTTAACGACTATATACTTTGCCTGATTACAACTGATAGTTATTGCTTTCGTCCCACTTCCTTTTATTTCCTTGGCTAGGCGTCTCACCAGCTTTCTGTGACTATCGTCACCTATATATTTTGCATTATTACAACTGATAGTCGTTCATTCACGATTTCTTTAATTCCTTGTCTAAGTATCTCAGCAATATTCTTTCTTTGACTGTCGTGAGGATAATGATAATATTATGAACACCAATAATAAATCCTAATAGGACTGTTAGTTCTTTATCGATCTTCCCAATTTATTCATTGAAAAAAAATATTGTGAGAAGACGATTATTCTCTTACACTCAATGCCTGTTTCTGTTTTCTTGTTTAATTCATTTACTGTCAGTATGCAGGTAATGTCTTCCCAAAAAGATACATAGATCCCGACAAACACTGGGAGCGGGCTTGGCAAAATATTTTACAACATTGTTGCATAGATCACTGGCAGGTCAGTAAAACCCATGACTTAACCCTTTGAAACTAGACAGCAGAGGTGGACAGCAAGGATTCAAAGTGGGAGATTCGTACTCATCAGGGGGTTATGATTTCATAGGATTAATTCTTACGATAATTTCTGCCTGTTTTTTTTGTTTTTTGTTTATACAAGACGTTCATATATTTAGCTATAATAATCTTTCTGGTATAATCCACTATACATACGAACTGTAACGATGTGATTTATATTCAATATATGTTCTATTTACTTTTCATATCAGTACTTTTTTTCCGGTCACTCCACAAGTGATGGGTTCCATAATTCTATATGCAGCCAATGAGACGTTAACACGTCATGACTGAACGGAGTGCTTCCTCGATCGAAGTCAACGCCCAGGTATTCTCTGATCGAATCAACAGCCATATGTACATAAACAAGGCTATCATTCAAGCTGGAGATTATCGGCTCTGGGTAGATCCTGGGGGTGATCGACACTGCCAGGTATATTTACCTGGTCTCCATTCAACTAGAGCAAGACGTGACACAAGGTCGTTTTAACGTTAGGAGAGCAGTATACATATGTATGCATATAGTTCAAGGAGAAATTATTTTTGCTCAGTCCCCGCAACCACTGTCACGATATTACACCGACCCTGCTTCTCTTACTGGAATGAGGAAGATGCCGCCACAGGGTTGGAATCCCCGGGGCTGGGTAGGGTATCCCATCTAAAATAAGGAGAAACGTTTACTCCATTTCCAGGGCAAAAGATATTTTTTGTGCCAGGTCGTCTAAGACAAGCTACGCATGAATTAAGACCCCTCCGGCTTTCAACCAACATATCTAGATATACTGTAGCGTAGGAAGTTTCAGGATATAGCTCGTTGTGTAGTGGATGCCTTTTATTGATAGAAAAGAAAAAAAGCCCAAAAAGGAACGAATCGTACTATACAAATACTGATTTATGAAAACGTGCTAATGCATCAGAGTGTAAATAACCCCGATGCAGTAGTAAGAGACAGGGAGCGAGCTAGGATTTAAGACAGATCATTAGTGATCAGGTCAGATCATAGTCAGAAAAGTAGTTCGCGATGATGAGTATATCTATGAAAATACGTATGTTGTGAACGATATTATTTCTCTTTAGATTAAAAAAAACAAAAACACGCTAAATCTAAAGAAAATGGCGTACGTAAAAGACGCTTGTTATTTGTATACTATGGGTACTCCTGAAAAAAAAAAAAAATATATATATATATATATATATATATATATATATATATATATATATATATATATATATATATATATATATATATATATATATATATATATATATATATGTGGAAAAAAATGCTGTAATTGATAGCTAGTCGGATTGAGAAATCGGAGAGCTGAGTTGAATTCAAGTCGAATTCATCATACTCACTTTTGTGATAATAATCTGTTTTCTTTTACTCTGTGTAAATACCAGGACGGGCTGAATGAAAGCACAAATCTGAATTTAAATCATCTTGGCTCCGTCAGTCTATCTTACCCAGGAAAAGAAAAATACTTCTACTACAGCTACAGTACATTAGTGACCATTCGTCCTGGGCTCGTTGGTTGATTTTGCTTGGCGGCATATCAGCTTCTCTGAGTTTGTTTTTTTAACGCCTAATTTTAAATATTTTTGTAAGCAATTACATTTATTTTATTTATTTTTTTTAGATAGTAATGTATTTTTTAGAAGATTTTTTTAACCCATGGATTCATACACTTCCCAGGGGTATTTTTTCGGTAAGTAACAAACACAACTGGAACTGGAACGTGGTTCTCCAATTAACAATTCCGAGCCGTTATCTATGACATCCAAGCTTAAAGCAACAGGTGGTCCCAACCGGTTACCCATCTAGGTACTGATCAGGATCAACGTTGCTTGATTCTGGTGATCGTGCGGCGGTCGGTGTCTTTTACCTATCTCTTTTGTCTCTCCCTCTCACTCTCTTCCCCCTCTCTCTCTCTCTCTACATATATATAAATATAAATATAAAAATGAACATTGAAGTCATTTTTTAAGAGTATTAGGTGAAAAAATTGCTGTTTTTTTCCGTAGTTTACTGGTGGGAAACCATTTTAGGCAGTCAGTGCTTGATATCAAAAGGTATGGGGCGTTAGTAGAATTAATGTGGAGAAACTTATCACTTAACGCAGTGGTGTTGTTTGGTTCAGTCATACCGACTCCGTAGTTTCCTGAGCGCATTGCAGTAATGCATTCGCTCTTCAGCGCTGAGGAGTGAAAGCATGATAGGTTTCAATATATATATATATATATATATATATATATATATATATATATATATATATATATATATATATATATATATATATATATATATAAAACAGATACAACATTTAAGCTTGGTAGTCGATGATTAATTAAAGAATAGAAGTGTTTTTGAAATGTTGTGTTGAGTCATGGTGGATATTTAGTATGCTGACAGAACTGGCGATACCTAGTCATTCTGGTTAGACAGACGATGGAGGTAAAACACGTGTCCAAAATTAATTTTGTGCAGGGGGACAATCTGACTATTTCGATCACTGGCATGTGGACGTCACTCACATGTTCTCAGGACTGGATAAAAATCCCTTTTCATCCGAAATCATGTCAAATTTACGATGTAGAAAAAGTTTGTTAGAAGTAATTCATCGCTACAATGTATCCGGCGTGTCTTCGTGTGTGAGTAACTTCACTGTTTAGTGATAGCATTATTTATTTAGATGGATCTATATATATATATATATATATATATATATATATATATATATATATATATATATATATATATGTATACATGAGAAAATATGACAAATTAGAAAAATAGTCATGTTATTTTCTCAATACTTTATTGATATATTAAAATATATATCGTTATATCCTATATATATATATATATATATATATATATATATAAATGTGTGTGTGTGTGTAAAAATATATAGAAAGTAGGAAAAAAACTCGTTAGGTAAATAATCCAAGGTTCTTTAGCATTTTTGTTATTATTTTTAAAAATAATGCTCGATACAAAAGTAGAGCATAAATATAAATATTTATTTAAAATATGATTCCAAAGCGTTGGAATTATATTTTTAAACAAATAATTATATATATATATATATATATATATATATATATATATATACATATACAGGTTTCATTAAATAATATGGACAAATTTATTTATTTTATGTAAATTCTTTTCATAACGTCTGATAATATTAGTGGTCAATATATATATATATATATATATATATATATGTGTGTGTGTATAAATTCCCAAGAGGATAGAATCCACGTAGAACTCAATGTCCAGGACAGAGTAAGGATATTATATAAAAATCTCAAACACTAATATTCCATGGTTATAATTTATTACATTGGAATCGGAATCACGATCCAAATCATGAGACTTACAAATTCAAAAAGAAATCGGAAAATGTAACTCCTGGTTTCTTTTATACCCGCAGTTATATATCTATCAAAAAGAATGTACAAACATAAAAATGTCTTAAAATAATTGTCGGACTTTGTCCATTTCATAATGTGTTACGTCCTTTGTTTACATTTGGATACGCAACTAGCAGATATAAATGTACGTGAAAAAATCATGGAAAATTGTAGTTTAAAAACAGTAAAATCGACATTGCCAATCGAAACGCTCCTCTGTGGCGAAATTGGTAAAAGAACACCATTCAATATGACGGTTCCGTGTAGGTTACAGGTTTGATTCCTGTCGGAGGTTACATATTTTCTATGACAATTTCTCGGGCATTCAGGCCGGTAAATGTTGTTAATACTATTTATTATAAAAAGATCATTTACTTAAATATTTGTATCAATAAAAAAGAATGTCTAAACATAAGAATGTCTTAAAATATATGTATGGGGGGGTTCTCTTTTTCATTATTTAATGCAGGGGATTCAATAGAACTGATGTTTTCGCAATCTAATAACTTGACCAATTCTCGTTCAAATGATCAAAATTTTAACAGTGCGTTTAAGTGTAACACATAATTCTATGTTTACCAGTTAAGTTTTTATTTTCGAGTATTGAAATGCCATGCACTAGAAAAAAAAAGGTATCTTGTGACTATGAGTATGTTCGAAGACTGTCGAACAATATGTGTAACGTGCATTTATGAGAGAATGCACCAACTACAATGTGGATTTAGACATTGCACAATATTTTCAAGGGTGATAACTGTCTGTGCAGGGCAAAAGACTCATAACCAAAAACCAGTATTGAAAACTTCAGAAATCATTCAAGAAATCGACATTCCATTGAATTTCTCATTCAAATTTTCATGAATAAATCTAAATTTGCACAACAATAGGCCTCAGATATTTACAGCGCAGATGAGATTAATTTTTTGAAACACTCTGTATAATCATTTTGTCTTTTATATCTATCTATCTATCTATCTATCTATCTATCAGACATTCGGAATTAAGATACCATTATTTAAATGATAATTTTCACCTTGTAAAATTAAATTTACAGAATTTTCAAAGTCACTTGAGCTCTATGTGTAAATCAGATTTAATATTTTATATTATGTTAATAGGATTCACTTGAATTATATACCAAGGCATTACTACGTCTATCTATCTAGCTAGCTAGCAACGCACACACACAGACATACGAAGGTAAGTAAAAAATTATTTTCCCCTTTACCATAAATCATCGAGTAATTTCGACCCCTGCGACGACTTCCGTTCAGATAAATCAGATCCACCATGGCGGACATGTTTATACTCTAACAGCAGAAAGAAAACTGACGCAGTAAAGCTCAAATTTCTATCACATGTGACAATTTTAACAACTATAGGCACGTATGTACAGTAGGCAGTGTGGCAAACCTAAAGATACGTTATGGCTAAAGTGTGGATAACGTTTGCAATTATCATTTCTATCTATCTATCTATCTATCTATCTATCTATATATATATATATATATATATATACAAATATAGATAACAAAAAAAAACCCTCGAATTTTTGATTTGCCAATAATCAAATCAACCTCGAGGGAAAAAAAGGTTTTTAAAAAGAAAGAGCTACAAACATGAAAGTTTTTCGAAAAAAAGCGTACAGATGCAGGTCTGAAGACCAAAAGAAAAACGCTGATACGAGTAAACAACTAACTAACAAAAGAGATTAATACAACCGTAGAGCAGACCTAGATACACCTAGTGAGTAGGTTTGTTTCACTAAACGGATCATCAGGAAATTCGGCCGAATTTCCCTGACGATCCGTTTAGGTGAAACCTAGGTAGGTTTGTTTGGCTCATTAGGTTCATCTATCTATCTATCTATCTATCTATCTATCTATCTATATATATATATATATATATATATATGCGTGTGTGTGTGTATATATGTTTATGTGTATCATGATCCCAATGACGCAACGTCACAAGCCTCTGATC
Organism: Acanthosepion pharaonis; assembly: GCA_903632075.3. NCBI lineage: Eukaryota > Metazoa > Mollusca > Cephalopoda > Sepiida > Sepiidae > Acanthosepion > Acanthosepion pharaonis. The sequence continues at coordinate 542,186 of CAHIKZ030004777.1, forward strand.
TATCGCTATATCTATGGAAAATGTTCTGAAGATCAACATTACTTAGTTTCATCAGTTCAGACTTTTACACTTAAGATGAAATGGGCCATATACATAGGAGAGAACCATTTCATGCCCGTTACTATTCCATGCGGAAAAAGGAAGAGAAATTTGTGTAGCTTTTCCCAAGAACCACTACATTATAGAACACTCTCCCAAGGGGATGCTTCCCCAAACACTACAAATGACCATCATTTGCCTATCATACGTATTTTTATAATTTGCGCTTAATATCCGCTTCACCCTCTATAATCCATACAGTAACCTAATTTAATA